>JAJMFW010000020.1:0-176164 GCA_030574975.1 Teunomyces atbi | reverse complement strand
CATCTACTTGGTCTGGATCGTACACAACAACCGTTACCATTCCAGCTTCATCATCAGGAGATTCTGATATTGTGATTATTGAAGTTCCTACCCCTGCCACCACAATGACATCTACTTGGTCTGGATCGTACACAACAACCGTTACCATTCCAGCTTCATCATCAGGAGATTCTGATATTGTGATTATTGAAGTTCCTACCCCTGCCACCACAATGACATCTACTTGGTCTGGATCGTACACAACAACCGTTACCATTCCAGCTTCATCATCGGGAGATTCTGATATTGTGATTATTGAAGTTCCTACCCCTGCCACTACAATGACATCTACTTGGTCTGGATCGTACACAACAACCGTTACCATTCCAGCTTCATCATCGGGAGATTCTGATATTGTGATTATTGAAGTTCCTACCCCTGCCACTACAATGACATCTACTTGGTCTGGATCGTACACAACAACCGTTACCATTCCAGCTTCATCATCGGGAGATTCTGATATTGTGATTATTGAAGTTCCTTCAAGTCAAGTCTCTGCTTCTTCCAGTTCAGTTTTCCCATCCCTAACTTTTTCATCAGTTAGTTTGGTTTCCTCTTCAAGTGGTATCACAGTTCCTTGGAATTCAAGTAGATCAGCTTCCAGTCCAGAATTATCGAGTTACTTTGAAAGTAGCAGCATTCCATCTGCAACTTTAACCTCTGGTTCTGTACCTTCATCATCAAACTCCAAATTTCCAACCATTATTCCTACATCCGATTCACAAGTTCCACCTGAAACATCTCTTGCCTCCGCATCGTCGGTGCCCACCAGTACCTCACAAGTAAAAGTATCTTCTGAAACTTTGAATTCTTCGGGATACCTAGCAACTGGCACGGCTCAAGGTACATCGCTGACGGAATCTTCTTCTGTCAAAGAAAATGGAGATGACTCATTTACTACTCATGACAACAACAATTCCAGCCCTACAACAACTTTTATTAGCACAGCCACAAGCACCATCGCTCCAAAAAATTCCGATGAAAGTGCACCACTGCATACCTCCTCTGAAATTGAAAGTATTGAAAATAGTAGTTCAGTAGATGACTTCAAGCATACAACTACTCCTTCATTTGCTTTCCAGAGTCAAGGTCCAAACATTCCATCACAAAGCAATACTTTCTTGTCAAGCACTTTGACTCATGTCACCACTCCATCTCATTCGGTTGTTACTTACGCCGATTCTGGTGTCATGATAGCTCCTTCGATCTTCATTTTTGTATTATCATTATTTTCTTCTTTTATTTTTTGATTAGAACTGAAAATTTCAGTTCGGTTAAAACACGTCAAATTGGGTTTCTTTTTAATAGATTTTTATTTTCATTATTCGTATAACTTACCAACTTTTATCTTAACATTGTACTAGGGTAACGCAAGCAAAAATTCCAAAATATGTAGAGTGCGTAACGGACTACCTAACGAGGATTATTAAAAAACGCATTGGCTGGGGCTCTTTTTTTCAACGTAGAATCCATGAAAAAATGTGTGCTTTCCCTAAGCGGTGTAATATCGGAAGAGCCTTGGTTGGAAAATATTTCCGTGAGAAGTAGAATAATTTCCAAATATGTTGGATTAGGAAACAACGAAGTATGTATTGTCCGTTGAGGACAAGATTAGGAGTAGGAATTCAGCTTAGTGCGTAACAGTAATTAAGCTGTTGTGTTAAACTTTCAAGTGCTGGGGTTCGCGTCCGTATTCTCAAAAGCTGTTTGACAATATCAGATCTAATTAGAATATAAAGTTGAGATAGGCGTCTCATTGACTTAGCTTCTCAGCAGATTTGGACGAAAGTTCCAGTATCCCAGCTATTCGCCGTGGAGCTTGTAAGGCATTTCGCTTGTACCATGTATGTATTTGGCCGCTAACGCTCACGTGCTGGAAGTCTGCTGTGTAGTTAGGGAAACTTTCGCACCTGGACCTAACTACAAGCAGGTTTGAAAACCAAAAGGATTTGATTCACAAGCCAATATGAAGATAGTAACAGAATTTGTAAATTGTAGTGCTGAGAATATAAATTAACACAAACTTAGATGGCCAATATATTCAAAACTGCTTCTTTTGAAAACAGACAGGGCTCGATCAATTATTAGTTTCTCGGTTATGAATTAAAAGAAACTCAACTGCTGCTGTAAATATTCAAATAGTTACCAATAACATGTATTAATTGATATAAACAGAGACAAATGATCAATTTGAAACCTCTTCTTGTTCTCGAGAAAATTTTGCAAAGTAATTTCATTTTTGCTGCAAATTACAGTATCACAGCTGTAATACCAAGGAATGTGATTCTTCAAAACTTTTACTTTGAAGGTATTGTGTTTGTGAAATTTTAAGAAAGCAATTTGAATAAGAAATATATATATATAGTACTCTTGAATTTCCAAGCTCTTTGCAAGCTTGCCACGCTATTTTATTTTGTTGCAAGATACGATGCTTTTTTTTTGAACACTTCAATAACTTTGAAAAATGAGGTTCCAAATAATCGGCAGTTGGGTGTAGCTTAGTAAACCCTGATTGATTGGGATACTCGGTTTCAAGGGCGTGATTTTCACACCACTATCGAAAAAGAAACCCAGTTAAGATTTTGGAACTTGTATATGGATTCTTAACTGCATCGTAAATGAATCTGGAGACGTTGTAGGAACCTTGGGAGTAATTATCTCTTCTTTTTAATAATTCATCACATGGAATTGGTTTATCCAGATATATGGTCTTATGGCTGGGAAAGGACAGTACATTTTCCCCGTATGGTGTGCTCACAAAGCGTCAGAATGTTAAAACTGTCAGTATAGTTAATTTGCTTTCGATCTAGTCATTTCTCGATGATAAATACTATAATTGTTTATAGTAAAGATACCTATATGCTTAAATTACTTATAATATCTCATAAATAGATGATCTTGGAAAATAATATTTGAATCATAATGCGGTGAACTTTTGAGAAATGTTATCATTAAGAAAGCTTACTGCCACTGGGAAATTTGCTCTTTGATGGAAGGCTAAATACTTTATTGAACTTAGTATACTAGAGTAAATAATTTCCTTATTGCTTAGAAACCCCTGAATTCTTGCAATAATGCACACAAACATATCAAGCCCTGTTATTTTGATTGATTTTTGACTTAGTCTAAGAAGTTATTACATAAGGGAAAGACGACATTGTTATCTCTTTGATCCTGTAAATCTATAAAGTAAAATTCTACTTTACTTATTATTTGTAATTTGATTGTATTCGACAGAAATCAAATAGTGGTAAAGATATTAAAAACAAAAATATACTTCGTCTTTAGTGATAACACTATTGGAGAAGTAAAATCAATATTGACTGCTAAAAGGGTATCAACGGAAGGCAGATAATAATCTAGCATAACAAAGACCCTAAGCCATCAGTTCTGTTGGTTGCTCAGCAGCTGGGTCCAGTTCAATTGGTTGTTCAACAGAAGCAGAGGCCGATTCGATTGGTTGGTCAGCAGCAGCTGGGTCCAGTTCGATTGGTTGGTCAACAGCAGCCGGGTCCAGTTCGATTGGTTGTTCAACAGCAGCCGGGTCCAGTTCGATTGGTTGTTCAGCAGCAGCAGTGGCCGATTCAATTGGTTGTTCAGCAGCGGCTGGGTCTTGATCACTTGGTTGCTCTTCATTAACCAGAGTAGAGTTACCAAATGAAACAGCAGAAACGTCACCTGGAGCGCTTGCACCCAAGACAGGTTGGAAATCAGCCTTCAGCTCATAAACAGAAAGGGTGATAGGGGAACAGTTACCCCAACTATTTTCCTTGATCAAGTAACGACGACCCCAACCATGGACACATGCCCAGAACTGATCGTTGTACAAATTGTGATCCTTAGTAAGAACTCCGTCACTGTCAATTTGGTAGCCAGTTCCACGCTTTTTGTAGTAACGTGTCATTGTCCAGTAACCCCAACTAGTTTTCAAGAATGAACCTGGCTTACCCAAAGAGGTGTCACTAATTGAGAAATCAATGGCTTCATCAAGGGAAGTGCTACCCCATTTAATTTGAGGCAGACCACAGCTTTCACTAACAAGTAAGTTGTCGATAAAAGGACCATTAGCAACTAAGTGAAAAGCCAGAGAAGTACCAACAGTGGTAATAAGCAGGGCAGTAATAATTTCAGCGAGTCTCATGATGAACGAATGTAATGTTTTTTGATTGTGATGAGAGACTAAAATGGGTCAGACTGAAGCCCTTTAAATAGTTTTCTGGTCTGGTAATTGTAGTTTTTGCATTATTTACTTTTATTCATTTTTTTTACTTGATATAAACATTGCAACATGATTTATGATAACCAGGCGGATTTAACCAGATCCAAGAAAACTGAATACTTTTTTGTACCACGAAAGAGATTGCCTATTTTACCTAGAATCTTTTATCGTGTAACATTTTAATTTGTAACGCCTTTCTGACACCAAGGACAATCTTATTATTCAAAGCAGGATAATTTTTCTTAGAGTAACAATAAACAGTTTAGTTATACTTCCTGAATCACACGGTCTTGAATAGTTACCTGAGAGAAGAGGGTAATTTTTAAACTATTTGGCTACTGGGTATCAATTTTCTTAGTTATATTTCGCATATAGTATGGTCTTAGCTAAAAGAATTTTGAAGTATTTTGAAGGTTGCATTTAAAAATCCGACTAAAATATATTAATTTGATATATTCTCATCGTTCGGTAAAATTTTCCGAAATTACCATTTTATTCAAAACTTCCATTGGTGATGCAACTTCAGAATTCTTGGCATCATATGAAGATACACAACAAAAAATTGGCTACTGCTGTTAATGACATAACTTTGAAGTAATATTGTATGTATGGGGTATTCCTTAAGGATTATTCTTTATTATTAGTTAAGGACATATTAAGATCTAGTATATATTGCAAATCGAAAAATTTAAGTAACTGTAGCAATTGTAGCAATTCAAGGTTAATAAGAACAATTTCAACTTTTCACCGTATAATATAAACATGTCACATTTAATGGAATTGTAAAATGTCAAGTACAACAACCACACAAGCCTTATTGAACGCTTGGCATCCTTCAATAGTACCAATTTAATTTTGTATTATTGTACAAATTATACTATAATGATCTAAACCCACTTTCTTCTTCATATAAGCAGAGTGATTTATTTTATTGGTACAACGCCATTAAAGCGATAATAATAGAATTTGTGACTTTCTGCAAACTTTTGTTGAGATAAGGAACCGTATATTATTGCACTAGTTTGTCATTGGAATTTATTGGACACGAATCCAAAAATTTATTTTTTGATGAGCCAAGATTTTTTTAGCTTTAGCCGCCTTGACGATGAATAGAAAACGTTTCTCTGGCTACATCTGGCTAGATTAGTTGATTGATGTTGAAATCAAGCCATCTGCTACAACCGCATTGTTGAATGTAATATTTACAGAACCTAAAAACGCTAAAATCGAGATTTTTAAGCTGTTAGTGTTTAATGCATAGCCGATTATAATTCAGAAGATTTACAATAATTCAATTACGCAGGGTTCATATTTTACTAATGATATTTTGACTATTATGACATGTAACAAAGTTAAAATTACACACAGGCAAATACAACCAGATGGAACTAAACTAATTTTAGGCAAGACAAAACCCGTTTATATGAAATTGTAGGCTAACTTTTAGACTTAAATTTTTCAAATGATTACTGAATAAAAAATAGTAAAATGGATACAAGGAAGTAAGCTATTACAACGAATTACCAGTGTGAGCACTTAAAACTATACATTTTTCACGGCTCAGCTGCATACATTAGTGGTGGATACCTATTTTTAATTATTCTACCGTCATTACTTGTTTGATTAAGTGGCCAATAAAGTCACATCATTTCGCCAACTGCTTTGTTATCTTAAAGGACAGATGAATATTTTAAATTCTCATTGCGTGCTATATTCAAAACTTCTTCTGCTACATAGTAGTATTTCTCGTTGATTTAGAATAGACCTTATAAAATTTAAGGGGGAGAGGCGCGGGGGACCGTTTTTTTTACTGATGCTAAGACTAATAATTTTTTATTTAAAATATTCTGTATGTTGGTTGCTTTCAATGTTGATACTGAAATTCTTGAAAATTGATCAAATACAGATTTATTCATTTTTATATGAACGATTATTGAATTAAAGTCTAAGAAGATGACATAAGAATTAGGTATAAACCATGTTGTTAACATGAATGAAAAAGTTTTTTTCTCAGTAACCACGGGTTTAAACTGTATTACGACGTATTCTAGAAGATGGTATTTGATCTTATTCATTATCGATTCGATTATCTGTGGTCAATTTTGATATTCGAGAGAATATTTTACTGTGGTAACAGAGTATAATTGACTGAAATGGTTTCAGTTGATAAAGTAGTGTTACTCCCAGTAATCTGGTATTCTGTTTATGCTTCTAGTTTATACGAGAATAGTTGGGAAATCAACCTGTAAACTCGAAAAAAGCTTCCGGGGTACGAATTGCGATATTTTCTGTCTTTCAGGGACCCTTTTATAAGAAACTGCAGATAGTTTAGAGAAAACTATAGTATTTCAGCTATGTTATATAGTATGAGTCACAAAGAAGGTGGCTGTTAACATGTGGTTTATTTAGAAACACCGTGTTGTTTCTATTTTATTAATTATGAGAAGATTTGAGACCCAGCTGAGATCGTGACCCCAGATACAATACGGGAATGTAATTGTCGCTCCGAATTTGACCGTCACGAATAACGCGCTTTTTGGTATGCTTCCAAAAAAAAAAACTAGGTACACCTCTTACATATTCTGATATTTCGTCATTTATCAAACACTCATGCTGCTACCAAACCATCCTATTCTAGATGTGGCCTTGTGGTAGATACATGATTCTCTTCGGCCTATTTTAGATGCACCCGAAAACTTCAGTTGTCCCACTTTTAGAGCCTCGTGTATATCATTCAAGATAGGGGTCTCACGTGATTGGTTTTTTTTTAAACCTCACCCGATGCTTGTAAACAGACCAGAAACAATAACGTCACTGTCTATAAAAAGCTAGTATTCAGCTTGTTAATATATCGGTAAACAATGAATACATTGATAATGACACCACCCAAGAATCTCTCGACAATCTTGTCGCAGCCCAGCTTTGGGTCAAAGCTTGAGATTACGTTGATGCCGAGCTTGATAGAAGGCGTTCCAGATGGGCTCCTTGCCCTACTTTTACCTGTGGTTGCTTACTGGACTTACGCCTCCGTTTTCCATATTCTTGACGTATACGAGTTGGCCGAAAAGTATCGTATCCATCCTAGCGAAGAGGAAGAGGCACGTAATAAAGTGACTCTCCACGATGTATTGAAAGACGTGATCTTTCAGCACTTTATCCAGACCGTTGTGGGATACATTGTATACAAGCTTGATCCACCTCAAAGAACTGGATTCGAGTATTACGAGATGTGGAGCTTGAAGCACAACCATTTGCCATCATTTGTTCCTGACTGGGCCATCTACTACGGGTACATGTACGGCTGGTCGTTATTTCGTATCTGTCTTGCCATGCTTTTCATTGACAGTTGGCAATACTGGTTGCACCGTATCATGCACCTCAACAAGGCTTTGTACAGACGCTTCCATTCCAGACATCATAGATTGTATGTTCCATATGCGTACGGTGCTTTGTACAACGATCCAGTTGAAGGGTTCTTGTTGGATACCTTGGGAACCGGAATTGCGTCGATCATTACATCGCTTTCTCCCCGTGAAGCTATGGTGTTGTATACTTTTGCTACCATGAAGACGGTAGACGACCACTGTGGTTACAGACTTCCATTTGACATTTTCCAAATCATTTTCCCTAACAACGCCATTTACCACGATATCCATCACCAGACCTGGGGCATCAAGCACAACTTTTCGCAGCCCTTCTTTACTGTCTGGGACAAGTATCTTAATACCCAGTACACGTTTGTCAACGAGTACAAAGAGATGCAAGACAAGATTACATTGGAGAGATACAAGAACTTCTTGACCAACAGAACCAAGAAGAGAGAAGAGGACAAGAAGGATATCTAATAGGAATGATTTATTCTGTATGTAGCACGCGTTTAATTATTTACCTGGTCGTGTAAAAGGCGACCAGGCACCAAAATAAAAATACAAAACTTTTTTTTCGGTTCGTTTTATGTACAGGCTCTGGTCTGGGAACAAACCTGGTGGGATACACCTAACATCAACCGACACATCAATACATAGATCCCGCAAAGACGATGTCCAAGTCCAAACATAACGGAGATGATATATGGAAGAATGTGGACAAAATAGTAAGTACCAGATGCCATGACAAAAGGTAGTGCACCCATCTGATATTAACCAGCAGAATTCGGAGCTCTTCACACTTACGTACGGGTCCGTGGTGGCCCAATTGTGTAGAGACTTCAACAATAACTACCTCGAGGTCAACAGTCAGTTGGATAAAATGGGCTACAATATCGGATTGCGGTTGATAGAGGAATTTCTTGCCAAAACCGGTGTATCGCGGTGTCAGACGTTCAAAGAGACGGCCGACGTGATAAGTCGAGTTGGGTTCAAGATGTTTTTGAATATCCAGCCATCAGTGGAAAACTGGAGCACTGACGGTAAGTCGTGTGTGTTGGTGTTACCGGACCCAAATCCGTTGACGGAGTTTGTCGAGTTGCCAGTCACCAGCGATCCCCGCATCAACAAAGAGTTGTGGTACTCCCAGATCTTGTGTGGAGTGTTGCGTGGTGCATTGCACATGGTTCAATTGGACTGTGACGTCACATTCATCAAGGACGCCTTGCGTGGTGATGAACGAACCGAGATACGCTTGAAGTTAAACAAGATCCTCAAGGACGAGGTTCCTGCGGGAGAAGACTGATATGTAAGGCGACCCTTATTGGTGACCATGACTTCATTTTACCTGATGGTACACTGTGCAATTATTTAATAATATTTATTATTATATATAAACATGCCAATATCGCCTGATTGTTTGTGCGATTTTCATATACCCCACATGTCCGTAGAAACTAACAAGCGAAGTGTTGGTTCCTTGAGGGAGCTCTGGCAATCTATGAGTCTTCTTCGAGAGATTACCTATGATCTTGTTATTGCATTCTTCAACTTGGTTATCCATACCTTTTTCCGAGATATCAAATCAAGAGGCTCATTTAATATTCCCAAGAAAGGACCTATAATCTTTGTCATTGCTCCTCACCATAACCAGTTTGTGGATGGTGTGGTTGTCCTGACCAACGTCAGAGAGAAGTCTGCCAGACATATAGCTTTTTTGATTGCAAAGGTTTCATATGACCGTTTCTTCATAGGAGATTTCGCCAAGCTCTGTAGCGCTATCCCCGTTGAAAGAGCCCAAGACACTTTCTCACCAGGTACGGGCAAGATATATGTTGACAAAAATCGTGGTTCTCAATGGCTCGTCGGAGAGGACACCCAGTTCACCCGTGACTGTATGGTGAAGGGTATGATTGGACTTCCCGGCTCAGTAGCAAGTGCCCAAATTGAGTCAATTGAAGACGATAATCATCTCAAGCTCAAGAGTTCATTGAACGCTGTTACCTTGCTGAAACAGTCTAAAGTCGACATTCTTTTATCCGAAGGAACCTCTTTTAAGGTTGCAGATCATATCGATAACGACTTTGTGTTCCGGCATGTCTTTAGTCACTTGAACTCAGGCCGAGTATTGGGTATTTTTCCTGAAGGTGGTTCTCATGACAGACCTGACTTGTTGCCATTAAAGCCAGGCGTTGCCATAATGGCTCTTGGTGCAATTGCATCTCAACTATCCAAGGGCGAAGCAGTGACCCCTGTGAACGTGGTTCCCGTCGGCTTAAACTACTTCCATGCACATCGGTTCAGGTCGAGGGTTGTCATTGAATATGGTAAACCTATTGTCGTTGGTGGTGAAATGGGTAAATCTTACAATGAAAACCCGAGAGAAGCCATCAGTCAACTTTTAGATACGATTACACTTGGAGTAAAAGAGGTTACAGTAACCTGTGATGACTATGAAACCTTAATGGCTATTCAGGCAGCCAGAAGATTGTACACTTCCAGCCATAGAGAAGATATTCCTTTGCCATTGGTGGTTGAAATGAATCGTCGATTGCTCAAAGGGTTCGTCACGTATGGCGACAAGCCCGAGTTGAAACGCCTTAAACAAGCTGTGAGTGATTATAACCATCATTTGATGAATCTTGGTATCCATGATCACCAAGTTGAGTCATTAACGGACACTGACCGTTGGGGTGTGCTTTGGAAGTTTATACAGAGAGTTCTTGTGATTTTGTTCTTCTTGATGTTGAGTATGCCAGGGATATTCTTATTTAGTCCCGTGTTCATTTATGCCAAGCGGATCTCACGTAGAAAAGCCAAGGAAGCATTGGCAGGCTCTGCTGTTAAGATCAAGGCCAAGGATGTATTGAGCACATGGAAGATTATGGTTGCCTTGCTCTTGGCTCCGGCTTTGTATATCTTTTATTCGATTGTGGGAACTGTTTTGATGGTGAGACGTGAGATTGTTCCCTATAATTGGAAATATTTTATCGGAAGCTTCATCATTTGCTATGGCTGGGCCGTGTTAACTACCTATGCTTCGTTGAGAATTGGAGAGGTTGGTGTTGACTATTATAAGTCATTAAAGCCGCTATTCATCAGTTTCTGGAGTCACCGTGGACACAAGGATCAAATCGAGAACTTGAAGAAGACACGTATGGAACTCAGTATTCAAGTTACTGAATTTTGCAACCGATACGGACCGAATTTATTTGATGATTACACCGAGTTTTATCGCGAATACAACACTTTAGACGACGATGGCAAGCCTGTCGAGTCATGGGAGCCAAGTGTTATTGGTCAGCGGCCACAAATAATTGACAGGGCTATTAATTTGACTAACATCCCGGCTGCATTGAATCTGTCGCGGTCCACGTCTGGAAATGACGAAGAGAACGAAAAAAGTGTCGCGATGCTGCCAGAAACGAACAGTAGTGTGAGGTTAAGAGCCGTTAAAAAAGATCCCTAAGAGGGGTGCATGCGCGTTATTCATAGACGAAGGACCTGGTCTAGTAATCGAATGTTTTGTTGCAGTCTATTATTCGCGTGCATTGTAGACTCGTTGTTCCTGGTCGCATTATTCCGTTTTCGTCAAAAAACGGGTTTTGTGTCTGGGCTGTGTTTTGTTTTCGTTCTAGATTTGTTTTGTATAAGCCATGGAACCTCCTTAACAAGACGCGTAAGGAATTTAGTGGCCCTGCCATCGGACCTTATAAGAACAGGGACCTTGGCCCGTCTTTTACTGGTCTGTCTTCAGCACATACACTCACATTCCTTTTCATTATACATTCATTTATAAAAAGCATGAAATTGTTGTCAATCCTTGTTGTTGCTGTAGGTACGATCTGTGCCACCCCCGTTCCGGCCAATTTGCAGCTCAAAGCGACTCCCTCATATCCTCATACAAGTACCGGGTTTTCGACAATCATTCCAACATATCCACCTACTTTGCAGGCACCTCAGGAGGTGAAGATACTGTTTAACAACAAGAGAGAAATCGAGCAGGCTCAAAGAAGGAAATTACGGTTATAGAACTAGGTTTACGATAGAATAAAAAAATGAGGTAAAGAAAAATGCACGCAAGCGTGCCTGGATTACCCAGATGGAGCATGTAATTGAGGGATCTCTAACGGAAATTTCTCTGTTTCATTGTCTACTACTTATACATAACGAAGTTGGCCCCTGCTGTTTTGTGTTTTGTTTTTGATAATGAATTCCTTGGAGAAAGTGTGGTTCCAGCCATGCCTGTTCCAGCAGAAACCACCTGCACTTAACCCACTATTGTTCTGGTGTATATTGGCGCCTGTCAAGAAACAGTGAGAAAGACCAGCCGCCACCCGCACCGCCGCCGGCACCGCCTCCCGCACTTGGTTCCCGCGAAAGCGTTACTCCCAATCCGGAAATGGTTTTGCCCACACAGCGATAACGGATCTGTTACAGCACACGACCTCTCGGCTAGGTCGCCATACATGTTTCCGCATGTGCTGGGATGTCTTTCCCATCCGTATTGTATGACCATGTACGGTGCGATTGTAGTTTCCGTGCTTGGCAATAAAACAAAACTAAAACAAACATGGAACGTACCCGGACATTCCCATAATTGCTTTTTGCCTCAGGTTTCTCCGAGGTCTCCACCCGCACAGAACATCTTTGCCGCGACAAAGGTACGTTATCGTCACCGAAAATCGAGAATGACCCAAACTGCCCTGCACACAGCCGATATAGCCACTAGACCCAACCTTGCCACCATGTAAACTTAAAATTGGCATACTATAATTATTCTACCTCCATCTATTTCTCTGCTTCTTCCTTTATTACTACAACATTACATTTCGCCATGAAGGTCACCATAAGATTATCTACCGAAGTCCACTACACAGTCACCATACCCGACACCGCCACTGTGGATCAACTCCGACAGTTGGCCAAGGTCGCATGTCCCGCCACCGCCAAACTCCCAACAGAATTCAAGCTTATCTACAACGGAGAGAAGTTGGCACCGGTGGACAAGCTGTTGCAGGCATTTGGAATGTCGCCTGACTCCAGCGACTTCACCGTCATCTTAATGAGCAGTGGCTCGCACACCCCAAATCTAACCCCCAAATCGTCTCACACAGAAATCATCACGGCAGCCCCCAAGAAATCAAAGAAGAAATCCAAATGTTCGTTCAAACTGTGTTCGGCAGCTCCGTTACGCATGGTGGGCTCCTGTGGCCACTGTTCTGGCAAGTTCTGCGCGAAACACCGCTTGTTGGAAGACCACATGTGTCTGGGCTTGCAGTTCTGCAAGGACAATGCACACGAACGCAACGCTATGAAACTACAGAGCGAAAGTACCATCGCCAGTAGAGTATAAGCTTCCTCATGTAATCATTCGTTGTTTTCTGTTCTCTAATTGTATAGATCCATACACTAATTTTGAAGCAAGTTTTCCAATACATCATCGTACTTCCCGTTAGTCACATTGTTGGCCTTGTTTAGTATCTTCTCAGCCTGTTGGTAGTACTCCTCCTGCTGCTTGCTGTCAACGTCATATAAGTTACCCAAGGAAATCATTGCCTCAGCAACATGTACCCACGTCTCCGGCTCCTCTTTGTCCTGGGCCCATTTCAAGTACTTCAAGGCAGTTGAGATCAAGTCCTGGGCAATCTTCTGCGCTTCTTCAAGCGATAACCCGTGTATTTCCTTGACTCCTTCGTATTCTTCGTCATACATTAAGGTAGTGAAGGCCAACGATGGAACTTCGGATTCCTGGAGATATGACTGGCCAAGCCGTTGACAGACTTCACGGCGCAACGCCAACAATTCGTGTTCTTCTTCTTCCTCCTTGGTGAAATCAATTTTAAGCTTGGTCAATTCGTTGTCAACCTGTTTCAAGAACACAAGCGTATGATCTCTCCACCACTGATTATACTTGTCGTTCTCGCGAATTTCGTACAATGGGTGTGTTTCCTCCAACTTAACAGGCTCTTCGTCTTCATCTTCGGCATCTTCGTCTTCTCCTTCAGCAATATCTTTACCAAAATTGTCGACAATGTCCAATAAATCGTCAACGGCTTCCAAGATCTCCAAATTGTCTGTGTTAAACAAACTATATTCTTTCAATTCGTCTGCCTTTGCTTCAGCGCTTTCGTAAACCTTCAAGGCTTCATCCAAAAGAGTACTGAGTTGAGGAGTGTCACCAATTTTGGTTTCGACTTCGACCTGGGCAATGTATTGTAATGGAATTCTGTGAATAAGAATCTTACTCTTGGTGAACAACAACTCAATGGACAGCTCAAAGTGACTCAATCCCAACTCGATACGTTCTAAAGCAGCATCAAAGTACTCTTTCACCTTGTTTTTGTCTTCAACGTGGTAATTGGCAAGCTCGGCCAACGCAAGAGCATAAATCGAGTGGAAAACATCTGACAACTCGGAATCTTTAGTTTCTGTAGAGTTACGCAAAAGCCTGTCACACTCATGAATAATACCATTCACAACCAACTCGTTTTCCTTCTCCGAGCTGTTGTAAGTGCGCCAAAGTGCCTGCAATTGCGCAAGCTCGTCGTTTGCATCGGCTTCTTCATTAAGTTCCACGGTAATTTCGTTACTAGCAACCTTCTCACCAGCAGTTTCAGTCTTCTGCTTCTTAGCTTTGGCAGCGTTTCCCAATCCTAACGTTCTTTTGGCCATCGTTGTTGTTTAGTAGGAATAAGTTACGAAGTCAGCTCATCATCCGATGGTCATCTTGACATGTGCAGGATAAGATCAGGACCGCTACGACCATAAATAATTCTGAAAGTATGAAAAATGTCAGGAGATTTGTACAAAAGAAATACCAATTGTGATCAACTGGCCCTGTTTGTTAGATTTGAAGGGCATGGGAATGTAAGGTAGTCGAATTATACCTGAATAATCCCCTATGTTAAAAAAAAAAGTCAACATGTTTTACAATTTTCCAATTCCTCTGATAAATTTCTGTAATTATACAAATATCATGCATATTCCATGTCTAATCTTCTAGTGTCTTATTTACAGTACCACACATGTAAGTGCTGTTGACTATAAGCAAAAAAAACACTTGCAATCCGGGGCTCTAGCCGGGGTTTGAAATAGAATTGTAATCTTGTCAATATGCAAACTAATCTATGCAAATGACGTTTTTCACGTGACATTTAGTAATCGAAAATTAGATGGTATATAGATAACTGGCAATGGAACAAGTTCCAAGTACGAGTATTTGCGTCCGATGACAAAGTTGTTGACGTGTGTGACCAGCACAGGAGAGAACCACTTGATTATTGGTGTCTCAAATGTGGCAGCTTTGCGGATCAACGCCATTCTTGCCGCAGGTGCCAACCCCATACTATTGACCCCAGAAATACTGCAAAACGAGCTTCCCGCATCTATCCAGACCAATATAGAATCTGACAAATTGAAGTGGATCACTGGCGAGTTGGAGATCGAGTTTATTTCTAATTTGTTAACTACTTTGGGTCGGGAATCCGTGGATCGTGTTGTGGACCGGGTCTTTGTCACCTTGACTGCGAGTCATCTGTCGTTGCAACAGGCTATTTATAAGGCCTGTACGCGATTAAGAATCCCCATCAATGTATCTGATGCACCTGAGTTATGTACATTTACATTGTTATCAACGTATTCTAGTGGTGATTTCCAATTGGGTGTGAGTACTGGAGGAAAAGGATGCAAACTTGCCTCGAAGATCAAGCGAGAGTTGACCAATGCGTTGCCGGCCAACATTGGTGAAATCTGCGACAGAGTGGGCGAGTTGAGACACCGAATCCAGCAGGAAGACAAAGCGGAGCTATTGGGGTCGGGAGAACACGATGACGATGCCGTGACGACAAGCACACTCAACTCGTTGGTCAAAGAGTTCGAGATGACCCAGGAGCAACAGAAGCTCCAGCGCGCACGGTGGCTCAGTCAGATAGTCGAGTACTATCCATTACGCAAATTGGCCGAGTTATCGATCGATGATCTTACCGATGTATATCAACAGCATAAAATTTCGCAGCCAGTCACGAAACGCTCGAATTTGACGGGAACGATATCGTTGGTGGGGTCTGGTCCTGGATCCGTCTCTCTTTTGACAGTGGGTGCTCTCGAAGCGATCCATAGTGCTGATTTGATCTTGGCCGATAAGTTGGTGCCGCAGCAAGTCTTGGATCTTATTCCCAAGCAGAGAACAAAGTTATTTATTGCACGCAAGTTTCCTGGAAATGCCGAGCGTGCACAGCAGGAGCTTTTGGAAAAAGGGCTCGAGGCCTTGCATCAAGGAGAGCGTGTGGTGCGTTTGAAACAGGGCGATCCGTATATATTTGGTCGTGGTGGAGAAGAGTATAACTTTTTCGCCAGCCACGGGTTTACTCCGGTGGTGTTGCCCGGGGTGACTTCGGCACTTGCAGCGCCTGTGTTGGCCAACATTCCCGCCACACACCGTGACGTGGCCGACCAGGTCTTGATCTGTACCGGGACGGGTCGTCGTGGAGCCTTGCCCAACTTACCGGAGTTTGTGCCGAGTCGAACCACTGTTTTCTTGATGGCACTTCATCGAGTGGCTGAGTTGATTCCCCAATTGGTGGAGACGAAGGGCTGGGATCCGGAGTTGCCCGTTGCGATTGTTGAGCGTGCTTCCTGTCCCGACCAGCGGATTGTGCGAACGACATTAGGCCGCGTCTCGGCAGCAGTAGAGGCGTGTGGGTCTCGTCCACCGGGTCTTTTGGTCACGGGATACGCATGCGAGGTTATTTCCAAGACCCACGGCGAGCCCTGGGTGGTTCAAGAAGGATGCGAAGTGGCTTTGAGCAGTATGGAACTGTTGATCAAGATGCACTAAAAAACAAAAAGCAAAGACATAATTAGACTATAGACGCAATACACATAGACCTCCAATAAAGTACAGTACGTAATTTAAGGGTAGATGTGGAAATTAGTAATCTAAGCGTGATTTGGGGTCCGGATTACTATATTGGGCGAATTTCCCGATAACAGCCACAGTCGCGCGAACCAACGATAAATACGGTCCGATCTGACTCACATCTTGCAACTTTCTATGTATAGAAACGCAGCACGTCGGTTTTTCAGCATGACTACAGCCAAAGCATCCAACCCCGAGACGTTGCACAACCCGTACTTCTACAAGAAGCCAGGCCAGAAAGACGTATGGTCGTTGATCAACGAGACTGCTGCTGCTGCCCAGGCCGAGTCAGGCCAGCCCATTGTCAACTTGGGCCAGGGGTTCTTCTCGTACAACCCCCCTGACTTTGCCATTGAGGCCGTCAACGATGCCTTGACCAAGCCGCAGTTCAACCAGTACGCCCATGCTCGTGGGAACCCCAACTTGTTGCGTGAAGTCGCCCAGCACTACTCCGAGTCGTTTGGCCGTCCCGTTGACATATCTGAAGTTCAGATCACCACCGGTGCCAACGAAGGAATTTTTGCTGTTTTGTTTGGCTTCTTGACTCCAGGAGACGAGGCCATTGTTTTCGAGCCGTTCTTTGACCAGTACGTGCCCAATATTGAGATGACGGGAGCCAAGGTCAAGTACGTCAAGTTGAAGTATCCCGAAAAGTTCAATTCAGAAACTGTAAGCGGAAACGAGTGGGAGATCGACTGGGAAGGCCTTGAGGCGGCAATTACCGACAAGACCAAGTTGATTATCATCAATACTCCTCACAACCCTATCGGTAAAGTGTTTTCCGAGGAGGAATTGATAAAGTTGGGTAAGATAGTGATTGACAACAACCTCTTGCTCATCAGTGACGAAGTATACGACAACTTGTACTATACGAAACTGTTTCCTCGTCCTGCCAACTTGGCCAAATTGCCTGAGTTGCAGGAGAGAACGTTTACCGTGGGCTCGGCCGGCAAGTCGTTTGCAGCTACTGGGTGGAGAATCGGATACGTCCATGGGCCTGCCAATCTTCTCAAGTACGTGACTGCAGCACACACAAGAATCTGTTTTGCTACTCCGTCGCCTCTCCAACAAGCAGTGGCCCAGGGGTTTGTTGCAGCCAAGGAGCAAAACTACTTCGAGATCACGCGTCAGGAATATATCCAAAAGTACAAACTCTTTACCAAGGTGTTTGACGACTTGGGGTTCCCTTACACGATTGCTGAAGGCAGTTACTTCTTATTGGTCAACTTGCTGAAGCTCAAGGTACCAGCCGACTACAAGTATCCGGACGCCATCGAGTCGTTGCCAGGCGACTTCAAGTTGGCGTACTGGCTCATCAGGGAGATCGGGGTGGTGGGTATCCCTCCCACGGAGTTCTTGTATCCAGCGCACCGTGTCGGACACGGCTTGGAAAAGTGTGTGAGATTTGCCGTTTGCAAGGACGACAAGGTGTTGGAAGACGCCGTGGAGAGGTTGTACAAGTTGCGGGACTATGTATAGAGCGAGTAGTGTTTAAAACAGAACTTCATTGCGCCGAAATCGTCGAACCCATCTTCGATCGCGGACTCTTGCTCGGTGTAGCCGTGTGATGCAAACAACAGCCACAACACCAGCCGCTCCTGCTCAAACTTGGGTCGGATCGGAAGCTGGATAAGCACACGGGACGTTGGCATTGGTTTCAAGAACTTGTTTAGCATGTTGATGACCCAGTATGGGTGTTTGGACGAATAAATGGGATCACTGACGACTATTGTATCGAACGTGATCTCACCAAAGCGCGATATAAAAGCCGTAGGATCGGTCCAGTCAAGCTCATGAACGGTAGCCAGGACGCCGTTCAAGGCGACGTTTTCGGCCAAGTTCGGCACAATTTCTGGGAGATCAGTTAGTGTAGTGTTGAAGCCGAGCAAAGCACATGCGATGCCCACCAAGCCCGTGCCTGAGCCCAATTCAAGCACGTCGCCATAGAGATATGTTTTGGCGTTGACCAAGCGAGTAGCAAGAACAAGCGACGAACCCCATGTCTTGAGTCCCAAATTATCGCTGGTGAGCGATGGTTCCTTGAGACGAATGTATTTCGACAAGCCATGGGCCAAGAACGGTTCCAAGTTGGCAATGGCGATGTTACGGACGATCTCTGGCTGTGCGGTGCGGCCACAGTTTTCACTGATGCGCAAAGCCGTTTCTTTCTGGACCGATGCCCGAGTGTCCGGGTCGAGCCAGGCCAAGTCCAGCGCCACGATGCGCGTGAGGTATGCGTTGTAGTCAGGAGAGTGCCGCAAAGCATCGCTGAGCAGCGGGAGATAAGCGAGCTTGAGCCTCGAGTCGAACCGGGGACAATATGTTGCGAGCCAGGCCATCGCATCGGCGACAAGGTGTTTGTCGACCCGTTTCTCGGCAAACACGCCGGAGGGATCAATGTCCACGTCAGACAGCACCAGCACTGTCTGTGCCTGGGCATTGGAGAAGTTGTACACCGTGTTTGGTGCCAAGAGCCTCAACAACACCAACAACACCAGAGACGGCGGTTTGAGGTGGAGCAGCGGAAGATCGAGTACATGTACCGGCTGCTCATGGACATCCTCTGCGTCGCCCAGTGCCTCGTCAACAACACACGCACGCAGCGTGTCGGCCACAGAGCCAGCAACCTCCACAGGCTCGTCCTCGCGGGGCGCCTGGGGTGTGAATAGAGACAAGGGATCAAAGTCCATGAGGATTTTTCACGGTGAGAAATGAATACGTTTATACTAAATTTTATTACCTGAGATCTTCTCCTACTAAAAGTCAGTCACTCTTCCGTTGAAAGACCAGTCGCCGTGCTTCAACGGATCCTGCTTGGGGCCGCCCCTTTCGCCTGTTTTCGGGTTTACGTCGCCCTCAAACTCCGGAATGATCTTGAGCTGCTGGAACCCGCCGATGTCGGTCTTCAAGTCCACTGGGGTCGCGGGCGCGGTGCCCGTCTGTTCCAATTGGTCGTTGTACTCGTCGATCGCGGCCTGCGACCGGGCAATCTTCTGCAACCGCTCAAACTCTTCCTGCTGCTCCTTGGGCAAGCGTGGAGGACCGGACGTGTACTCTCCCAACTTCGAGTACCGTCTCACAACGGGCAACACGCGTGTTCTAAACATGGTAAAAAGAGTTGGATATAAATTTCGCGAGCAAGATTTATCGACTTGTATATTACACTCTATAACTAAGCCCATTTACCGAGGAGCGCCATCAATCCGGCACCCCAACACATGACAAAGTATGCAGCCAACATGCGCTTGAAACCGCCCTCGCCCTTGAACTCGTTCGAGAACAAGAATTCGTGGGCCATCAACTCGACGATCCCGGTGTACAACAAGATCCCAGCCGAGATCGAGTCAAACACCCCGTTGGTGATGAGCGCGGTTCTGGAACCTGGGGGATACGACTGTCTCACCCCAAGCCCAATACCAATGGCAATCGGCGTACATAAGGCAAATGCAAGCGCAAGAAGCCATGGAGTCCATCTGTACTTGTGACGCGGCCACGGAGTGGTAGCGATTCTTGTGCCCAAACCCAAACCTTCAAACATCTGGTGGAAAACAATGACTATGTATAAGGTCTTGAACTCGTCACCGGAAACAGCCAACGATAACCCGACAAAGACCGAGTGGAAAACAACACCAAACTCCAACACAAACACATTCATCAACTGGCCATAGTACTGCTCCTTGTTCAAGTCATTGACAGGCGTATCAATGGCCTCGGGGTCCTGGTGATCATGTGCATGCGAAAAATGAGAAGGATATTGGACCACCTGGGTCTTTTCGTGGGCTTCCAGCTCCTCGACCTCTTCAGAATCGTTCTTGTCAGAAGCAGCAGCAGCAACATCATCAGCTTCTCTCTTCTTCGAAACGTACAAGGACTCGTCGCCAAAATGGGAGTGAGTATGGCCCTCTGCACCCTGTGCAGCAACCTTGTTTTCGACGGCACGGTATGCCAACATTTCACCAAAGAACATAAGGAACAACGTGATCAATGCCAACCCGAAGGCCATGGGGTACTCCTCAAACGCACCCCCAAGACATTCGTTGGAAAGGGCGTCGTTTGCGGGTTCCAACAAGTGGATGAATGCGGTAGCAACAATGACACCACTACCAAAGAACTTGGCCACAAAAAAGCACACTGGTGGAAGTCTGATGAACGAGTATCTCAGGGAAAGAAGCGGGAAGAACGAGCCAAAGGCCGACGTCACCAAGATGACAAACACGGCCGAGATACGGGCGCCCCACAATTCGCCGTTATAATCATTACCGGTTTCACAGACGTGTGAATGTCCACCATCGGCGTCGTCGCCATCTCGCTTGACCAAAAAGGTAATTATTTCTTCAATCATGGCTTAACGCACTAGCAAGATCTCAATTGTACGATCTGTATCAGCCCAGTGGTGAATTAGCCACTCTTTATATCTGGGACTAAATTTTGGTCTAAATTTTCAAGATGTTAACTACCAAGGTGTAGCGAACAATCAAAACCAAAAAAATATATATGTAGAAAGAAAAAAAATATGAAAAGCAAAACTACCAAGGTAGCTCGCTAATACTGTTAATTATTAGAAGGTTGTAGGGGCGTGGCGCCGTCAAATTTCAACTTGGGGAACCTTGATGGTTACACAAACATCTGTGAGTGGTGGCTTTTGCTCTTTGTTTGGTGGGTGTGCTGTTCGTAAACATGCATGGCCAAGATACGCCGTGCCGCAGGATGGATCCTCATCACATTCCATGTGGTGCGTAACCACTATCTAGAAAGAGACACATTATTCGTGCACATTTTTTTTTTTTTGGCTGCAATTCTATTTTTTTCCCCCCCTCTTACAAAGTTTGTGCGAGGATTTCGGGGTCCATAGGCCCTATTCCAGAATAATTAGAGTTGGAGAATCCGTACGCTTTTTCAACTGTAATCACGTAGAATGCCTCGTCAAGCAGGTAGTACCACTGGCCGAACGTCTTGTAGTTATGTTCCCGGTACCATTGAATGAAATCAAGCCACAAATTGTCTTTTTCCAACGCATAGAAACGGATAAGGGTGCAGTAACATGCATATACGTACAAGAGGCGAAGTGCATGGAAATCTTTACGATAAAACATCGCACTTAGTTCCTCGGATGCCAACGCAACCCACTTCGTAAGTTCTAACGGGTGGTTCGTTTCAATTACCCGCGTAAGAAGACGCTGGAACCATACCACACCATCAATTAATTGCTCACACCCTGGTGGATTCATATCCAAAAGGTCCTGGCGTAGTCTCCGCACCACTGGATATAAACACTGCTCCAAAGGGTCTATTTCTTGCATTATTCGTCGAATAGATGCAGAGAAGAGACCCCGAAACTTGGTCTGACAAAGCACAGGCCAACTACTGATAAAGGTTTGCCGAATCCCGCGTGCCATCGAGATAAAATCTGCCTCAGAACGATCAAAACATATAAGCAGCACCAACTTGTGTGGCTGGATCCCCAAGAACCCATACACGATCGTAGAAGACACTACCAATTCCGATGCAATATTGGCGTCGTTAAGGTTCGGCATCTTGTCGCGTGTGGCCCCGATGGCATTCATGAAATATGACGTGGTTGCGGTGTACAAACTGCTGGTACCATGTGAGACATTAGAATTGATAAGCTGTGACTCGTACTCGACTTGATGCTGGTTATCCTGGTGCTGGATCTCGGGCAAGTCGCAGACCTCGACCAAACTCATGGCCGCAAAAGAGTAGATACTATTTCGTACCAACGTGCTTTCGAGGGCCAATTTCGGCACTTGTCGAGTCCAGACATAGTAAGACTCGGTATCCATAGCATGTGTGAAGAGTGGGATGCAGAAGTTGCTGAAGAAGTTAAGGAGGCGAAGCTCAAACCTAGTTATTTGTAGCATCGATGTGGGGGCATTCAAATGTTGAATAATGTCCTTGAATACGTTCTGTGAGGGGCGCATCATTTGGGAGAAGGAATCCAACTTCTGAGCCGGGGTTAGTCTCACATGGTCATACTGGGTGTCTTTCTTGACCCGATTGATTACGGTGAGATTGGGGTACTCACAAGTGCGATTGGTGTGGACACAATATTCACACCGTGGGAGCGCTTCATCACACTAATCAACGTTAGTACAATTTTCCTAAACAGAGCTTTATTATCATACCTTTATCTTGAGCTTTTTACAGCTAACACAGCCGTTCCGTGAACGTTTTGACGGCATGATAGGGCAACGATCTGTATGATTCACAACAAAATCATGTTCCGCGCGCCTCAAATATTCTACAGAAATTGATCTGGGTTACATTCCACTACCTTTCCTGAAACGGAACTCTACAAAAAAAAGTGAGTCAGGATCTGTCCTTCTGTACAGCTAATTCCTTTATTTTACGAATCCATTTGAGTCGTTCCATTTTGTAGTGAATGTGAAAAATCCGGCTCGGTGTTAATATGGACAAAAGTCCCGTTTTGGTAATGCCAAGCGCATCGCAAGCGAAGGAACCCAGATCTATTTCTGATAGCCGATGTTACATTCACTATGTAAGTACACAAACCACAACATAAGTGGACCTATAGGAAAGAACCTGTATTAACTTTGAAGCCCCACGGGAACGATGTATCCGACGATCACATGATAAAATACCCCTGTTATTAGTGGGAAACCAGTTAAGAGCCCTACAATGTCTTGACAAGGTACTCTGGGTTGAAGCTGCCCATAACCGTGTAATCAAGAGATCCAAAACTGTACTTCTTCTCTACAGTAATGATATGAAACGCTTCATCAAACAGATAGTACCATCCTCCGAAGTTTCCCCAATTGTACTCACGATACCAGTTAATGTAGTCGATCCACATATTGTTCTTTTCAAACGCATAGAACCTGGTAACGGTGCAGTAGCAAGCATAAACGTAGAAGAGTCGGAGAGCATGAAAATCTTTATGATAAAACATATCACACAAGTCAGCAGTAGTTAATGCCACCCACTTGATAATTTTCACAGGAAAATTACTAACCACTACCAGGTGGATGAGTCGTTGGAACCAAACAAGTCCAGTAATTAAGTGCTCACTCCCGGATGGGTTTGCATTAAGTATATCTTTATGAAGTTCCTGAAGCACGAGGTAAGGGAATTTTTCAAGCGGTTCCATTTCATTTTCAATGTTACGTTGTCTTGAAGATAAGAAAAGCCCACGAAAATTACCCTGTGCCACAGCAGGCCACACGGTATTGACTGTGACCCTGATTCCAAGTGCCAAGGAAAGAAAATCGGTTTCAGATCGATCAAAGCTGATCAAGTCTACTATTCTGTGTGGTTGAATAGCCAAGAAGCCATATACAACAGTAGATGAAACTGCCAACTCGATTGCAACCTTGCTATCTTGATAATCGGATACCTTTTTGCGAGTCCCAGCGATAGCATGCATGAAATAATGAGTTGTAGCCTTGTAGAGTGCATCAATACCGTACCTAACATTCTTTGTAAGGATATGGTTTTCGCTAGGTGTATCTTCATAGCCTGGTAATCCGCAGGTTTTTATTAAGATCATGGCTGCAAACGAGTAAATACTATTGCGTACCAACGGACTCTCCACAATCAAGCAAGGGACTTGACGGGTCCAAACGTTATAAGACTCCTTATCCAACGATTGGGTAAAAATTGGGATGCAGAAATTACTAAAGAAATTCTAGCGACGTAGTTCAAATTTTGAAATTTGGAGCATTGAAGTAGGGGAATTTAAATGACGAATAATATCAAGAAATGCATTTTTAGACGTCCTGGAAAGCCTGACAAATGATGTTAACTTCTGAGCCTTGGAAAGGTTTACAATTTTAATTTTTGTGTCGGCAGTATCAGTGTTTACCATGGTAAGATTGGGGTATTCGCATTGGCGGTTTGAATGGGTACAGTATTCACACTTGGGAAGAGCTTTGTTGCACTGTAGTAGTGTTAGTCAGGGGAACTCCTAGTTATAAAAAAAACCAAGCTATACTTACCTTGATTTTTCTCCTTTTGCAACTTAGACACCCATTCCTGGATCGAAGAGCTCTTTATGTAAGGAAACCTAGCCGAATTTATAATCGTGCGCATCGTCCTGAGACAATGGTCATGAATTTACGATTATTTTTAGAATAAACTATGGTTTTTCCTTCTTCTGACAAAAAACCGATGTAACGTAACAGCCGATAGAGGAGAAAGCAATCAAGGGCCCCAAATTTTTAGCTAAAGCGGGTCAAAGTTGTTTTTTTTTACGTGAGACTGATGCTTATTTAATTACAGTAATAATAATAATATTAAATAAATATATAAATAATTACGAAATTGATGCCTTCTCTTTCCTGTCATCTGACCAATGTGAACTTCCATATGACCATATAACTAGTTACATGGCCAGTTATATGGTGGTCGTGTTGACTCAATAGTTAGCCCGGGACTTTCAATGTTATTTTCTTCCGTTTTGAAACGTGGGATTTCAGTTGGTTCTGGATCTCACAGGATAGCGTGTACCACAACAGCATATAATTGGTAGGTTTGGCCTGGAGATCAGAGATGTTGGGCCGCGCTAATTTGGAGTGTTCCAAACGCAGGATTTGTTAACGTGCGCGCGCACTCGCGGTAAATTACGGAACAACACATGGCTGAAGAGGAATTGACCAAGGAGCAGAAGCTCGAAGCAGCAAGAAAGAAGCTTGATGAGTTCAAGAAAAAGAATAAGAAGAAAAAGGGAAAGAAAAAGGATGAAAAGGAAGACACACCAGTAACGGACCAAGGCGAGGAGACTAACGAAGCCACACCTGAATTACCGACAGAAGAAGTAAAGGAGGTGGAACAGGAGGAGGTGGAACCAGTAAAGGGGGCTGTCCAAGAAGTAAAGGGGGCTGTCCAAGATGTAAAGGAGGTAGAACAAGAGGTGAAGGAAGAAGTAAAAGAAGTCGTCGAAGTAAAGGCTCCTTTGGATGACTCCAGCCCCGATTCGTTACGTCTCCAAATAACAGAAGCCAACGAAACTATAGAGCAACAGAAATCAATCATCAAGAAGCTCCGTGACGAGAATACTGACTTGAAATTAACCAAGATGGACTTGAACGATACCATTTCTGATTTACAAAGACAGCTTGAACAGCTCAAGACACAATCAGTCCCTGGCTCGTCCCAGCAAGCACCACCTCCGCCTATTGTTTCTCCTATAAAGCCTGCCAAGCCAGTGTTCACTAAAAATGACTATGCCACAGCATCACAGCAGAATTTGGCTCCAAATACCGATAATTTCAGAGAGAAGTTGATGGTATGGAAGGGCTGGCAAGTGGACATGTCTGGCTGGACGACGGCCTTCACCGAGAAGGTATCTATTTAGAGATTATACGTAGTGTGTACTCCATTGACTATATACAAAATGTTGCTATGACTGTTTACTTGACACGGTACAATGCCATTCCCTTGATACCCTTCTTGGCCGCTTCTTGGATCTCTATCACGTCATTATCGACGGTAGATTTGATGAATATGGATTCTGCCGGCTGTAATGGCTTAATGAATCTCACGGGTAACCCAGATGCCAACGCCTTGATTTCTTCTCGCGTGAGCGTAACCTTTCTGCCTGGTTTTGAAATCAATGAGATATCCCTGATAACTGGCTGGTTCTGACGGTACTTCAATCCTAGCCACAACCGACGTGACGATATGTTATCTGGAGTAATATCAACCGGCGTGAGGTCTGGGCCGTTGGTGGAGCCCTTCTGAATCAGCGAAATGAAACCTTCCTTGTACAACCCACGGGCTACCTGGAGATGCAATCGACTGAACGGCACCGATGTGGTTGAAATGTTTACGTTGGTGCAGTTCTTCAAGTGGGCACAGAAGTTGGCCAAATGGACTAACGACATGTTGTTGTATGGATACCCGTCTGAGTTGAGAAACTTTGTGAAAATTTTGGTTGACTTGGTAAGAAGTGCGACATTTTTTTTCACATTCGACATTTGTCTCGCACCATTTCAGAACCCGGTGGAGTCGATTGTAAATGGCTCACTTGAAACTGTCATCTTTTTACCAGCAATGTTTAGAAGCACAGCACTTTTTACTCGCCCGGGATTGATCCGTACCCCAATGCGTCACTACGCATCCAATGTACGCAAGCCTGCCGATAAAGCACCAAAAATCCGGTACCTTTTCTACATGTTCGTTGTGTCGTGGGGTGCATTGTACTTTGCGAGTAAAAAGGTTGACAAAAAGGCTCCCCCAAAGACAACGTTTAACAGCGACCGTGAGTTCTTACAGTACGAAGAGTCTACAGGCTTGAAGAGACGTAACAAGTTGATCAGTGCCGAAAAGGGCAACCTGTACAAGTTCTTTGCCGTACCTTTTGTTTCGAATGAAGAGTCAGTGAGCAGAATCGTAGCCAAGCTCAAGGAATTGGACGGAAGGCAAGTTAAGGTCATTGACCCCAAGGAATTGATAGTAAAGGAGGAACAAGATGAAACAAGAAAGTATTCATATCTCTTGCAGGAATTAAAACAAACTGGAAGATCGTTGCCCAAAGGTTTGATCACGGCCTTGATAAAAGAAGAAGTGCACCAGTTCCTCAATACCAGAAGTGGCACTTTTGAAACCAACTTTGTTCTTAAGAACTATCCGCAGACTACCGAAGAAGCCATCAAGTTTGAAAATGACGTCGCCAGCATCCAGAAATGTCTCATCATTCACTATGACATGTTAAACGAGGTTACAAAGCTTCCAGACGAACAGGCGCGTGCCATCAACAACGTGAACGGTTACTTTGAAACCGTTGACAAGACAAAGACCCTTGTCAGTAAGCATGATGTATTGGACGACAAGATCAAGGAACTTGTCTTAGCGGACCTTTAGATGTTCTAAATAGGACTTACTTGTATATAAAAAAATCCGGGATTTGAAATATATTTCTACTTGTCTTCTTCTAGTGTAGAGTCGAGAAACATCTCTTCTGGGACTTTGAACTCTAGTCCGACCGACTTGGCAAACATCTTATCGCTATCCAGAAAGTCACCGGGCCGACCTGCAGCATCTCCCACAAAGACACTGTTTTCAATGTCAACAGTACAGTTCTGCTGCTCGAGATGCTTGATTAGTTCAAGCCACATCCCGGGGCACGGTTTACGCATGTTTTTATGTTGTTCATCGGTACTAGCCGGTCCCTTAGCGGGTCTTTTGGGCGATGCAAACACAAGGACCTCTCCAGGAAGCTTAGAAGCTATCTGATTCACTTTATTCACAAAATTGAGATATGACTTACTTGTTTTCTGAGCAATCACTGCTCCTTGGTTAGTAAAAATTACGAGCAAATAGTCCTGTTTGACCAACTGATCTAGTTTCGCCACTACATCGCCCTTTCCTTCTGATGTTGTCCACCATTTCCAGTCTGCTGAAGAACGAGCAAACTTCAGTCCTGATTTTGTCTGAATCAATGTAGAATCGAGATCAAAGGCAGCTACTTTAAGCTCGGTGCCATTGACTGGACACACATTTCGTATAAGATGTGTCCCGACAATCTCCCATCGGTACAGAAACGGATTCTTACTGATGGATTCGTTCACTTGCTTTACCAAATCCACATCTTTTCTCGTCTGTTTCACCGTTTTCACCACAGCCGAAACCGGTTTCGCCAGTTTCGGATTAAGCAATGAAAAGATGTCCTTACCCATAACCGGGATTCAAATTATTATTTTTGATTTTTTCTTAATATTTCTCATTTATCAACCCCAGTTAGCTACGTGTAAGTACGTTTGCAAATCATATTCTTTTACAAAGACCTGCTTCTGTCACTTCTATTAGTACTGTTTTTATACGGGAACAAGAAAAAACCCCCTTATTTTCTACCAGCTCTCATTTCATGCAAAAAGTGGCTCCTTACACAACACGTCAAATCTGACTTAAAAAATATATAATTGACCCATTGATTGCGAAATAAGAGACACCACAATTATAGGACTAAACCTCGCAGCATTGTCTATAAATATGATCTGATTAGGTTAATTATTTATCCAGAAACAATGTCTAAAGAAAAGGAGGGTTATGTCGTATCTATCAAGGAGGAGGCTGTAAATGCTTTCGGCGAACCCATTTTGGATCCGTCTCAGATGTCCACAACGGGGAAGCTCCTAACCATTCTTTGGGACTCCTTTGGTAGACCCCCCAAGGAAAGAAGGTTCTTACTTAAAATAGATTTCTTTGTCTTCCTATACGCTATCTTGAGTTCATTACTTAAATACATCGACCAGACAAATATTCTGGTTACTTATGTGTCCGGAATGAAAGAAAGCTTAGACATGACAGGAAATGATCGAAACCTTTTAACAACTTATTTCAATATCGGCTACTTGGTTTTCTCAATTCCAATGATTTTACTAGTAAACAATGTCAAGCCTTCAAGAGTTTTACCAACATGTGAAATTATTTGGGCCATCTTGACTTTATCAATGGGGCTTACCAAGTCTAAGAAGGTCATATTTGGTCTCAGATTTATTCAAGGATCTTGCGAGTCTTGCTTATTTCCCACATTGGTTTTGATTTTAAGTGAGTGGTATGGTCCATTGGAAATTGCAAAAAGATTATCATTTTTAAATTCAACTTCTTCGGCAGCAGGTATTTTCTCTGGGTTTCTCCAAAGTGCTATACTTGCTACTTTGGATGGAAAATTGGGCCGTCCTGGATGGCAGTGGTTATTTATTATCGATGGATTGATGACAATCCCTATTGGATTGGCAGGATACTTTTGTCTTCCCGATTTCACCGACTCTCCCAATCCAGCAGCAAAATGGTTATCCACCAATGATGTCGAGTTTCAAAGGAAGAGATATGAATATTTTGGTAAAAAGAAGCCCGTGCCATACACCTGGAAAAGGGTTTTAAAAGTTTTTGTTAGTTGGCAGTTGTGGAGTTTTGTCTTTGCGTATGTCTTTTTATCCTGTGCCCCACAGGCACAGAACTATTTTAATATCTGGTTGAAGTCAACAGAACGGTATTCTTTAATCAAATTGAATATGGTTGCAACAGCCACTAACGCATTTTATATTGTCTGGACATTTATCTTTTCATCTATTTCAGATTATTACCGATTAAGATACCCCATCTTAATGTTCGGGGCTGCTGTGGGAATGTTGGGGTTTATTCTTTTGACAGTTTGGGATATCCCATTTGGACTCAAGTTTGCTGCGTTTATGATTTGTCAAGGATTAAACTCGCTTCAAACAATATTTATTTCTTGGGCCACCGAGTTGTACATCACGCAACCAGACATCAAGGGATTATTGGTAGCCACAGGTAATACATTTGTATACTGTACAAATGCCTGGATGCCTCTAGTTGCATACGATACGAAAAATATTGATGCTCATTTTAAGATCGGTTACCCGTTGAGTATTGGAATGCAAGTGGTTGCAGTGCTAGCAATTACACTCGTCAAATACTTAAACAAGTTTTACCAAAAGAAACACAATTACGTGTTGAACGATCAAGGTTACTGGGTACCACCGGAGACAGAAACTACCGTCGAGACAGAGTCGCTATCAAAATAGCTGCAAAAAAAAACTTTACTAAATTGTTTAAATAAAATACCAACTAAGGCACAGAAAAGCTATCACCTGTACTCGGATTATCAACCTGAATAGAGATAATGCTGAAGACACTTTGTAGAGTTCCAAAGTTTGCGTGGTTGTATTAAATAACAGGCCATGATCCTGCAGATGATGCGATGAGATAAGACAGAGAACGAGAATGACTAGAAACATACAACAAACGAATTACCCCGGGCATGGAGGAAGAAACAAAAAAGGTAACACTTGATCAGTATGGTCGAAAACTCTGGAATGTTGAGGCATACGCAGCCGAAGCAAAGAATAAGAAAAAACCAGAAGAAACAACACCTTCAGGCACCTTGATCCCCGAACACTCAACGTCATACATCAATCATCGAGATAAGCTTCTCAAGCAGCTGTTGGCTGCAGTCAAGACATACAATATCATCAATCCATTGAGCTCGAGTGCAAGTCATGGAAAAGATCGAAGATTTGGGTTTTCTTGTCCTATATGTAACCTTTCCTTCCGTGACAATATGGCGTTGATTGATCACTTGAATTCCCCACAACATATAACCAAAGCACAGGATTTAAGTAAAAAATCCGGAGCAACAGATGAGAACCAAGAGCTATTGGAAGGAGGAATAGCCCGTGCTTCACTTGAAGAAGTTGTTGCTACGATCGAAGCATTGGTAAAGCAACTGATACGACAACGGAGTGGTGAAACTTCCAAAACCTCAGTCAGTTTTCAAGAAAGAGTCGAGAGAAGACGGAAATTCGAAGAGAAAAAACGAAATAAACGGAAACAGCGGAAGGTTAAAAAGTCTTTGAAAGTAGGTGACAATAGTGATAGTGACAACGAGATGATGTCGGCTATGGGAATTAGTGGGTTTGGTACATCCAAGCGATAGAGAAGTTTATGTAAGTCACGTGTATATATACAAGAGGAAGGAGGCCTAACCAGTAAAACAATCTTTTGGGACATGGGTCTAACTTGTAATCGGACCAAAAAAAATTTCCTCCAATAAAAACAAGCTCAAAACTAACCAGTCAACCAGACTTAACCGTGTACTATATATAATAGGACATGAGATTCACATTTAAATTCCCCTTAAGTGGGTTGTTAAGACACAAGGTTGGAAAGTTTGACTATGCCTTGGAAAAGAACATTCGTTCCAAATTGGATTCGTTATCTTCTGTGACCAAGATCTATAGCAATCCCGACGGAACTCCAAGGGTGCCAACCGACCAAGAATTCAAGACCATTGCCGAATTACAGAACTTGTACTACAAAAGAAACCACTCGGAATGGAACTTTATACTTCCAGGGATCCCCAAAGAACAGTTGGACTTGTTCAAAGACAACTCACAGGACTTGAAAAATTTCCAGTTTGTCACCAAGGACGCCGGTAAGATTATCGACAAGATTCCATACAAGGACGAAACCACAGGTGAATTGAAGTGGAAGATTATCCGTGAAACGGAAAAGGCCGAAGGCTGGGAATTCCCATACTTCTACTTGGTCTTGCCTATCTTCGCATACGTCGCTTACTCGAAGTACACGGCACAAATGAAGAGAAGAGAGACCGATGGTCCAGACTGGGCTGAAAAGGAATTAAGATTGAGAGCCATGGAAGACTACTTCCACGGAGACACCGAACAGGCCAAGCAATTCTTGAGTAACGAAGGCAAGTCCAAGAAGGAAATCCAGGACAGAGACGACTTGGTCATTGCTAGAATCTTGGCTGGTGACTACGACAAGTTGACCCAATTGAAGAAGAAGTTACCAAAAGATTTGATTCCTGTCGAAGAACCAAATCCTAAACTTCAAGTTTAGAGCATATTCGTCATATACATAATTGTACATTTTATTTACATATCATTTTTCTTTCTTCTTGTTAAACTTCACCAGCATCTTCGATAACGATAGAAGCACTGGTTCTACCGCTGTTGGAACCGTAAGATTCGATCTTCTTGACAACATCGTAGCCTTCAATGACTTCACCGAAAACAACATGCTTACCATCCAACCAAGGGCATGGGACAGTGGTGATGAAGAATTGAGAACCGTTTGTGTTTGGTCCAGAGTTGGCCATCGACAAAAGACCAGGCTTGTTGTGCTTCTTGGAGAAGTCTTCATCTGGGAATGACTTACCGTAGATCGATCTACCACCGTAACCCTTACCAGTTTCAAAGTCACCACCTTGCAACATAAAGTTTGGAATTACTCTGTGGAAAATAGAATTGGCGTAGCCGAAACCCTTTTCACCAGTACACAAGGCTCTAAAGTTTTCGGTGGTCTTTGGTACAACATCGTCATACAATTCAAACTTGATTGGACTTTGAGCAACACCATCGATAGAAGTCTTGAAGTACACCTTGGTACCCCAAGCTCTGGTAGAAGAAGAGAAAAGTCTGACGGAGTTCTTGAACATGATTGATGATGGCTTTGAGAAACTTTCTCCACGAAATTTTTCACGGTGATACCGAACTTGGTCGTGGAATTGCGAAATCGGCCATACAGCCCCGGGTGCCTGGTTTTAACGTAGTTCTACTTTTTAAGTCCATTCAACTAACTAAAAGCTCAATAAATCCACCTCTCCAGAACCAGAGTTTGCAGGTTTAGTGGTGGTAGTGTTGGAACTAAATCCACCAAAGAAATCGTCCTCAACAGCAGAGGCAGCTGCTGGCGCAGCCGTAGGCTTAGCAGCAACTGGCTTGGTGGCATGGGACTTAGTCTTTGCTGACGAAAACAACGAAGAGAAGGCGTCGTTATTAGCAGCAGGCTTTGCTGGACCACTCGAGGCGGCAGCTCCACTGCTTACGACACGATTGGCTTGACCTTGTGGCTGACTAAAGTTCTGAATTGGCTGTTGGCCGAATGATGGTTGGGCAGCAAAACCGGGCTGTGGTTGGCTCTGGTACAAGTTAGATAACGAAATGTTAGTGCTTTTGGCTGGTTGTGAAGGAGCGGCCTGGAAATCGTCGAAATCGTCGTCGTCATCATCATCTGCCGCAGTGGCAGCAGGAGCTGCAGCAAACGAAGAGAAATCGTCGCCCAACAAGTCTGCCTCAGGCTGGCTTGGTTGAGGCTTCGAGGCAGTAGCATTGACCCTCGATGACGAGGTTGTAGGCTTCGAAGACGAAGCTGCAGGGGCAACATCGTATTCCTCAAACTGTTCATTGTTATTACCAGTCTGGCCGCTGGAGTAGGCAGCAGCAGAGTCATCGTATCTTTCACCATAGACACCACCGTCACCAAACACTCGGTTGGTAAAATCGCCATCGTCGACAGAGGCGCCATTCACGATCGAGGAAGCGCCTCCGTAGGCACCGGAAGAAACAGCACCAAACTTGTGGGCATTGGCTCTGGCCTTTTTACGTTCAGCTCTGATCATGTTGTCGTCGTTCAACAAAGCAATCAAGTTTTTGGCTCTGTTTCTGACATTGATACCCTGGTCTCTGCCTTTCGAGTCGATGTAGTGGAACGACTTCAACATCTGTATCAACGATAAGTTGGTTCTAAAGTCATCAATGACACGTTCAGAGCCGTTCTTCACCAAGTATTCAAGCAATTGCAACGACTTGTAGATTTGTCTCCATTCGTTGGCGGCCTTTTCAGTGAACCGACGGAATATAAAGCCCACAATTTCTTCTCTTTCTCGGTAGTTATAAGTTCCTGCAGCAATCTTGGCCATAAGAGTCGTGGGAGCACCCCAAGGCTCGTTGTTGGTGGCTTCACGGACCCGCGATTCCATTTCTGTCAAGTTCATAGCCACTGTTTTTGAAGTTAGTATTGATCCGTCTGGTTCCGTCTTTCCACACAAGCGTTTGTTACTTACCGTTCTGGGCCTTCCGGACATAGGCCTTCACCTCATAGAGGTTTATATTCTTTGCTGCGTCTTTCAAAAGATCCATGGCGCCTGGTATTCAGTTGACGAGGGGTCACTCTTCCTTCGGATAATGTTTCGGTGTCAAAGAAATAACGCACTGTGTACAGGACTGACAAAATTCTTGGTTTGCCCATTTTTTAAATTCTTTTGTCACTCCTTCAAATTTTAGCTGCAAAATCTTGCTGGATTATTATTACTGTAATGCTATATTATACAAATTGTTACTTTCTGTAACGAGTACGGATCCCCAGAGCCAAGTCTCTTAACTGCTGGACGCTCTTTGGAATTGGTTTTTTTGGTTCGAGTCTCTTGCTCTTTGGAGAATTGAACGGCGTACTTTCTTCAATCATTCCGTTTCCAAAACCGGTCAATATGGTCCCGTTGTTAAATGTAGTGCTGTTGCCAAATGTAGAATTAAGCGTGTTGTCATTTCGGTGGATGCTCTTTAGATGCTGGATAAGAGACCGGTTACCAATAAACGTCGAGTTGGTCGATACCGGCGCTGAATCGACCTGCTTGGTTCCAGTCACCGGTGTCGCATGCTTGCTTAAATATTCATACTTTCTGGCCCTTTTGGCCCGTTCGAGTATCTGTTCTTCCTTTTCCTGTAGTGAGAATGCAGCAGTCGAGTCTCGCTTCCGTGACATCTCCTTTAAAGCTGTCATTTGGCGCAATTTCTCGGCCCGCTTAATACCTCGCCTTGTCAATTGACCAGTAAAGGAACCACCAACGGCCTTAAATCCGCCGGTCAATAACTCACTAATGTTACCATCCTGAACTGTCATGTCACAAAGAGTTATATCAATAACATTCTCGTCATTATCATAGTCAGGTAAGTTCAATGCTTGTGATACTTCTTCGGTAGACAAACCCGAGACTGTCACATCCCAATAAACAACAATTATTTGTACTTTATACTCACTAAACTTGGTTGCCATGGAAACAATCTTTTTGAGAATAACTTCGTCTCGCTTTAATTTATCCACTACTGATTGCTCCCCATTGGTTGGGAGACCACATTCAAAAAGAATAAACCCCGTGTTGCTAAAGAAATCCTTGTTCAAACCACTTGGAAGCGAGGTAAACTCCACAGAAATTCTATCCTGAATCACATTCTGATACAACATCTTTTCTTTGTTAGGAACAAGTGAGAGCTTGGTATTGAGCCACTTTGAATATGGAGAGGACCAGTTCTCTACCACAACCAAAAACCGCAACTTCATCTCTTTTTCAATCACCAACTGAAGGTCCCGGGAACACTCAGAAACAAAAGCTTTTAGATCTATCGGTTCCCATAACTCCTGGATTTCGCATTGCCTTTGCGTAAAGTTTACTGGCTCTTGTTCCTTGAAATGGTGTTTCTTAACTGAAGGAAGTGAAACACTGGATCCACGATGTTTTGGAACTTTAAATGATATCGAATTCAATTCGGCTTGTCTCTTACGCCTCAATTCATGCTTGACCTTTAACACTGAACCAACTTCGGCCAATCTTCGTATGGCACGTAGCTTCATATTCTTATGATAAAAATAGTCTGCCTTTGATTCTAGGGTCTGGTTATAGATAACCTCACATAAAAAGGCCGAATAAAGCTCCGAGCTAAGTGATTTAATAACTTGTTGCCGCTCAAATTGTCTGTTCCGGTTCTGGATCATTTTAGGTATCATCTTGGCCAATTCCTCGTCAACAGCTTTCTTTAATAGATGTTGAAATGTATCACCGACGGCTTGAGTGAAATACTTTGAATCCGAAATCTTCTTTTTGACCGGTGGTTTAGGCGATGGAGGAAGAGCTACAATTTTCGGCTCGACCTTAGCAGTTTCAAGTTTTGGAATCAATGGTTTAGTTTCAATTTCACTGGTCTTTGGTACTCCAAAAGTAAAATTTGGCTTAGACTCAGGAACCTGGAGTTTTGGAGTTGATGCAACATTGGGAATCGACTCTGATTTAACCAGTGCACCAAACGTAAATGGCTTTGATGGCGGTGGTAACGAAGATTGTATTGGTGTAGGTTTTGGTGCTAGCGGGGTATGTTTTGTTGCGGTAGAAGGTTGGGCGATAGAGGGGAGTTGTGTCGACGTAGATGCAAGTGGAAGAGAGCTTCCAAAAGGAGCTGATGAAGGTGGCGGAAGTGAGCATCCCAAAGATGTCATTGGTGGTTTTGTAGTGGTTGTAACAGGTGGTTTAGGAAATGGAGTTGATGATGGGGCAAAGCCTGAGGTTGGGACCAGGATCAGGGAGCTACCTAAGCTGGGCTGGGAAGTAGGTAACCCTTGCATGGGTTTGCTTAATGGTACAATAGTAGAAGTGGTAGCTGATTCAAGAATCTTGCTACTTTGTTTCAAACCCAAATCAGCATTTGGCTTACCAAGATTAATAAAATCTCTCAAAGATTTCCCCTGGATCTTAATATCTAACTGGGTCGAGTACGTTTGGGCGAGCTTTGCTTTGGCATGAACTGAGTTAAGTTTGTACTTTGTTTCTAATTTTTCCTTGTTGAACAAGTCTACCAAGATCTCACCGTTATCATTGACGAGATCGATGTCGTAGTAGGTAACAAATTTCGTTAGTTTTTCGATGGTATCAAAGCCAAGTAAGTTTTGTAAGGACGAGGATGGATAAGCTCTTCCCTTGGTATGATAACTTCTAGCCATCGCCTTTAATGCATAAAATCGTATTTCATTGAAATGGGTTTCCAAGAGACAGGCCATAAGGAATGGAGTTTCATCACTATATACAACTCTGAAAAACTCCACAAACATTCCTAATGAGCCCACGGTATTGACATACCCTCTTTCGACGATGTTATTTTGGGAAATAATGTTTCTTAAGCGCAATGCTAATTGAACATTCTTGTCTTGCAAGATATGGTTAGGTAAGGTTTGGATTTCCCTTTCTAGTTCGGGATCTCTCAAGTGACTTAGTAAATGATATGCACGGAACTCGGCTTCATTTGGTGCCTGGCCGCCGTTGTTTCTGACATCCTGATAGATCTCAATCAATGTCTGCAATGCTTTGTTGAACTGTTCTAGTTCCTGTTGTTGCGAGTGTTCAACATCAGAGCCACTCATGATATGTAGTGAAAGCAAATGGATCCGCACGATACGCTCGTTACAGTCTATGGCCTCAGGGCCGAACGAGTTCTGGTACGTGAAATCTTGTCTGATGGATCTGGTTCTATCCCAAATGAACGAATGGGCTTCGGGTAATAGTTGGACGATATTGTCAACCAAGTAATTCAAACTATGTACCAAGATATGCGGAGGCCTCACTTCGGACGGTAAGGGAGGTGGCTGTCCTGCAGCAGGTCGAGAAAAGGCTTTAACAGCTCTGGCCCGGTCAATCTTATTGGTTGCAGGATCCTTTTCCAAGTGTTTAACGTTGTTTTCAAGTGCTCTTCTAACTCTCTCGAATACCGGACACATATCGAGACACGACCCTTGGAACGAGATGGCGTCGTTGAGATCTTTGGCGATATTTTCAGCATCCACAAGTCCCAAATCCTCCATCTGTTTCCGTTCAACTTCTCTCATTTTCTGGAACTCTTCATATAATCCCTGGTAGTCACGGCCGCTGTTTGCCTGTTCCAAGGCTCCCATACGGGCCTGGTTCTGTTTGTCCCAGTCGTTCTGGACAAACGCCGGTGTGTGGAGCAAGCGAGGCTGCACCAACAAGTATTTCGGCACGGGTCGTGGTGGTACGTTTTTCACGTTCCGCTGGAAACCAAACAGCTCGGGCTGAGCAAGGAGCTGCCCGGTAGCAGCGATTTCTTGTTGGGAATAGTTCTGGAGCTTGCCGGGATTCTGCCGTGGTATCACTCGCGTAGGAATATCCAATGGATCTGGCAGATCGGAGAGCAGTATGGGCTCTGTTTCTTGCTTTGCAGGTTTCTTTCTATTGCCATTGGGCCTGCGTTTCTCTGGCTTATTATTATTATTATTATTAATATTATTGTTGTTGTTGTGCTTGCCGTTATTTACGTGGACGTTGGGTTTCAGGGTCCTTTTTTTGCCCGAATTGCCGCCACGACGAGGATCGGTGTATCCGTCGCCAAACGTAAAGGCTTCGGGCTTTCCACGGGGCTTGGTGGGATCCCCTAGTGTTGACATACGGCGTTGGGTTGAATGGAAAAAAGTTGATGATGATGTTTTTCAGTGCGAGTTTATTTAATGTAGTAAACGACGAAGCCGCGACGGAGACCGTCGCTCAACAAGTGTTCAGGCACGCTGTAGATGCTGAAACCGGCACGGATCACACACAGCACAAACTGCTCCAAAGTTTCTGGTTGTCGGAGCTGGAGAGCGACGATGGTGGCAGTGTGCAGCCCCCGGAGCCGAGCGATGGCCCCCACGAAGTGGTCGATGAGGTACTCGTTGTAGACGGTGTCACACGCCACAATGTAGTCGGGAACTGCAGCACCAAGCTCTGTGTATCGCTGCATGCTGTCGTCCAACCATTCCCAGTCAAACTCAGCGATATCCACCGTGCCGTTGCGCGTAGTGTAGCGAGAAGGCGAAGCACGCTGCTTTATATCGGCATTGTGCTCAAAGTTGTGGTTCAAGAGCTTCAAGAGATGTTTCTGGTCGGTGGCAACGTAGTGCCGTACGCGTGGTCCCAACACCGTCGCCACGACTCCACCCACACCAGTGCCCAACTCCACCACCGTGTGATCCAGCGAGAACGTGAACGGACACCGCTGGTCGCCCACAACCCAATCGGCAAAGAGACTGGCAGTCTGCCAGCACACAAACCCCGTTGACGATGTTTGGCGGGTCGAATTGAGCTCGGCAAGCGACTGGACGATCTCCAAGTCGGTGCCGTGGTCCAACGAAACGGTGATTTTTGCCCGACGACGATCAACGTAGCCCAAGTCCTGATTCTCCGGCGGCGCTCTCTCGGTATAGAGACTAAATATGTGCTCTTCTACATCATCAATGGCGTCCCACAGCAGCAGCACATCCACCATGATAAATATCTATATGGGTGTAATTATTTTTCGCACTAGATAAGGTTTTTAGCATTCAAGTACTCGGCAATCAAGATACCGGCGCCAGCAGCACCAATGACGGTGTTGTGCGACAACACAACCATCTTGAAGTCAAGCACAGCATCTTCTCTGACTCTCCCGACCGAAACACCGTAGCCATTGTCTCTGTTTCTGTCCAATCTGGGCTGGGGACGGTCCTGTTCCTCCAAGACATGGATGGTTCTTTGAGGAGCCAGCGGACATCCCAACTTGTAAGCCTCACACTCGTATTCACGCAATGCCTGTTTCACCTGCTCGACCGAAGGTGCCGGTCTGTTGGCGAACCGGAGCGAAATACACTCGGTGTGTCCGTCGCTCACCGCAACACGGTTACACTGCGCACTAACCTTGATATCGCTCAAGGGCACAAACTCGGTACCGCTCGCATTCACACCACCCAAGATCTTCTTGGTTTCCCATTCAATCTTGTCTTCTTCTCCGCCAATGTACGGAACAATGTTGTCCAACACATCGATACCAGAAACACCGGGCGAGAACCCGGCCCCAGAGATCGCCTGCAACGTGGTGGCCGTAAGTGCATCAATAGGGCCAAACTTTTCCACCAAGGGCTTCAATGGTGCCACCAAACCGGCAGTTGAACAGTTCGAGATACAGATGATGTATCCTTCTTTGGTCCCCGTGGCCTTGGCGTGGGCCACCTTCTTTTCAATAACCGACAAATGCTCGGTGTTGACAATAGGAACAATCAAGGGCACATCTGCTTCTCTCCTGTAGTTCTTGGCGTTGGAAATGACAACCAATCCAGCCTTGACGAAATCCTGCTCAATCTGGCCAGCATAATCGGAGTCCAACCCGGAAAACACAACATCACACTCTGCAAACGCACCTTCAGGCTTGCACTCAGTGACAGTGATATTTTTGGCGTTTTCGGGCAACAAGTCCGTCTGTTTCCAGGTGACAGCGTCGCTGTATGCTTTGCCAGCAGACCGTGACGAAGCACCCAAAGCGTGGATCTCAAATTCAGGATGGTTGGCTAACAACAAAATAAAACGCTGACCCACAGACCCTGTGGCTCCCAAGACACCAGCTTTCTTCATTTTTTTTTAGTTGTTGTGATTAAAAGTAGGAATGGTTGAAAAAATTGGATCAAGGCCTGAACCGGACCTTGACTCATAAAGGATGTCGTTCACAATGTCGTGCAGTGTCGCTAAATGCTTGGGGCCTATGTCGCAAACGCGTGCAAAACAATTTTCACATATTCTCGATATCAACCATGGTAAACACAGATTTCGAGCGAATCTACCTCAATATCTCCAAGACAAGTGGTCGCATGCGTATTGCTGACTCTGGTCTTGGCTGGAAATCGTCTGGTAGCGCCAATAGCGCGCCCTTCCTTTTGCCATCGGAAGAAATCTTGACGGCGCAGTGGTCGCGTGGCTCGAGAGGCTACGAGTTGCGGATCCAGACAAAGAATCAGGGCATGGTGCTGTTGGATGGTTTTGATGTTGAGGACTTTGCCAAGTTGAAGCAGGAATTGCAGCGCAACTTCAACTTGAACGTGGAACACCGCGAACATTCGTTGAGAGGATGGAACTGGGGCAAAACCGACTTGGCCCGTAATGAATTGGTGTTCCAGGTCAACAACAAGCCCAGTTTTGAGATTCCGTACGTGTCTATCTCCAACTCGAACTTAACGGGTAAGAACGAAGTGGCGCTTGAGTTCAACTTGGACTTGAGTCAGGACCAGGCCGGTGACGAGATGGTCGAGATGAGATTCTATGTCCCTGGCACTGTTGAAGGCGATACCAAGACGATAAAGAACGAGGAGGGCCAGGAACAACAGGAGACCGAAGAAATCAGTGCTGCATCTGTGTTTTACGAGCAGTTGAAGGACAAAGCCGATATTGGACAGGTGGCTGGTGATGCGATTGTGTCGTTCAGCGATGTGTTGTTCTTGACGCCAAGAGGACGTTACGACATCGACATGTATCCTACCTCGTTGAGATTGCGTGGTAAGACATACGACTATAAGATCCAGTACAAGCAGATTGAACGGATCTTTTCGTTGCCCAAGCCAGACGACACACACCACTTGATTGTGTTGCAAATCGATCCGCCCTTGAGACAGGGTCAGACGCGGTACCCGTTCTTGACGATGCAGTTTGCGCGTGAGGAGGAGATTGAGTTGGAGTTGAATGTTTCGGAAGAGGAGTATGAGTCCAAGTACAAGGACCGGTTAAAGAAGAACTACGATAGCCAGACGCACTTGGTGATGTCGCACTGTTTCCGGGGCTTGAGCGAGCGGCGTCTCGTGGTTCCGTCGTCGTTCCAGTCGCGGTTCTTACAGCCAGGCGTGCTGTGTTCGTTGAAGGCTCTGGAAGGGTACTTGTACCCCTTAAACCGGTGTTTTCTTTTTGTGACTAAGCCTACGGTGTATATTCCGTTTTCGGAGATTAGTAGCGTTACGATGTCGAGAACCGGTGGCGGGGTTTCTGCGCTGAGAACGTTTGACTTGGAGATTAGTTTGAGGGGAAGCAATCAACTGCATATATTCGGCAGTATTGATCGAGAGGAGCAGGAGACAATTGAAAAGTACTGTCAGGAGAAGGGGCTTCGGGTCAAGAACGAGGAGAAGATTGCAAAGGCAATGATGGCCAAGGCTATGACCGAAGCTGGTGACGACGACGACGACGACGACGATGTAGATATGGGCAGTGCGGGGGACAACGACTCGGAGAGTGCCGACGATGACTTTAACTCCGGCTCCGACTCCGAGGTAGCAGAAGAATTTGATTCTGATGCTGCAGTTTCGTCTGACGAAGAGGAAGAGCCACCAACAAAGAAGGTGAAGAACTAGTTGTATATTACAAGCGTAAAGAATAAAGAAAGTAGAAGGACTAACAAAGGACGTGGGTGCACAATAGGAAAGAGATTCCAGGACCTGAATTTCCTAATTGGGTAAAGCCACCAGCGTTGGGTGCGAAAGTTGTTCCAGAAACGTTTAGCAAGCGGAACAGACATGATGCGGGAGGACCAGGGCCAGCCTCCGTGGCTCAGAGGTACATAAACAAAGTAATTCAGCATCAGGCAAAAAAAATAACCACAACATTCCAGCACACACACACATCTTTGAAATGGAGTTTAAGGATTATTTGATATATACTGAGGGCCAGGTCGATATTCCACTGCGCTCGCCACGGCGGCCGGGCAAAGATCCGATCACATTGGGTCTGCCCTCGAGCCGGCTGGACATGAGTACGTTTGGCGACAGCGACGCTGTGTCGGCCACCGAGTCGATATTTTCACATCCCAACGTCAGTCGCGAGGAAATGGTGCCCTTTTTTGACCAGGACTTGGATACCTTGTTCCGTGAGATGAGCGACGCCATTATCTACGAGGTCGATGCCAGAGTCAGCGTGGTAGGCATCCATACCGCAATATAGCCACAACCGTTGCGTACACAAATAGCTTTTTTTCACTTCTTCCGTCACAAACTTAAATAAATGCGTTTTTTTATCTGTCAGATCCAATGGTATTTTTCCGTAGCATCCTGACTCATTTTGCGCAACCTCTTTTTTTTTCATCCTTTACTAGTAGCCGTGCCATGTCTGACCACCCGCTCGGACTCATCATATACGCTGCGGTCAAGCCGATCTGGAAGATCTACTTCATCATCGGCTTGGGCTTTTTTCTCGCCAGGCGCAACATCCTTTCCGTCGCCACATGCCGTGACATCTCCGATACGATCGTCACGGCCATCATGCCATGCCTTATCTTCTCCAACATTGTGGCCAACTTGAAAAGCAGCGACATCAAGAACTTGGGCATAATCTGCTTCACAGGCACAATCCTCTTTGCGTCGGGCGCAGCGCTCGCCTACCTCACCTTCATCGTCACAAAAGCTCCACGCCGGTGGCTCGGCGGGCTCCTTTCCGTCGGACTTTTTCCCAACATCTCCGACCTACCGATCGCATACCTCCAGACATTGTCGGTGGGTAACGTGGTATTCACAGCGGAGCAGGGCAGCTTGGGAGTGGCGTATGTCTGTATTTTTCTTGCATCTCAGGTGTTTTACCAGTTCTGTCTCGGTCTCTACCGTTTGATCGAGTGGGACTTCCGTGACGAACTCAAGGCCGAGGACGAGGAACAACACACCGACGAAAAGACTCCTGAGTCTCAGGAATCTGAGTCCATAGCATTATCGCAACAACTGCTGCTGCTGCTGCTGCTGCTGCAACTGGCCCAGAACCAGCATCGTGATTTCTTGTCGGTACAACTCCACCATTCCCTCACAAACGCTCTGTCTCTGGGCTCCATCGCGAGCGACCGCCCCTCGAGACGTGTGTCTATCTCAGGAGACTACCACTCGCTCCATCTCTCCGCGTCGCGGGTCTCTGAGCTCAGACAACAACGGTCGCAAGATATCCGCGATGTCATCAACGAATACTCCGAGTTTAATAACTTAAAACAGGGCAACTCCAACACCAGCGACCCTGCAACCACACCACAATCGCTCCATCTGGCAGAAAGAACTTCGACCATAACCAAACGGTCCAAACTCCGGCCGTTTCTCAAACAGTTTGGCAAGAACTTTTTGGCTCCCAACTCGGTTTCGTTGATCGTATCAATCGCCATCGCCATGTCACCGCCGCTCAAGGCGTTGTTTGTCAAGTCGCGTGTCCATATCCATCCAGCACCCGATGGCCAGCCTCCGCTCTCTTTCTGTATGGATATTGCCAGTTATATTGGTGCTGCATCGGTGCCTCTTGGACTAATCTTGTTGGGAGCCACCATCTCGCGGTTGCAGATCAAAAAGATGCCTCCCGGGTTCTGGAAAACCGCGGTGATGATCACCTGCTGCCGTCTCATCTTGTTGCCCATCGTGGGAGTCGGGATCACTACAGGGTTCCAGAAGGCTGGCTGGTACGGACAAGATCCGTTGATTCGTTTCGTCAGCGTGCTTGAGTTCGGGTTGCCGAGCGCAACGGCATTGGTATACTTTACTGCGTTCTACACCGATCCAAACTCAGAAGACCATCTTCAGATGGACTGCTTGGCTGTCTGTTTGATCGCCCAGTACGCGATCTTGTTCATCAGCCTTCCGTTTTTGGTCACATTTACGTTTAAGGTCTCTTTGGGTTACTAGAAATCATAGAATAATATCTTCAATTCTTAATCGTCATTCTTAATTTCTTTAGTTTGTGTTTGTAATTCTATTGCTATATTTCTGTCCATTTCGTGTCTTTTTCTCACGAAAATCAATTATTGCTCTCTCAACCATGGCTCTTTACTATAACCTTGTTTTCGGCCTCTTGGTCGTCGAAATGGCCTTCTTTGCCTTGTTGTCGTTACCGTTTCCACGCAGAGTTAGAAGAAGCGTTTTGGCGACGGTCTCGTTGCCGTTCCGCAACGAACAAGTCCAGATTGCTATCAAGTGTATCTTGGGGTTCGTGGCCGTGTTGTTCATCGACTCGGTCAACCGCGTCTACTCCGTGACTGCCGAGCTCCACTCATCCACCACCACCAGCGGCGTCGTCGGTGGTTTGATCAGCGAACGTGCCGAAATCCAAACTAGACGGTTCTACGCCCAAAGAAACATGTACCTCTGTGGATTCACCTTGTTCTTGACCTTGATCTTGACGAGAACGTACTCGCTCGTGGCCGAACTTATTGTCACCAAGGACAAGTTGGATAACTTGAAGGCCAGCCCCGCCAAGGACTCGAAGGACGTCGCTGACTTGAAGCAGCAGTTGGCCGAACGCGACGAAGACTTGCAGATCTTGAAGGATAAGGCCAAGCACTTGGAAAACGAGTACGATGCCTTGAAAAAGCGTTAGTTAGCCTCCCTAAATATACACTCTTAACTATATGAATTGCTCTTATGCTTAGGAACGAAGTTGAATCCTGGCCCAGCCTTGCCCAAAAACATCTCCGTGATCTTGATCCAGTCCCGGTAGTCGTCGGAGCCCAACAACGTCTCCATCTCGTTTCTGCCTCGCCACTTAGGTGGTCTTTCGTTGATCTTGGGTGGCAATCTCTCCAAGATCCCCACGGGAATGTACCGGTGGGTGAAACTCAAGAACTCGCACATGAACCGTCTGGCCAACCCAACCCCGTACAGATCAGAGCCCCAGTGCTCTATGGCATAGTCAGCAAACTTGCCCATCATCTCCAACCGCTCCAGCGATGACTTGTCCAAGTACTGCTGCGCCTCGACTTCCTCAAAGATCCATGGCTTGATAAGCGCACCACGAGCCACCATCGTCGAATCAACACCGGCGGTATCCACAGCACGGTACCAGTCTTCGTGGGTGTACACATCCCCGTTCCCAATGAACTGAGTCCGTTGCGTGTCGGTAAGATCCTTGTTGTCGGCCTTGGTGTCGTTCCACTCCTGGACTGTCTGCGCAACTTCACCGATGTATGCCCAGTCGGCTTCCTTGGTGTACCGCTGCTGTCTCGAACGGCCGTGGAGCGTGATGGCAGCCACGTCGTTCTCAGCAAGAATCCGCTCCACCAACTGCTTGGCAGTGTTTTTGTTATCTCTCGTACCCGTTCTGATCTTGACGGTGGTTGGGATGTCACCAGAACAAGCATTCATAGCCTTCAAGATTCTCACCAAACGTGCAGGCTGCTCCATGAGCGCAGACCCTTGGCCTTGACGGTACAACAAGTCGATGGGACACCCACAGTTCAAGTTAAGTTCGGAAACGTGCTTGGTTTCGTTGTAGATGGCTTCAGCCGACTTGGCTGCGGCCCAGTGCTTGGAGGTAGCGATCTGGACCCCGAAACCAGGATACTCCGATACGTGGGCCTTGGGCAAAGCCCACTCGGAGTTGTTGGCCTGGAGCAACGGTACGGTCAACGCCATTTCGGAGTACGTGACATCGGCGCCGAGCGTACGCATAAGTCGACGGTACGGCAAGTTGCCCACGGTTGTCAAGGGAGACACGATCTTGGCGCGTCTCAAGTCCAACTTCTTCTTCTCTGCTATCTTGTACGGAGCCTCGACGTACGTGGCCTGGTTGGTCTTGGCCGCTTCTTGGGCCTTGGCGATGTTTTCTTCATTCTGCACCAATGAGTCCAAGTACGGAATAACGGTCAGCGCCACAGTGAACTCGTACTTCTTCTTCTGCAACTTGCTCTTCTGGTCACCGGAAATCTTGTTAACTTCGTAGTTGTCCTGCTTGGCACGTTCCATCCGGTCCAAATCCTTGATAAGACGGTTGGTTTCCTTGTTGTAGTGCAGCTGCAACCATCTACACTTCAAACCAGCAGGACAGTAGCCGAGAGCCTTGAACACAGGACACGTGCCTTCGATGTCGGCCGGTTTCTGGGCAAGATACTCGGCCACATTGTGCGTGTTGCGGCACTTGTCGGCCCCAAACGTACACTCACGCTCGTTTTCGGGGTCCAACAACGTCGAGCACAAACGGACCTCGACTTCCTGCCTCAAGTCACGGCCCTTGTTCTGGCCTCTTCTCTTTTTGCGCTTGCCGTTGCCAGCACCAATATCTTCCTTCTCGCGGTCTCCACCCTCGGCCTCATCGTCGTCGTATACCTCGTTGCTCACAGTGTTTTCCACAATGAACTCGGGTTTGATGGAAGCAATTCCTTTCGCAAAATGATCCACCAAATGCACTTTCTTGGTCTCGTTACCGTCGACGTCCTCGTTGGGTCTCTTTTCTGCTGCTGAAGTCATGGCTGCTGGGTGATGGAAGTTCTCCATTTTTTTTTTTTTTCGCAGTCAATCGCATCACCAATTGGCACATTTACCACGTTATTCAGTCAAAAGAAAAGGTGGCAACTTGTCAAATGAAACATAGCTTCGATTAATATCAGCTTCATCTTCATTATCTCTCTTTCTGCTTATTTTTTTGCTGTATTCTTTAGAGTAACTTTGTCTACCTTTGAACTCATCTCATCGACGTGCCGTGGTTTATGTACACACCGCATCTCAAAATTTTTCCATCTTATCTTCTTAACCACAATACTTTCTCTGCAACAAGACAATGGTTGAGCCCGTCAAAAAGAGAAAGGTCGAGTCCGTAAAGGCAAAGGCAAGGCCCTCTAAGATATTCAGCCCTTTCCGTGCTCTCGGAAACGTTTCAAACGATACACCGTTCGCCTTGGGTAGTTTGGGGTCGACGTTCTATGTTGTCACTTCCGTGGGCAGACTGTTCCAGATCTACGATATTGCAACCTTACACTTGTTATTTGTGTCTCAATCACAGACTCCTGCCAAAATCACATCGTTGACGGCCCATTTCCACTACATCTACGCCTCGTACGCCAACAAGATCGGTATCTACAAGAGAGGCCGCTTGGAACACACGTTGGAATGCGAAACAAGTGCTACCATCACCCACACCTTGGCCTTTGGAGAGTATTTCATAGCAGCAGCCTCCGACGGAGAAGTTTTCATCTTCAAGAAATCCGCTGGCGATAAGTATCCTCGCGAGTTGTACACCTCATTGAAGGCCATCAACAGCGACATCGAGGGCAACATCGTTGGCTTGATACATCCTCCCACATACTTGAACAAGATCGTGGTGGCCACCACATCGGGCTTGTTCCTCTTCAATATTCGTACCGGTAGATTGTTGTACAGATCCCCAGCCGAGATGATTGTTGAAAACATCTCGTGTATCGAGTCGGCACCAGTCTTGGACATCATTGCCGTTGGAACGGCGGTTGGGGGCGTCTTCTTGTTCAACTTGAAGAAGGGCCGGGTCTTGGGCGATAAAATCTATGCATCTACAAAGGAAGAAGCGGCCAAGGTCGTTTCGTTATCGTTCAGAACCGACGGTTCGCCCCACATTGTGGCTGGTTTGAGTACGGGTGATTTGTACTTCTACGACTTAGCCAAGCGGGCCAGAGTCCATATCTTGAGAAACGCCCATCGTGAGAGCCACGGTGGGATTTCCAATGCCAAGTTCTTGAATGGACAGCCCATTGTTGTCACCAACGGTGGAGACAACCAGTTGAAGGAATACGTGTTTGATCCAAGTTTATCAACCACCAACTCTTCTGTAGTGTCTCCACCTCGTCATTTGAGATCCAGAGGTGGCCATTCGGCTCCTCCAATTGCCATTGAGTTCCCTCACGAAGACAAGTCCCATTTCATATATAGTGCATCTCGTGATCGGTCCTTCTGGTCCTTCTCGCTCAGAAAGGATGCCCAGGCCCAGGAATTGTCCCAGAGGGCCCCCAAGTCAAAGGATGGCAAGAGAAAGGGCGGTGCAGTGTCGTCAATGAGAGAAAAGTTTCCCGAAATTATAGATATAACCTCCTCTCAAGCTCGTGAAGGTGACTGGGAAAACATCTTGACGGCTCATAAGGACGAAACGTTTGCTAGAACGTGGGACTCGCGTAACAAACGTGTTGGTCGCCATAACTTGAACACAATCGATGGCGGAATCGTCAAATCGGTGGCTATATCGCAGTGTGGAAACTTTGGCTTGGTTGGTTCTGCTTCTGGGGGCATTGGTGTGTACAACTTGCAGTCAGGAATGTTGCGTAAGAGGTACGTGTTGCACAAGAAGCCCGTCACCGGTCTTGCTATCGATGGAATGAACAGAAAGATGGTCAGCTGTGGCTTGGACGGTATTGTTGGTTTCTATGACTTTACCCAGTCTAAGTACTTGGGCAAGTTGCAGTTGGATGCTCCTATCACCACCATGGTGTACCATAAATCATCTGACTTGATTGCGTGTGCTTTGGATGATTTGAGTATCATCATTGTCGATGTCACCACCCAGAAAGTGGTCAGAGCCTTGTTTGGCCACACCAACCGTATAACTGGTTTGGATTTCTCTCCTGACGGTAGATGGATCGTTTCTGTTGGGTTGGATGCCACCTTAAGAACCTGGGATTTGCCAACTGGTGGCTGTATAGACGGTGTCAGGCTTCCCAACGTGGCAACTTCTGTCAAGTTTTCTCCCATCGGTGACATGTTAGCCACAACCCATGTCACGGGTAATGGTATATCCCTCTGGACTAACAGAGCTCAATTCAGACCGGTTTCTACTAGACATATCGAAGAAAACGAATTTTCCGAGATTTTGTTGCCCAACTCTTCTGGTGATGGTGGGTCGACAATTTTGGACGGTGCCTTGGAACCAGAAGATGAAGATGAAGAAGCTGACCGTTTAGCTCAAACTTATCAAACCGCAGAGCAGATTGACGAGTCGTTTGTTACCTTGACACTCGGCCCCAGAAACAAGTACAGCACTTTGTTGCATTTGGAGACGATCAAGCAGAGCAGCAAGCCAAAAGAAGCTCCTAAGAAACCGGTACAGGCTCCATTCTTTTTATCCCTTTCGGGTGAATCTGTAGGTGACCGTGCTTCTGGTGCTGAGGGAGTTGTCCACGAGAACATTCAAAAGGATGAAGAAGACGAGGAAGGTAACAGTAGGTTACTCAAGTTGAAGTCTGGTCGTGGCCACTCGTTTGAATCGACATTCACCAGATTATTGAGAGAAGGAAGCGAGTCCGGTGACTATACCGAGTTCTTGAAGCACTTGGTCGCGGCCTCGCCTGCCAGCATCGACTTGGAAATCAGATCGTTGAACTCGTTCCCACCACTTGATGAAATGTCAAACTTTGTTGATGCATTGAACGCTGGTCTTAGTTCCAATAGCAACTACGATCTTTACCAGGCCATTTTTGCCATGTTCTTGAAAAATCACGGCGACATCATCCATAACCACAAGAACGAGAAACTGTTGCATGATAACTTGGACATATTGAACGAGTCCAACCACAGCGAATTGGAAGAAATGGATGGTTTGGTCAAGTACTGTGCGGGAGTCATTGATTTCTTGACTACAGTCTAGTTTTTTTTCGCAACCATTAGCTACGAAACGATAATTAAAAGCAAAACTTGAATGCTTGAAAAAGGAAGGGGAAAGAAAAATTGTAGGTAAACACACACTATTCACGTAGAGCCGTAGGAACTCTTGACCCAAAGCACACAGTGAAACTGGTGTAAATTTGCATCCATTGACGATGTTATCAAACTTTAATTTTATGTGCAGTTTTCCCTGAAATCCCAATCATAACTATTTTGATAGTCTCTGTGACGATAACTACTAACGAGCCCATGAATATCGACATAGTAGAGCCGTTCAATCGGATCCATTTGGCGTCTGGGTCAAAAATATCGACCATTTACCAGAGTGGAACACGACTCTACGTTGGTTTGGCTAACGGAGACTTGGCTATTTATTCGAGCACTGCTCACAACGAGTCCTCCAGTCTGCCAGTGGGACCATCATCATTGCCATTGCCCAAGGTACCCGATGATATCAAGCTGTTGTTTAACGATCCTTCCAAGTCCCAGAAACTCATGCCGTCCACTATCCACACCAATGTCACCCGGGACTTCTCGCCAATTCTCAAGATTATAGAGATACCGACACGTACCAACGAGGTGACCATTGCCGTTGCATGTAACGAAGCAGTACACATTTACCATGTGTTGCCCAACCGAATCTCAGGTATCCAGAAGTTGGGCGAGTGCAAGCAGTTTTCTGATTTCCACTACGTCGAAACCGAAAATGGCCGCTCCCTTGTGGTAGCAGCGAAAAAGCGACTCTACGTCTACCACATTTCAACCAGCTCAAGAAAACCAACCTACTGTGATACTCATTCCGAGATTTTACTCAAGGATAGAATAAAATCCATTGCATCATACTCACAACAGTCAGCGCTCCTCATCTGCCTTATAAATGACTTTGTTCTTCTAGATTTAACCAAGTACTCCATCACAGACTTGCCGGTGGATGAAACTGCATTATACAACTTCAACCATAGCAATTCTTTCAGCTACTTTGGCTTAGGATCGGCAGGACCATCAATATGGGCCATTCAGTACACCGGATCGAATATTCTCTTGGTTAAGGACACCCAAAGTGTCATTTTGAACACAAAGCAAGAACAGACAACCATCATTCTGTCACCAATCAAGTTTCACACGGTTCCTGCCTTTATGGCATTCATAGATCCACTTTATTTGCTTGTGGTATATAATAAGAACTTGGAAATCATCGATATCAACAGCGGCGACCTCATACAACGGTTCACTCACCAAATCAATAATAACATCTCGGCATTTTATGACAAACAATCCATCTATATTGCATCAGCGTCTGACATCTTACAGTTCAATATTTTGGGCTTCCAGAAACAAATTGACCAATATTTAAGTATAAGTGGGAAAGTATCTAACGGAAATCTCAAAGACCCTAATAACGACCTAAAGTTTATTGGTCTCCAAAAGAGTATCGCACTCGTATCTAACTTGAATTCGTCAAGTCCGTTTTTCAAGGATGCCAAAGTATTGAATGAGAAAAAGAAGCAGCTTATACTCCGAAATTTGCACCGTAAAAAGGCAATAATTTTGTTTGAGTCATATTCCAAGTATCATGAAGCGTTGGTGGATATTTGTTCAGAATGGCTAATCTCATTTAGTGACGTGTTGGAGCTTTTCCCTGAGTTTTTGAATGGAGAAGAACAAATTTCTAAGCATGGAGACACGCCAGTGTGGGGGGATGAGTCCAAAAGTTTCCGATCTTTTTCACATAATGTGATCAAGCGGATTTCATTGAGTGATATCCAAGGATCAAACTTTTCGTCTAATACAGGCGAGTCCACCGAGAATGAAATAAATGATGCCCACAGCACAGTTTCACTGGTCAGAACTCAGAAGGTAACCAACGAAAAACCTCTTTTACAAGGCTACTCAAAATCGATTAATATTAGAAAATTTTCCAAGGCTGTCAATAACCTCATCATTTACTTGACCGATCAAAGAAGAATCCATATGAATTTCCTCAATGATCCCCAAACTGCCATGAAATGGAAGGGAATCGAAATAACCCCCTTTGATCTATACCCTTGGTTGGATAGGCATGCACTCCATGCTCAGCTATCTCACATGGCTGCATGTATTGACACTTCGTTATTCCTTTGTTATTACCATACCAAGCCAATGTTATTAGGACCTTTGTTGAGATTACCTAATAATCATTGTAATGCCAAGGTAGTTAATCAGCTCTTACTCAAATATGTCCACAATCACTACGAGCAGAAAACATTGCAACAGCCCAATTTTATCAAAGAGTTACTTGATTTCTACTACGGCAGACATTTACATAAGGATGCATTGGAAATGCTTTATAATTTGGCTCACGAAGAAACAGAAGATCTTCACAATAATGCAGACTACAACAGCTTCGATAACTACGTTAAGGGTCCACAGCTTACAATCCAGTACTTGCAGAAACTTACCAACGATGATTTGGAATTGGTTTTGCAATTTTCCTTTTGGGTCCTTGTGGATGACCCGAAGCACCGAATTGAGAATGGGCGGTTGATTTTTATGAATGATTCCATTGAATGTGAGAGTTTTGATAACTTTAAAGTTGTGGAATACTTTGTTGACGTGATCAATTCAGATGAATTGGGCATTGCTTATCTCGAATGGCTTATATTTGAGAGTGATTTGGTTGAGCATCTCGTCAGAAAGAAGATTCAGCTGAAGTTCCATACTCAATTGGTATTGTTATATCTCAAAGATTTAGAGAAACTACTGCTTGATGATGCTGAGTTTGCTGAAACCGCTACGTATAAAAAGATGTACAAATTTCTCGAAACAACCAATCAATATGAGCCATGGACAGTGCTAAAGAACATTCCTACGACAGACGATCGTTTTCTCCGTTTCACAGTATTTGTGTATAAGCGATTGGGAGAGCACGAAAAGTCTATTGATGTGTTGTTTAACCAATTGGAAGATTTGGATCTGGCCATGGCGTATTGCTCTGATATCTATAACCAGCCCAACAATAAGAATGAAGGAGAAAAGTTACTCCAGAAGCTTTTGGAGGATATGCTCGTTAATTACAGCGATAACGTCGACCGGATCAAGCGACTTTTGACCCTTCAAGGTTCGAAGATGTCCATATTCAAAGTATTGACGTCTTTACCGAATTCCTTTCCGTTACACAAGCTTTCGCAGTACTTGTCTGGTCAATTGCGTAGCTCACAAGAGGCGTTACACGATGGTCGTATTGCAGCTCAATTGTACAAAGTGGGGACGATCAAACTACAGGAAAAAATCTTGACTGAACAGAGCCACGGATACAGCATTGATTCTGCAAAGCAAGCTTGTGCTATATGTCAGAGGCGGCTCGGTTACACTGTTTTCAGTGTTAATAAGCAGGGTGAAATTGTCCATTACGGCTGTTTAAATAAGAGTAGAAAGTGATCTCCCAAGATAAGTCATGTGACGTATATGGTAGTGTTAAAACCGTAAACATATACAATCTGCAGGTCCAGCGAGACCGGACTGTCCATCGCGCAGAAATATCAAAATAAAGTGTTGTAATTGAGTCATCATCAATTGAACAAGTCTGCACTAATGGCCCAATCTCCAGGTGAAGGGATCAGACTTCCGCCCATATCTTTCCTTTCGGGTCAATCTGGAACTAAGCTTCCTGCCCCAAGTCTAGGAATATCGAGCTTTTTAAATCTGGCTGAAGAACCCGTACCGAAGCGAGTCAAGTTAGAAGTAGAACAGCCGCCTGCTGCCGATACTCAGGTGTCGAAGGAGGATTCAAAAACGGTCAAAGAACCCGAGGATAAGGACGCCAAATCTACAGATGCTACGGCGGTGATTGAGCCTGTGGACGGGGGGACCGAGCCTGTTGCTGCCCCAGCGGTGGTAGCTGACGTCGTCGAAGAGGCACCAGAAACCACTGTCGTTGAGCATGCAAAAGAGACGGACGACACTGTGAATGAAGTGCAGTTCAAGGTGCCGGCGGTACCCGTGGTGCTTAATACGACACCCATACACGAAGTGATTGCCGAGTATTTCCCGGTAAGACACAACTTGGGAACGATTGTGTATAATCCCACAACAACATGGACAACGTTACAAACGTCACAATTATACGGCTTGAAATCTGACCTCTACGACCGGTTCGAAGAGATAAAGGAACATTATGCTTCTCGGTTACAAGAGAACCCTGCTATCGAAACGCGATACATACCGTCGATCCCCCCTTTGACGCAGGAATACATCAACAGCATAATAGAGGTAAAGATTCCCTACAGGTATGTGAGCGAGCATCTCACGAATATGGACGAGGTTATTGTGCGTCGTGAACTCTGGGGAGGCGCAAGTGGGGTATATACCGATGACTCAGACATTTTGAGTGTGTTGACACATTTGGGCTTGTTTGAAAATACAGTTGATTTGAAGACGTGGAATCTGCAGTGGGAAAGAAAAGACTTGATTCGGCCACTGGGAACTGATGAGGAGGTGCCTGGTGATCTTTCAGTCGAAGTATTGTTGTTGCCTCCTTTGCCACAATATCACGGATACTATGCTCATGGAATCAACTCACGGACGTGGCCCAAGCACAACAGACATTCCGGGTTGTCGATTGCCATACATAATATCAAGTGGGAGAGCTGCGGGGCATATTTGCGTGATGCATCAGTGTTTAGACGGTATCAGACGGAGATGATGAGGGACAAGAACGAGAGTTTCAAGCGCAGGAGTGGATGGAAATTTGACCTAAAGCTTTATAGAACGTTGAAGGAGAAGTTCAGCACCAATGAAACCCTGCAGCTGGACGAGAACAAGGATATATAACGAATCAATGTACTATAGCTTTCAAATCACGTGCACACAAATGCTAAACTGTAAGTTCCGCAACAATCATAGAATCCTACGGTGGTTGCAAACCCATGGCAACAAGCATTATCTACTTAAAACGCTCTTCTTCTCTCAAAATAATTAATTATTAGGAAAAAGGAACTCTGAATACATCTTAGACAAAGGCAAATTTTTGAGTGCTCGTTTCTAAATGACTTGATTCGGTATTGAATGCCCATAAATTGGCAAGCAGTATCGTAGAATCGAGTGAAAGGATGGTCGGTTGAACTTTGTATATCTTTTAGGGTCCTACCTTTATGATATCAAAAAAAAAAAATCTCACATTGCATCCCATAAAGAAAATAACGGCTGCCTATCATAAATCAAAGGAGCTTGGTCAATCGCATGCTCGTGAAAATTGGTGGTTATAAGAGTTGATATTTTCCATACTTTTGCGTGAAGATTCCTTCCAGCAGCAAAGTTCACGTACATAACATTAGAAAAGGTAAGAACTCGCGAGAGATCCTCGCAAATTGTTTGAACCGAGGAGATAAAATGTTTCCGTTAATCCCATCTAAGACTTCATATCGAAGATGGCATCCGGTTTTAAAGTCGATAGAAATCTTGAGCTCGCTGTTGTATAGCCAATTCCTAAAGTAAAAGAAAACCGTATTATGTTAATAATCGTTTCGCTCTTTATGTATTAAATCTAGATGACTTCCGTAAAGAAATTCTGTGAGAAACGAATAAAGTCTGAACCGATAACAAGAACTAGAAAAGAAATGGGAAAGCTTAAAAACAATAAGACATTTTATGTGAGCATAAATAAGGTCTACTAAGCGAGAGTTGAGAACTAGGCATGCTTTGGATATGAATAAATAATCATATAAACGAGTAACTATATAACGCTTCTAAGGGTCCTAAGCGGCATGAGACAGTTCGCAACAGCCGATTTGTAGCAACCTGGTTTCATTTCAAAAGAAAAAAAGAAAAAATGCCGATATCGCTTAACGTGACCTCGTTTTGCTAACAAGTGACCGGCACCGGAAAACTGAACCTAACAGCAGTTAAACTTTGTCTGTTATTGCCTGGTAACATTTTGTCGTTTCTCATCATCTCACTCCACACTTTATTTTTACTTTTTCGTTGCGACGTCTCCATTCGGTCCGGACAAATATCGAACGACTGATTAAAAAAAAATTTGGATAGGGGATTCGTATACCTACGAAAGAACACGAGTGTGCAATAATCCCCAAAAGGACTGTTCGATGTCTCATGCACTTACTTCGAAAGTGACGTCCACATCTTCGCTTCCACTGTCCGCTGTCTTGAGGAACGCCCGCTCGGTCCGCTCACTTCGTACCAAGGCATCTTCCGCATCGCTATCAAAGAAAAAGGGTTTCTTTAAACGCATCTCAGGCGAGCTCCACCTCTTTTTCCTGAGAGTCCGCTCCATATCAGACGAAGTCTTCGCTGTTTCCGCATCCAGCTCAGTCGAGGACTTGTTTGTGGGTAGCGACAGCGACGAGTTTTTGGACAAGCTAATAAAAAACAACAAGCTTCACAACTCAGCCGAAGAACTGTTCTTGGAAAAATACAAAAAGTTCCAGAACTTGGACAAGATGGCAGAAAACCACCAGATGCCACCCACACAAACACCAAACACCGACGTCAAGTCGTCATCTACGGTGGTTTCGGATAAACCCGTTACGCTCGAAGATATCATACGGCAAACGCCGTCGCTAGCCACTGACACCGCCAGAGAAGATGGTGAAGAAAGTATTTGGGGCGACGACATAACCTTTCACGAGCTCGATGTGTGCAAGTTGCGTGAGGAGTTTGAAGCGGCCCAGCCGAAGCAACACGAAATTAATGTGGGAGAAGCCCTCTGGGAGTACCGTCGCAAGAAGTGGCTCCATTCACCGAGCCCAGAGGCCCTGGCACACGACCAGCATCTGCGTACACACGAGCTGACGATCGCTCATATACCTCGTGAATCGTACGTCAAAGTGTACCAGTTCTTGGTCGATAAGGGACGGGTGTTGAAGAACAATAAACGCATCAACTTAGTTGACTTGGTCAAGATCATAAATGCAGGCTGGATAGCCGATGAAAAATGGGACCGGGCAGCCAGAGGATTGCCTTAGACTATCAAGGTAGATAATGATTAATACAACAACTTTTAAATTGAGACCTTTTTCTGTGTGCTAACCAACTCTGTTGGACTTGACCAACTTTAACGTAGTCTCCAAGATTCGAAGCTCCTGGTCAAGCACCTCGGCCCGCGACTGGAGATCAGTGATAAGATTCAGCCCACGGTGGGCAATGATTCGGTTACATTTGTCTATCAACGTCTGTAGATCCTGCTTACATTTGATCAACTCCTGGAAGTTATGGGCGATATCCTGGTTCAACTGGCGGTCGATGTCGTTGTTGAGCTGGTGGATCGTCGTTATCTTATCAATAAGGGTATTGGATTCGGCTTCAGAGTTCGACTTGACCAATGCTGCCACAGTGTTGATCAATTGACGTGAGTATGCTGCTGACCGCTTCAACTGATCGCCTTGGTTGATCTTGGCTTCTCGTATTAGATCGTTATGGGACATGTAACTGAAAAGGTATCGATATTATTGGTGGCGCGATCATCAATTTTATATTATTCTTAACTTATTTGCACATGTCCCATATAACAAATGCATCATTGTTTGCCAAGATCCCCGATGAAGCTCAGCAAGAAACTGAGCTTTCAGAGTTACTCGTCCGTTTTGGTTCTGATTACACTTCGCAGATAGACTCCACGTACCATCTCATCCATAGCGATCAGCTATCTCTACGCGAGACGCTACAAGTGTGGGAAATCCGGTTACTTCTCCATCTATTCAACAACCAATTGGGCGTGGCCAAGAAGGAGGCTGTCAATTTGTGTAACGCCTTGTATTTGCACGAAAACGCCAATACTTTGACCCCCTCTATCCCCGTATCGCGACGGGCTAGATCAGATTCATCTTTATCGTCTCCGCCTCAACCCATTTACCCCTTGCCCAAGAATAACGACATGGTGATATGTCACAGCTTATTAATGTTGATGCTCCGATTGAAATCAGTTCCCAACATAAACTTGGTCAATGACCTCTACAAATTAACTTATCAGGTTAGACTGAAAGCCTCGGCCACCACGGATGTCAAGATGAAGCTTGTCAACTTGAGTTACGATATAGCTGCAATACTAAGAGTGACAAAGAATAATTTGGTATTGGTAAACTACTTGCAAGGCTTGCGGGACGAGTTGGTACATCTAAATGACCCGGACTATGCCCAATACCTTTCTAACATAACCCTATTGTTCATCATAGTTGAAGCAGGACTCTACTTTGAGAAGGGTACAATGATTACTGATCTCGAAACAAAGCATCAGCATTTGTTTGCTACATTACTTCCAGAAACCAGGGAATCATTGGCATATGCTCTCAATACGGTGCTGCCATCGCTCACTTCGTCAGAAACTATTGATACCAAAATCACCAGCTTAACTGACTTGCATCAGTTGATAAAAGAAAACAATATTACAAATAGAATTGTCTGCTCTACCATGGGATTATGGGACTTATTGAACCGCTTCCCTAGTCTCAAGCTTAACGATTCACAGTTGATTAATGAGAAAGACACAGTAAAGTCACCCCCGGAATCAATAGAAGCAATCTATGGAAACGTGCTAAATACGAGCTACAGGTACATTTACAAGGTCTATGGCCTAGAATGAGACACTTGACAAACCTTTATAAAATGAATAATTCGCAACTTAGGGTTATGCCCTAAACCAATTATAAGTCACATGTTATTTATATACACTCTTTTAATCAAGCACTTGAACTTTTTTTCAACGGTGTGCACCCTTGCCTCAATAGTTAATTCTCCAATCCGAAAATTTTCTTTTTTTCGCTCCTGGTCAATCCCAAAATTTTTCAAGTACAATAAAAGTGTTTTTGTTCCAGCTTTTAGTTAATCATCAACAGTTTCCATAATGGCTTTACAAGACGTTGTTACCCGTGAATACACCATCAACTTGCACAAAAGAGTATGTAATAATCAATATTTGAATTCCCAGAGATGGAACGAATGAACCGAATCCAATCATGAGAGATGGCGTCGTTACCATGAACTTTTGACCTGACGAAACGAATATCCATACTAACAATCTAGTTACACGGTGTCCACTTCAAGAAGAGAGCTCCAAAGGCTGTCAAGGAAATCAAGAAGTTTGCCACTTTGCACATGGGTACCTCTGATGTCAGATTAGACCCAAAGCTCAACGTTCAATTGTGGTCTAGAGGTGTCCAAGGTGTCCAACACAGATTGAGATTGAGAATCTCTAGAAAGAGAAACGACGAAGAAGACGCCAAGGAAAAGTTGTTTGCTTTCGTTGAACCAGTCACCGTCCCAACCACCAAGGGTTTGCAAACTGTTGTCGTCGATGAAGATGAAGCTTAATTAGAATCTATTGGATTTTAAATAAATAAAAGAGGTAATTTTCAGAACCAGTGAACGAACTCTCGATGATATTAGATAGAGAGGTGTAGATGAAGCAATTTTGAGTAGCGAAGAGAAGAAAAGATACCAACAGCGTTGATGTTGGGTATGTCAGCCTTTGGCGGACATTTAGAGTAAAACAAATGTCATCGTATCTACGGGTTGACTATGCAACGTAAGAGAAGAAACTAGCGTACTTACGGTTTATAGTCAACTACGTGAAACATTACTATTAGTTCATCTGATATATGTTGTTATCCTTTTAGTTAGTACAGATTCAAGTCAAAAACCTATAATCAGTGTAACTATGACAAAAATACCAGATCATAGCAATAGAAGCCATGTGCCACCAAAACGGTAACGACCTCCAAGAAAAGCTCTTTAACGGTATAAAAAACAAAGATTATCATCACGTATAGGATTGGACTAAAACATACCATTCTTTGGATAAAAAGATATAGAAGATGATGTGAAGTACAGAAAAACCCTTCCAACACCTATTGGCTGAGTTTATCTAAACATGTTCATCCTCTCTCTCTAACATGAAGTTGAGGTATAGAACATCGATGATTTTCGCTGGATTTTAAACTGGCAAAAATTGCTTGGCCGGGTAACCTTTGTCTAATTTTTATAGGTTTACGGTTTTGGAACTCTCTTATATCATGACAATATTAAACTGAACTATGTATTGCAATGATCAAGAACTTGTCTTAAGCTTGTAATTCTGCTGGAAGTAGTTAATGCCTCGATGTTTGTTTACAGCTTTGTTGCAAAATATTCACATGTTTAATAGGATACTTACAAAAACAGTCAATGGTATTATTTTTAGTTTAACCAAATTGATACCGGTAATCCCCGATATATATACCTTGTTAAATCGACTGTAAAGATATCAGACTGCTCCTTAATTGATGAGAATTGGGTTGACTGGCTTTGGTTCTCTGTTGAAGGTAGCTATCTGCAGGCTCATGATCCCCACAATTCACCCGAGGCTGGACCGAGTTTTATTGTCGACGAGCCTGTTACTTTTCATTCACTACTGACTAGCCATGCCATCTGCAGTTTCAGATACTGGTATGTCGATATCCACAATTGCGAGTGTGAGTTTTGTTAGTAACCATGCACTCAATACATACGATGGTTTAGAGTTGTCAATTGACTTGTTTAACAAGCTTTTCCCCAATTCAGATGATAGTAATAGCAACAAATTTGTTTTAGTGAAGTTGTTAGGGTCGCCTCACTACTTCAAAACTTTCCAAATATTTAAGGTAACTTCAGTAGACTTTGAATGTCTGCATAACCTGATCAAATTCATCAACAACACCAATTTGGCTCACTTCAATGTGGATGAATTGACATTAGATTCCGCCATTATTCAATCAGTTGACTCTCGTGAAATCCCACACTTGAACAAAGTATATATATCCGTACCATCGGAGATTTACTCGGTGTTATCTGAAAAACCCCATGATTCTTTAAGAAACCTGTTCTTGAACCAGTACCTCGTTCATTCTGCCGGTGTGATTAATTCGAACGATAGCATTCGAGCTATCAACGGTAATGTTAAGCTATGTGAGCCTGTATCACAAGGTTTGGTCAATAATGAAACCAGTATCATCTTGATTAAAGACAATGAACTACAATATGACGACGATGAGAGCTCTGAAGAGGAAATTGAGGTCGAGGAAGAAACTGATCTTGATTTATCTTGCTACTTGACTTCTAAATTGCAATTCACTCCTCAGAGTGAAGGCACTGTGTTTCCAGAATTCAAGGTAAAGTCGTTGCCAGCTAAGATTTCTGTCGATTCTAAGTACGTCAAGGAAGATTCTGAATTGTATGTCTTTGTCAACTCAGGAGATCTCTTTGGTTTTGGCTTTCCTGTTTATGCTGGTGATGTGGTCAAATTGGTACATCCAGGTGGAAGCATTTTCGTCAAGATTTTTACATTGGCGGAGCCAAACGACTTTTCTGGTGCTGGAAACGTGTATTTGTCTCCTATTTTGGTTATCAATTTGGACTTGAATCAGGAACCAGTTCACTTTGAACCAATTGATGAGGAAAATATTACTCAGTTTTCGGAGTTGATCCCTATAGCTGAGTCTGTCACTATATCAAGATTATCGTCCCAGATAACCATGGACAAAACATATCAGCATTCTTTCTTGTCCAGCTTGAAAACCACCCTTAGCAATCAGTTTAAGTGCGTTCAAAAGGGTGATCTTGTGCCCGTGGTAATTGATTCAGTGTTGGCAAAGACGATGTTTGACAATGTTGAAGACCATGAAGGAGAAGACAATGTTGATGATGGAAGTGAAAGTGTCATTCCTACCGGTGATCCTGATGCTGTTGCATGGTTTAAGATTGTTGATGTTAAGGGCCCACAGGAATCTAGTCAGTACATCATTGATCCTAACATGACTATGTCAGTTTCTTCTGGAACTGAGTTTGTCAGATTACCACCCAATGAAACATCTCAGTGGTACAGATACTTGAACCTACCACCCATATTTGATTTTAATCGCCATTTGGAATCAGGGAACTTTTCATACGCTCTGGAGCTTAAGAAGATTGTTCAAACATGTCTAAATTCCACCCATAATTTGAAGACAACTGTAATGTTAAACTCGTTGAGCAGAGGTATTGGTAAAAGTACCTTGGTGAGAAATTTGGCGAATGAGCTTGGGTTGAACTTGATTGAACTTGATGCGTTTGAGTTGATCAACCCGGGACAAGAATTGAAAACTATAGGTTTATTGGCTGGTAAGATTGACAAGCTTATTTCTAACGCTCCATTGAACTCTTCCGCCTTTCACGTTATTTATTTAAAGCACATTGAGAGTTTGTGTCCTCAAGTTGATTCTAACGATCAAAACTCATCGATTCATACGTCCTTGTCACTCAAGATAGTTCAAACTTTGCATGAATATTTGAGTAAACACTCAAATTTGTGTGTTGTTTTGAGTAGTAACGACTACGACAAGGTCAATGATAATATTAAACTGATGGTCAAGTTTAATATCACATTTAATGTTCCTAGTGAATCGGAAAGATTGGATATATTCAAGTTTTTGATAGGGAACGAAACACAACTGGTTAAAGAAGTTATTCATGATCATCCTGGCGATTTGATTGTTGGTGATATCACATCGTTACAATATGTATTACGGAGGGATATTAACTTTAAAACGCTAGCCTTACAGTCAGCCGGGTTGACTCCTCGAGATTTGATTTCTATCATCAAGAAGTCCAAGAAATTAGCAATTCAAAGATTATCGAAACTTGCAAAGCAGAGGATCAGCACATTGGGTAGCTTGGTTCGGGTTGGCAACGGTGGGGTGATTACTTGGATTCCCGATGACTTTAGTGCTGCTATCAATGAAGCACGTAATCAATTTAGTGACTCTATTGGAGCACCTCGTATTCCCAACGTCAAGTGGGAGGATATTGGTGGTTTAGATTTGGTAAAGGATGAGATCTTAGATACCATTGACATGCCTTTGAAGCATCCTGAGTTGTTTAACAATGGGTTGAAAAAGAGAAGTGGTATTTTGTTTTATGGTCCACCCGGTACGGGGAAGACTTTGTTGGCTAAGGCGATTGCTACCAACTTTTCGTTAAACTTCTTCAGTGTTAAGGGTCCTGAATTGTTGAATATGTACATTGGTGAGTCTGAAGCCAATGTTCGTCGAGTTTTCCAGCGTGCCAGAGACGCCAAGCCATGTGTTATCTTCTTTGATGAGTTGGATTCAGTTGCACCTAAGAGAGGAAATCAAGGTGATTCTGGAGGTGTTATGGACAGAATTGTATCGCAATTGTTGGCTGAGTTAGATGGTATGAGTGGAGGGGATGGAGGTGATGGTGTTTTTGTTGTCGGGGCTACCAATAGACCCGATTTGTTGGATGAAGCGTTATTGAGACCGGGGCGGTTCGATAAGATGTTGTATCTTGGAATTTCCGATACCAATGATAAGCAAACCAAGATCTTGGAAGCATTGACGAGAAAGTTCAAGTTGGATGACGATGTCGACTTGCCTAAACTTGCTGAGGGGTGTTCATTTACGTTTACTGGTGCTGATTTCTATGCCTTATGTTCTGACTCGATGTTAAATGCCATGACTCGAGTCGCGAATGAAGTAGATGTCAAGATCAAGCAGTACAACGACGACTTACGAGTTCAAGAGAAGCCTGAAATATCTGCCAGATGGTGGTTTGATAATATTGCTAGTGAAGACGATATCAACGTGTTGGTGAAGATGCAAGATTTTGAAAAAGCACAGTCGGAATTGAGTCCATCAGTGAGTGCTGAAGAGTTGGAACACTACTTGCGGGTGAGACAAAACTTTGAAGGTGGAAAGGAGAAGGCGAAACAGGCCAATGGCAATTAAAAATTATATACAATAGAAAAAGAATAGGTCATTATTTAGAGTTTTTGAACATGTAGCTGTTTTCCAAGACATCTTTGGCCTGGTTGATTCTCTGGCTAATATACTGGCTGCCATTTTTGTCTGGATGGTTCAATATCATTAACTGGCGATACCGTTGCCGAAGAAGCGACTTGTTGAACCTGACGATATCGTCGCCTTCGATACCCAACACAAGCAATGCTTCCTGTTCTGTCATGGGGTCCTTGAATCCCGTATTTGGGTAGTGTTTGCGGAGAAACCGCGTATGAGCCCAATTAGGGTCCCTGGTAAAACTGGCAACTCTTACTTCGTCGTTGTGGTTGACGAGGTTTATGTTGTTGAGGGATGCAATCATCTGTGGAGTAAGAAGGAGATATTTTCTGTATGCTGAAAGGGTCGACTTGGTCGCTAGAGCGGCCACAGTGGCCCCAATGCCAATCAATATTGGGACTACCATCGATAACAAGCTAGCGATGTCTATTTACAGGTTAAATAAAAGAGAAGTCGACAAGTATTTTACAGGTTTTACGTTTTCATATGGCTTTTTTTTCTATCATAATTCTTTGTTTCTTTTTATTTTTTTAATTTATTTTCGACAGCAGAAATTATACGAAAACTCCTGTCATTTCTGTTTTGTACTCATCAATAAGCCATTTTCCCAATTAGGGGAGTAGGGAGACAAGTATAAGGTTTCGACGCGAGTGGGGGGATAGTAATCGATAAGATAAAATACAGTTTACATAAAAAAAAGTAAGCTTACATTACACATTTAACTCTAATACCTTTCCGTATCATAAAAGAGAAAAGAGGGGCAGAAGGGGGGAATTATATGACTCCTGCACATTGGTATCCCCTTTCCCACACACCCAAAAAAAACTCCGATTCCGAAATTTGCTGTGAGCGCGCGCGGGCTCGGAGTGGAACCGCTTGATCAGGGCAGATTAGATGAGCCCTGAAGCCAAAAGATGACCTCGTGTCAGCAGTGCTAGTTACGGCAAGTCTGGAGATAAAAGTTTGAGAACGGGGAAATGTGCTAATCCTATTAACGGCCCGATTCCGTTGTAGACTAATTTTTTTTGCCAGATGAACGAAGTTTATGATGATAGATTGTAACATCCTGTAATGGAACGGCCGGTTCGGTTGAACACGAACTCCACCTAACTGGACCTCCAAACAAAATGGATTTAGTTCCATCATCTGGTTCCGGTCCACAAACTGCTACAAGGAGTGCCCGCCACGCTGATGCACCACGCCATCACGATACTCGTGGTACCACCAGACGGTCCGGCTCACAGAAAACCGGGTAGAAAAAATTTTAACGAGGCCCTCGAAAATATATAAATAGTGCAGAGCAGCCATCGATTAGAAAGCGAGATTCGCATCTTTTTTACCTTTTAATCTAAACTTATCTTAAACATGTCGAACCACTTTTCCTGGATAACCCAGTTGGACGTCAGTGAAACCCCTAACAAGGCTCTTCGTCGTTCCTCCATCATCGGAACCATTGGTCCAAAGACCAACAACGCCGAAGTTATGGTCAAGTTGAGAAAGGCTGGTCTTAACATCGTCCGTATGAACTTTTCCCACGGCTCTTACGAATACCACCAGAGCGTCATTGACAATGCCAAGAAGTCCGAAGAAATATATAAGGGCCGTCCTCTTGCCATTGCCTTGGACACCAAGGGTCCAGAAATCAGAACTGGTACCACTGTTGAGGACCAGGAATTCCCTATCCAACCAAACCACGAAATGACTTTCACCACCGATGAAGCCTATGCTAAGAAGTGTGATGACAAGGTCATGTACTTGGACTACAAGAACATCACCAAGGTTATCTCTGCTGGTAAGATCATCTACATTGATGATGGTGTCTTATCGTTTGAAGTCTTGGAAGTTGTTGACGAAAAGACTTTGAAGGTCAGATCTGTCAATGCCGGTAAGATCTGCTCCCACAAGGGTGTTAACTTGCCAGGTACTGATGTTGACTTGCCAGCTTTGTCCGAAAAGGACAAGGCCGACATCAGATTCGGTGTCAAGAATGGTGTCCACATGATCTTTGCTTCTTTCATCAGATCCGGCGATGACATCAAGGAAATCAGAAAGGTTTTGGGTGAAGACGGTAAGGACATCCAAATCATTGCCAAGATTGAAAACCAACAAGGTGTCAACAACTTTGATGACATTTTGCGTGAAACCGATGGTGTTATGGTTGCCAGAGGTGACTTGGGTATTGAAATCCCAGCCCCAATGGTGTTTATCGTCCAAAAGCAATTGATTGCTAAGTGTAACTTGGCTGCTAAGCCAGTTATCTGTGCCACCCAAATGTTGGAATCGATGACCTACAACCCAAGACCAACCAGAGCCGAAGTCTCGGATGTCGGTAATGCTATCTTGGATGGTTCTGACTGTGTCATGTTGTCTGGTGAAACTGCCAAGGGTAACTATCCATTCGAAGCCGTTTCTATGATGCACAACACTGCCATCATTGCCGAAAAGGCCATTGCATACCCAGCTTTGCACAATGAAATCAGAGCTTTGGCCAAGAAGCCAACTCCAACCACCGAAACCGTTGCTCTTGCTGCTGTTTCTGCTGCCTACGAACAAGACGCCAAGGCCATCGTTGTCTTGTCCACCTCTGGTTCTTCTGCCAGATTGGTCTCCAAGTACAAGCCAAACGTCCCAATCATGATGGTTACCAGAAACCCAAGAAGTGCCAGATACTGTCACTTGTACAGAGGTGTGTATCCATTTATCTACACCAAGGACAAGGTTGAAAACTGGCAAGAAGATGTTGAAAACAGATTGAGATGGGCTGTCTCCGAAGCCATTGAATTGGGTATCATCAACAAGGGTGACTCCATTGTCACTGTCCAAGGTTGGACCAGAGGTTCTGGTCACTCCAACACTGTCAGAGTTGTTCAAGCTTAAATTGTATATTAAACCACTAGAGGTGTATAAATATGTAAGAGAAAAGACAATTGAAAGCCTTTTTTTTTTGCTTTTTAACAGGTGCGAATAAAAATTTCAACAATAATCCACCACGCCATCATGTCTGCTCTTAGAACGTTACGGCCGCTCGGTGGTATCCGCAGCGCTGCGTTTGTCCGTGGAGGCATCCGGAGCATGTCGGACGACAAAACCACACACTTTGGGTACAAAACAGTTAATAAAGAAGACAAAGAGAAGCTTGTTGGGGGTGTTTTCTCCTCGGTCGCGTCCAACTACGATGTTATGAACGATGCCATGTCATTGGGAGTCCATCGCTTGTGGAAAAGCCATTTCATCAACCGGTTAGATGCTGGTATGAGACCTGGTTCTAACAGGCCGCTTGATTTCTTGGATGTGGCTGGTGGTACAGGAGATATCGCGTTTGGTCTCTTGGACCACGCTGCAAGCAAATACAACGACAGACAATCTACCATGACCGTGGCTGATATCAATGCCGATATGTTGAGAGAAGGTGAAATTCGGTTCAAGAACACTGAATGGAACGATGGTTCCGACCGTGTCAAGTTCCTTGTCCAGAACGGAGAAGTCATGGACCAGATCCCCGACAACTCGAAGGATGTGTATACAATTGCCTTTGGTATCAGAAACTTTACCAATATCCAGGCCGGTTTGGACACCGCCTACAGAGTATTGAGACCCGGTGGGATCTTTGCCTGTTTGGAGTTCTCCCACGTCGAGAACCCTGTTATAGACTACGCCTACCAGGCCTATTCGTTCTCTCTTTTGCCATTGATGGGCCAGTTGATTGCGAACGATAGAGACTCTTATCAATACTTGGTGGAAAGTATCCAAAGATTCCCTCGTCAAGAGGAATTTAAGGGCATGATTGAAAAAGCAGGCTTCTACGTCCCTGAAAAGGGCTACGAAAACTTGACCTTTGGCGTTGCCAGTATTCACATTGGAGTTAAGCTCTAGGGTTTTTATGGTTGTATATAGTAAACGTGTTTATAGCTCAGCACCAAATCTTCCGTCAAACTCAATGCCTTGATGAACTTCTCTTGCTTGGAACCGTCGACTTCCATATCATCACTCGGTATCGACAAGATCCGACCATTACTGATACGGAAACTAATGTCAACTTCTCCTTCCAATGCCAACAATAAGTCTTTTTGCGGGGAAACCAAGTCGATTTCAACGAGTCGGAGGCGCAAGCTGGGTTTCGTTGGACTTGGTTCCTTCAAGAATTGCTCGAGATCGACTTCGTCCTTTGTTGCGGTAAATGTCGGGTCTGCAAGTGTATTCAAGCCCAATAACTCTTCGTCTGTCACGTCGTACGACAACTTGAGCGACTCCTTCAATCTCTGCTTTGATTCCTCTGTCAATTCAGCATTGGCTACCTTCGATCCTCGTCTTGACCTGGCACTAGTTTTATGAGGCTCGGACCAATCGCTGATGATATTCTTATAGATGTTGGCCAACACAATAAAGTTACGCAACAACGCTATAATTGGAGGTAAGTCGGTGATGGCACTGATTGAGACGCCGCTCATCTGAACAAATTCGTTGTCGACTAATTCATGCACTATAGTCAAGGGCAAGCCGTCTATTTCGTGGGTAACTCCTTCATCTTCCACATTGTTGTCGTCTCCGGCCAATTTGCCTAGCAACTCTTGAATGTCAGACTGTTGTGGAGGCTGAGGAACGACGTACTTCAATCCAAGGAAGTCCGCCACAATCTTTGGAACATGCACCGGATGACTTAGGCTCAATCTAAGAGCCCATTTGGGTGATATTACTCCTGTTGTAGTAAAATCAAATGTGTACTTCTTTCCACCCAAGTCCCATACAACATCTCGATTTTGAGTCAAATAGTCCACTGGGATGGCAGTTTCGGTTGGAACTATGCCCAACACTAAGTGGTACTCTGTGCTATTCAAGTTGTTGTCTTCATGATAGATGTACTTTGAATCTCTCCAAAATGTAGAGAAGAGTCCGACTTGGCCCCCAGAAGGATCATTCAAGGAGATTTTTCCCACGCTGTTCAGATAACCCAGAAGAGCAATCCAGTCGTCCAGCAGCTGCTGCTCTACACCTTCAAGCACTGATATTTCGTAAAGTAACAAGGCCACTTTCTCGAGATACAAAAAGAGATTCGAGTTAGAAGTCAGCAACTGGTCTATGTTAGCCAAGTACTTGAGGTTCAGTGGAAATTGATTCAATACTTCCTGCTGCAAGTTTGCAAGGATTATTGCTTCTGCGGTAGACTTTTTAAGGAACGAAAGTGGTGACTTTGTCACGTCCAAACACAATTTGGTGATATCGCCAACTTCCTGTTTCGACTGGATGTAGTCCCCTTGTTCACGAGTCATCTGGTCTTCAGGGCTCGACATGGACACAGAAATGATTTTGTCGTCTTTAAAGTCCACATCAATCAAGATGAAAGACCCAGCGATCGATAGTCTTTGAGTGTCCTTCTTGGACGAGTCGACCGTATATCCAAGCGTGTCTACAAACGTTTCAAAGTGTAGACTTTGTGCAAGACGCTGGATAAGATCAATTGATACTTGAAACTTCGGCGAGTAGTCATAAAGAGTGTCCAAACATTGCACTATCACTGACATGGTTAGTATAGACTAGATTGGTCGTGTATTGGTGCTATTTTGTTAGACCTTTTTTTTCCCAAGCTAATACCATCGTTTTTTTTTTCTTTCTTTGATTAATCAGAGGTATTCTATACGATTCAGCATGTCGTCGCTTGTCACGCCGGAAATCTTGTCGTTAATCGACCCAGTTGTGTCCAGCTTGAAGCGTCACCAGCTTGAAGGTGACAAGGACGTTGCATTAGCCATCTCACAGTTGTTGATGAAAGTCATCTCGGCTGCCCGGTGGACCAACCCGTACGACTTGATCTCGGTCATCAGAAAGGTCGGGACCATTATTCATAAGGCACAACCTAGACAGATAATAACAGGAAATATTGTCAGGAGAGTATTGGCATTGATCAGAGACGAAATTGAGACAGAGCATGCGGATTCTACCAACACGCCAATGTTGAGCTCGATGTTCAGCTTGCTTTCCACCACCAATAACACCAACCACAAGGAGCAGCACAACCAGCTGAAGAAACAGATGAGCGATATGCGTGCCATTATTATCCAGGGCATTCGAGATTTAGTTGACGAGATCTCCAACGTTAACGACGGATTAGAAACAATGTCAGTAGACTTGATTCATGACAACGAGATCTTATTGACTACCACACCTAACTCGGAAACCGTGTTGCAGTTCTTGATCAAGGCCAGAGCAAAGAGAAAGTTCTCTGTTTTGGTGACAGAAAACTATCCCAACGACATAAATCAAGCCCATAAGTTTGTCAAGACGTTGGTAGACCACAAGATCGAAACCATTTTAATACCTGACACCACTATATACGCCGTCATGTCCCGTGTTGGAAAGGTTATAATAGGATCTAATGCTGTGTTTGCCAACGGGGGATGTATGGCCAACTCAGGAGTTGCCAATGTCGTCGAATGTGCCAAGGAACACCGTACGCCAGTGTTTGCTGTGGCTGGGTTGTACAAGTTATCACCATTATACCCTTTCAATAGAGATGATCTCATTGAGGTGGGTAACTCGGGCAAGGTCATGAACTACGACGACTTCCAGCTCTTGGACAACGTTGAGGTCGTTGCTAATCCTTTGGATAACTACATACCACCAGAACACATTGATATTTACATTACCAATGTCGGAGGGTTTGCGCCGTCCTTTATCTACAGAATTGTTTTGGATAACTATAAAACAGAAGATAACAATCTCGAATAAGATTTATATATATAATAGACAAGAAAAACTTACCCTATGTATATCAACGTAATTAAGTGTGAACATATACAACATATTCAATCAACTGGTTAAAACTAGTAATGTGTTGCATATTTGTATTCGTGATATTAAAGTATATTCATAAATTTTTAGAAATTTGTTTAAATCCCGCAGCCATGTTATAAAGCATTATCGTATTCATATTGATCGGATACGCAAATAGCCTTGCTAGTCTTTCTTAAGTAACACAGAGAAACTACAACATCCAGTATCAATAAATTAATAAATGCTAATGACTTTTTACCGTTTGCTTTCAATGTAAATGATTAAACCCAAAACACCAATACCGCAGTACTAAACTTAAGCTGACAAGAATGTAGCATCGATCTTATTCAATGAAGGGCCCAAGTACAATTTTAGTTTCCGTCTGTAGGCAGTTGGATTTTGTAACTGAATAGGATTACCTTCAAAGTAAACCGTATCCAACTCAGGTAACTTCGCCAACTCCTTGCCAATATTTTCAAAGTCAGAGATCTGATTGTAGGAACACCAGAAGTCAGTCAACTTGGTCAAGTGCGACAAGTTATCTAACGTCGTGAGTTTGTTAGAGGTAACATCCAAAACTTCCAAGTTGACATTCTTGTCCAAGTTTTCAATCTTTTCGATCCCGTTGTGCGATAAGTATAATTCTTTCAAATTGACCAAGTGCTCCAATCCTTCTATCTTGGTGATACGGTTAGACTGAATCGATAAAACTCGTAAGTTAGTCAAAGTGTGCAAATTCTGAAACCGAGAAATTCTGTTCTTACCTAACCAAAGCTGCTCGATATTGACTAACAGATTCATAGTCTCACTTATTTCTTCAATTTTGTTACCACCCAACTCCAAGTTCTTCAACTGAGTCAAAGTTTCCAAGTTCTTAATCTCCTTGATTCTGTTCTGCACAAAGTACAAGTTCTCCAATTTGGTCAATGTTTCCAAGTTCTTGATGTTTTTGATCTTGTTGAATGATAAGTCTAAATTGACCAAGTTGACCAACTTTTTGATGTCAGAAGAAATGTGATTAATTCTGTTGTCGTAGAAATCCAACTCTTCCATAGTCTGGGCAGGTAATTCACCAATCCCAACTATCGAATCGATCAAGTTCTGTCTCAAATTTAAACTTTCAAGCTTCTGAAAACGGGAAAGGACAAGATCTTCCAATGACTTGACCTTTAAATGCACCAAATCAACATACTCGGTATCTGAGGGGTACTCAGCTGCCAAGTCATAGTCGGCATCTATTTCTTCCACCCTGGTATCAGGTAAAACTGTTCCTGGATATTGTACTGGAAGGGGTTCATTATCGTCATTGTGTTCCTCCTCGTCATCGTCGTCATCTTCAGATCCTGAAAAGATGGGCTTATCGTCTTCAGGTCTGTCTCCCACTGATTCTGGAAGATCGTTTTGGATCAATTCCTTAGCCATTGCAAATTATTTACGGTCTAAGGTTACCTTGAATCAGTAGCACAATTACTAAGAGGACAAGACCAAAAACGTGACCTCAGCAAGAAAAAAGACAATTTTCCTCTCAAGGTACCCCCAAATCAACCAATGAGAAGGTCGCAAAGTAAACATCAAGATCAAGATCCTTCTAGGTAACCCTTCACACAAGCAGTGCAACACTTGCCAGGAATAGAGTAGTTTTCTACACAGTACACTATTTCTTAAAAATCTCTTCATTAACCAGCCAAACAATTATATACAAAGGAGGCAGAATAGGACAAAGCCGCCCCTAGCGCTGCCTTACTTCTTCGGCCCTAGTATGTATCTTTTAGCACTCTTACAACTTTTGTTCTTCTTCGTAGATGTAGTCAATGGCTTCACCGACAGTCTTGATTTCGTCGGAGATCTTGTCTGGGATTTCCAAGTCGAATTCTTCTTCCAAGGCAACCAAGGCTTCAACAGTGTCCAACGAGTCCAAACCCAAGTCCTTTTGGAAAGAAGCTTCTGTGGAAAGTTTGGATTCTTGCAAAGCAGCGACAGTCTTCAAAGCCTCAAAGGCACGAGCAGTCACTTCATCCTTAGTGATTGGAGCAACAGCATAGAAACGAACTGGCTTGACAACCATAGAAGTTCTGGCAACGGAAACACGAGCAGCACGAGCAGCAAATCTAAACATATTGGAGACGTGGAAGTTAAGTATAAGGATTAGATATACAGTCTTGTTCGAATTTTCATCTTGACGAATTTTCAAAATCTTGATTACCTAATCAGAAGCTCTACATTTGATTGCAAAAAGTAAACTGAATAAAAATTAAATAGAATTTACTGTTGAATCTTTGTTCTCCAGTTCAAGGCAGTACGCTTCTGTTTGCTGGAAAAGTTGAATGCAGAATCAATAGTAGACTTGCTGGATGAAATGCCAGAAAGACCCGAGTTGCTTGAGGCAGAAGACGTTTGCGAAGTAGTTCTGGTCAATCTTGCTCCACTAATTGAACTACCAGTAGCTGTCAACATAGAACCAGAAATCGACCGCTTATCAGAAATAGATGAAACCAGAGGTTGCAGCTGCTGGAACAGAGGTACACTGTGGTTGTAGGCAACTGTGTCATAGTCTGTCGAAATCTTCAATGCAACAATGTCTTCCTTGAAGTTCTTCTTGTACAATTCAACCAAAGCATCGTGAGAGTTCTTCATCGAAGAGTTCACCAACTTACCGTGCAAGTGCAAACATCTGTTCAAAATCAAGGCTAAATCATTGAAGGCATTCTTCAAGAATCTAATCTTAGTAGTGTACTCTGGGTTGTCTTCATACTTAGGATCAGTAAAGAAGGTACGGTATTGACCAACACCACCATTGACCGGAGAATCAACAGTACCAGCGAGCTGTCTTGATAAATCGTTGAAAAGAGAGGTAAAGTCCGCCTTTTCTCTGAATGCCATATTGATCAAACTTTCCAATTGAATCAAATCGTTATTCTTGTTAACAATAGTTCTAATGGCGTTATCCAATGGAGATAACTTAACTACCTTGGCAAACTTAATATCACTTCTGTTCATCAAAGTTGGGAACGAAAGGTTTGTTTCATAGGTAGTTTCCTCGGTCCACAAGTCAAAGACAGAAGTGGCACCAGGAATTTTCTTCATAGTGGTAAAGAATCTCAAATCCTTGTTTCTAGCATATTGTCTAACACCAATAGAAGTGTTGAACAATTTGTCAGAAAGTTCATTGACCGGTTCAACAGCACTGACGTGCAAATATCTACCCGTCTGGTTCTTTTCTCTTAAAGCATGTGCTTCAGAATCATCAGAAACAATTCTGGCACCAGGGTATAATCTCAATAATCTTTCATGAATAGAAGTGATGTGTTCAAATGGCAAACCTTCGTAAATCTGTTCCTTACCTCTAATATTGGCGGGGAAACCAGCACCAATAAAGGCAACCCTAAAGAAGGAAGAACTCAACTTCTCAGAAGATTCAAGATCCAAGTACAACTTGGCCAATTTGTTGTGAACATAGGCAAAACTCTTCAAATCATAAGTGTTGGAGCTATAAGAATCTAACAATTCATTGTAAGTATCAGTAGCTCTTTCCAAACTGTTACCCTTAATGTAATTAGTGGCAATCATCTTGACCAAAGCTTCCTTTCTTTCAAACGAACTTTGTTCAGGGAACTTAGGTCTGAAACTTGGTGGTAAGATAACATGATGATCCCAAGTGTATGTTGAAGCTAAAAGTTCCAAACTCAAGGCTGCTTGAATGTAATCGTTCTTCTTGACGTTTTCTTCATACATAGAATTAATGAACGAGTGGAATAATTCAGGCTTGTTGGCATTCTTCAAGTAAGCATTGATGTTCAACTTATGGAAAGTTCTATCATCATCAAATTCGGGCCCAACTGGAACACTGTTCAAGTCATTGAGCACAACTAAGAATCCACTCAAACTATCAATGAAGTTGTAAATAATACCAAAGGCTTCATCTTCTCTGTCCAATCTAATAGTGACCTTCATTCTTTCAATCAAAAGATCCTGCTCAACAATACTTGGCTTGTAAGCATTTCTGTAATAGATATCGTGCAATCCAACAAGACATTCTTTTTCAATGTCAATAATGTTGTCACTCAAAATATATTCGGAAATGATAATAGACCACAAGATTTTAACACTCACCTTTTGACACTCGTCATTCTTTTGCAAGGCAAACAACATCAATTCTTGCAAGATACCATAGTCGTTACTGATGAATTCAACTTGGTAACCACCGAACTTGTTCAAGTTAAACCGGATGATATCTTCCTTGGTAGCGTCCCAAGCTAACATATCCCAAGCTTCATTGACCAAAAAGGCAATTCTGTCACGCATAGTACCCGTGATTTGCTGACATGCCTTTCTTGGAACATCAGATAAATGTTCAATAGAAACAGGAGCTAAAACACCCAACTTTAACAAGGTCTTCAAGTAATTACCCCAAAGGACTCTGTCGAATTTTTCAGATTCTTCAATTGGAGGAATATAGTTGTTGATCAACAATGGTCTAACAAGTTCCAATGCCAGCAAACCACCTTCAACAATGATAGAATACAAGGACAACCATTTATCTTCTGGGAAGAACTTACCTTGTCTCATAAGTCTAATACCTGATATAAGAGTGATAATATCTTCATTCTGGAAATTGTTTGCCAAATACTTGTCGTACTTGAAGAAATCGTTGGATAACTTCTTGGACAAAATTTTAGCGTAACCTTCATTACCAGAAGTGGCCTTACCAATCTTTGCAATAAATGTGAAAACAGTAGCTAATTCAACCAAGATTTCAACCAACACTTCATCATTAACGATTGGGTCAATCGAGGATTCCTTGAATGGGAATTCAGTTGGGAACAATGGCGTGAAGGTTCTCTTTGGCTTAAAGTAATCATTTCCTCTAGTGAACTTATTGTACTTGACAACAGTTCTTGCAATTGCTGGTAACAACTTACTGAAGGAATAACACAACTCAATTTCTTCGACCTTGCCTTGAACAAACACAGTTTCCCACAAGAGATCACAAACAGCATTCAAAACGGTACAAGCCAATCTAGATGCATCAATATCAGTTGGACCCAACAACACATCCATAGCCCAACTGACAGCATTGGAGACCAAGATACTACGTGTTTCAGCGTAGTCAGCCACTGCAGAGCTGAAAAGACGACGAATCAAAAGCAACTTACTAATAATGATATTGTGATCCTTAAGAGCAGTATTGGACTTCTTTGTGTTGAAGGCATCTTCATTGACACCCAAACCTCTAATACCAATGGAGTCAATAAAGGTAACAACCAAATTAAGAATGTCAACCAAGTTCAAATGACTCCTGAAGTCAATGACATAATCAATAATCTCTAAAATAAGAACCTGATCATTGATCAAAGCACTGGATTGGATCGAAAGGAAGAAGGCAGCAGACTTGAACAATGAGGTTAACGCCTTCAAGTAGGAAGCCTTATCACTGTTGGAATTCATCGAGTTAATCGCCAACTTCAAAATCAATGACACAATTCTGCACAACGATCTTGACATCGAGTTCCAATTAGACTCAGCACGGGAAAAGATTTCTGAAACCTTATTTAACAAAAAGATACCAATCGAGGGAAGATTGTTGTATCGTTGAACAAAAGTATCGATCAAATACAAGTATTGTTCCTGCTTACCAAAAACGGTATCTAACAAGTGAACAATAGCCTTGAAGGTGTTATCTTGCAAGATTTCGTGACTAGGACTGGAGCCAAGTTGACCAGACATATCAACTATGTTGTACATCGAGCTCAATAGTTCAGGGAGGTACTTGACCAATTGCAAAATATCCAACTTGCAGAAAGAGACCAATGCAGCAGACAACTCATCAATACCCTTAGGACCGGCTTTGAAAAATCTTTCAAATTGGAAAATACTATCAATGGAAATGTCGGAGTTGTAAATCTTACCGACATATTCACTGCTAAGTTCAATTTGGGCCACAGGTAACTTATGTGTAGTTGACAAGATTTCAACAACATGGCTCTTCTTCTTGTTAAATTCAACCAATCTGTTACCAGACTTGTATAAAAGTCTACCTTCACCAGCCAACACACCATTAACGTACAAAGATAACAAAATGAAATCTTCCTTAATAAGAGTTTTGGATGGGTTTTTCAAGGAGACACCGTTGATCTTGATAATTTCGCCAACAACTTCATCTGGGAATACAGAGACAAATTGCCAAGAGCGCTTTTCTTGCTGGTTAGAGGCCTTAGCAAAGGTGATCAAGTCATTCGTAGGAGTACTAACCTCAAAAGTCAACAAGTCTTCCTTGCTGATACTGTTAAGAAGGGTTACTTTACCCATGGCCAAGTAAATACGTTCATAGTTTTCAGCCATAGGGTCAAAGAAGATAGGTTTAATTCTCGAAATAGGTGCGGCAGTAGTGACAGGATTATAGTTACCAGCAAACTGGTGCTTAAATTCCTTAATCGAGACAACTAACTTCTCAGCTCTTGGGTTAACAACCACACCATGACTGGAACCACTGATAATTCTGTCAACAAGTTCACCCCAACCGTTGTTAACAACACCTTCGGAGTCATCCTTTATAAGACTCTTTTTGTTGTTAACGTATGAGCCAAACAACTTAATGGAAAACTGGTGAGATTCACCAGATTCTAAAGCACCTTGATTCCTAGAGAAAATTCTTGTGATATCAGTGACACCAGCAGCAACACCCTTCTTGACTCTTCTAATCAGAGGATGGTTGTTGGCGTTCTTGATGTTCAAATCAATTTCTTCAGTCAACACAGCAACCAAATAGACTCTACTGTTTTCAATTTCACTCGAAGGAATGTTTCTAAACAAAGCAGCACTGATCTTTTCAACATTCACCAATTCGTCAACCGAATTGGTATGAACAGCAAAGGCTTCTGTCAATCTCTTACGATTGTTACGCACATACAAGTACGCGATCATACCAGCAAAACCAGGAGGTTGATAAGCTGAAGAACCATAAACAGATTTAAAATCAACCAAGATATGAGATGGTGGTTCATGGATCAATCTTCTATTTAGAGGAGGCTCCAAAGAGAATTGTTGCAAGTGGTGATGGGCATTGATTGGAAAATTTGATGCCAACGCACACAAGACTTGATTGAAGGCAATTCTCGATGGTAATTCCTTCTCGTTAGAAAGTAACTCGCCACTAATGGTTTCTCTGGCCAAGATAGCTTTGTAACCCGAGATATCAGTTTCTGTGTTGTCTAAGTCATAAGAAGTAGCATTCAATCTTGCTGCCTTGGATGCCAATTTCTTTGGAATCTTTCCTAACAAGTAAGTGGCTGTTTCCTTAGCCACCTGGATCTCGTTGGCTGTCAATAAATTGTGAGTCAACTTGATTCTGGCTTCGTTCAAATCAAAATAAATTAACGACAACTTGTTGAAAAGTCTAAACTCACCAATCGAGTACAAGGCAAAGATATGAGATGTTAATAAGCCAAGTGCATGCTTAATTTCAGCAATCAAGTGGCCACTTTCATTAATGTGCTCCAAAGGTAAGGTTGGAATCATTGGTCTCGAATCTTCAATAAGGTCACCATCGAGGGCAACCTTACGAGCTATTTCAGCATCATGAATAGTAGGAACTACGTCCATGTTGGAAATGTTGTTGAAATCCTTGCTGACGGTGATTGAGGAGATAGGAATGGTTTCCATGGTCATGACGTACTTCAACGGGAAGACAACCACCGAAATCTTGGTGCCTGGCAATTCATCCAAGTTGACCGAAGTGATGGTGAAATCATTAGGAAATGGTCTTACCAAAGCATAACCTCTAGCCCATCTGTCTTCTTTGGTTTCAAAGATGTAGACTTCATCACCAGGATATAAGCTTTTCAAATTATCATTACGCAAATGAGGATGCTTGTCAAAGGGCAAGAACGGTTTAATGATCTTACCTCTGATGAATGTCTCAGTAGGGGTCCACGACATCTTCTAACCTGTTGCAGTAAGGAGGGAGTAACAGTTTTTCAAGGGGATCAAAGCGTTGGAAATATATATGCCACCTGTAAATTCCAAATTAGACGAGGCAACGCCTTGTACGCAATTCCTGCCCGATTGGGAATCCACCTATAAAAAATATCCGTTTTATCTTCAATCTGTACCGGTTTTTTTCGCAGTCAAAAAGCTTGTACGTCACAACCTTTGAATTAATATATAATATATGTATAGAACTGAAATCAAGATTATGCCATAAATGACATTATCTTCCAAAAGATATCCCTAGCACTGCGAATATTATAATCTCTGTTACCATCCCAAATGTACCTATCGATTTCTGTTCGTCCAGAATCGAAATCAAGTGTGTCCAAACTCACAAACCTACTGCCCCTAATAAACTTGTAACCCACGTACAATACAGCAAAAATCATCAATGAGCCATAACTGGAGAAGAAAAACATTGTGTTCCACTCTCCTTTTAAAAATACAACAAACCCCATGCCTAGCAAGATGAACGAGGAACCAAGAAGCCCAAAAAACGCTGCATATGGCTGGAAAGGTGACTTGTATGGATATGATCTATCATCACGACTCATGATGTCGGGCCTTCGTTTCAAACCATAATAAAATCTCACAAAACTGAGACACATGGCAAACCATAGAATTACCCCTGAAGATGCCACAACACTTGTCATATTTTGGAACACCACTGCTGCCAGTTCAGAAACACAAATGTACGCAAGCAATGAAAACGCAGCCAGGAATAACACGGCCACGTACGGAATTCCAAACCTATTACAAATAGTAAGAAACCGGGGTGCCTTTCTCTGCAATGCTAATGAGTAAACTGTTCTGGAACTGACATACAATTGTGAATTTCCGCAACTGATAGCAAAAAACACCATGAACCCATTGACCACAGAACTTGAACGACACAGACCAACACTCTGGAGAGCAATCACCCAGGGACTCTGAGCACCACTACCATACCCCGCAAATACTGTAGAGGTTGGTCCACAATTCATTCCTCCGGCGTATGCAACAGCAGGATTACTATTGAGCAGGCTTTCATTAACCCCAGTCTCTCCCAGATAGTAACGCAAAAGCCTAGGATCACCGGCATAGACATTCAACGAGACAACAAAGGCAGACAACAAGTAGAAGATTATAATTCTAAGGAATACCCTCTTTGTTGCTGACGGTAATGCTTTTCTTGGGTTTTTGGCTTCGCATGCTGCAATGCAAACAATCTCGGTCCCACTATATGCGTAAGCTGAGACTAGGATTGCAACCGTTAACGAAAGGAACCGACCCTTATCGCCACCGATTCCACTGGTTAAAGGGTCAGTTCCGTTATCATGCAAATTGAATGATGGACGAAATAGGCCAAATATGATATTCTTGTCAAAATCGGATTTCAGATATTGCCAATATTTGAACCCTAAACGGTGTCCATTGAGACCCCCAGCATTCAACACTATCATTATTAAAATGATAACCAATACTGCGACCAACTTGATGACTGAAGAGATATACTCAATCTCTCCAAATACTCGTACATCAATCAAATTGCTAACAAGGATGAGAACTAAGAATAGTGTGACAAATCCGGCCGATGATCCCTTGTTAGATATGATATTTAGATTGGGATAATATGATAGCATGATGACACTAGCTACTATCTCTCCAGCCAACCCTAATGCAAAGCTTGCAAAATACAACCAACCAACAGCAAACCCAAAGGCATCCTCAACAAACCGGGAGCTTAAACCAGATACACCATCCACAACTGAAATGAACGTCACCATCTCACAAAAAGAAATAATTGTAGCTAATACGACGAGCCCGCAGATAAAAAAGGAAAGAACCGTTCCAAACCCACCAGAAATAGTGATAGCCTTTCCAATATTCAAGAAAAGACCGACTCCCATAGTTCCACCAAAAGAAATCATCTGAAGATGTCGCACCTTGAGCTTTCTTTGGAGAAAGATATTCTTTTGAGTCAGTGTGCTTGAATTTGAAGATATTCCGTCCATGAAGTATTCAGCATCAACAAAATCGGTTTTAGCTTTGTCTCGGTTAAGTCTTTTGAGCAAAGATTCATTATTCAGTCTGCTTTCCTTACTGAACCATGTGTTTTTGGGCTTCAGTATATTCTCCAGTTCGAAGTTATTGGCATCAAAATTGTGTACCATTTCTTCAGGGTCCAATACAGTCAAATAAGTATCCTCCTGGTTGGACTTCGATGCTAATTTGGAGTATATGCGGTCATTTAATTCGGTTTGTTCGTCATACTTGCTGAAATCGTCGTAGTGAGAAAGATTAAAGACGGAATTATTGTCATTATCCTTGGACTTTTTTATGTTTTCATAAAGTCCAAGATACTTGAAACGTGAGTCTTTGACCGTAATTGGTTCATTTTTGGCCAATATAGCGGTCATTTGATTTATGATGGAAGGGTCTAGGGAAGGCACTCGCGATGATATGGAGTGATCAGAAACAGAATCAAAATTTGTATCAAGGTTATTTTGGGGTTCAGAGAGATCATAGTCATCATCTTGAAGTGGGAAGATCTCTCTAAGGTTCCCTATGGATGACGAAAGGCTGGAACTGGTAGATGCATCATGGGTGGGTTGAGGTCGGAGACTAGGAAATAGTCCGTTGTTTCCTATCGACGAGTCACTAACGGAAGATAAATCAAGTTCATGATCAGAAGTGATCATGGCTATCCGTCAATAGCGATGGTGTCAAGTAATATAATGTGATTTGAGAAAAAACAATGAAGGAAGTAGTTCTGTTAGTAATATGGATTAGTGAGATAGACGTTTTTTTACAAGGAGTGCGACTTTCACTTGTAGAGATTGGGGTAACAAATTACGCTGTCAGATATTACATTATATCTAGCCTTAAATGAACATATAACCTGACTGACTGCTAAATCATTTATTAACTTTTAAAACATTATAATGTCCACATGATAATATCTTAAAATTTTAAAAAAAGATTTGCGTCAGAAGCCGAAAAGTGCAATGGCAACGACACTGTGTAGTTGAGTGTGAGCAAGCCCATCAGTCCCAACTACTATGATCCAAAAATAAGGTAACATAATCAAAGTCATCAATGATGACGTTTCAGCTGTTACACTGAAAAGAACAGATACTACACTTGATCTAAGCCAAAAGGCAAAGAGATTTGGCCAGAAAAAAGAAGGGAGGCGAGGGGGATTTACCCTATTTATACTCCCAAAGCATTAGCCGGGTAATCAAGTTATCCTGCCAAAAACGAGACAGATCCCAAAAAAACTGAACTGGGTTCACATTTAGCGCGGGACATCGAGGACCTCCCTCTAATCGAGGGCTCATAAAAATTTCATGGTGGCAATGCTTCTACCAAGTTCTTGTGTTATGCACGCCAACGCGTTAATATTACACAAAACGCCCTTTTATTAGTAAAAATTTTTTCCACTGGCCTCATAAAAGTTTTTTTCTCATTCTATTAAGATCTTTGGTGTTCTTTCTTTTTCTTAAGAACGTGATGGAACTCCTGCAGGGTGTTTGCCGAACCGGGTAATGCTGGTTGCGCCGCAGCATCGACTCCATCTCATCTAGACCTGGGTCAATTGAAAATTTTAATTTTAATATAAATAGGTTCACATACAACGGTTATTGCCTTTGAATTACTCAGTACTATTTACAAATTCATTTAATAGACACAGACGAAAAAATATTGTGAAGAGTCTTAATTCATAGCATATATCCAGCATATTCATTACATCCAATTTAATTATTCATAATGGCATACTCCAGAAACTTTAGAAAAAACTCCAAGGCTAGAAAGAACTTCTACCCTGCTGACAGATACTTTAAAACCTACAAGCCAGACAACAGAAAGTACAGAAAGTACTATCCACACCAACGTACCAAGAATTTGGTTTATGTTGAAGAACCAGAAAGCGATGCTGAATCTTCTTCCGAAGAAGAGGTCTACGAATTTGGCTTGAACAGAAACGAACCAGAAGATGAAGATATCACTTCCGAAGAATCTGACGACTCCGATGACTCAGAAGACTCAGATGACTCTGATTCCGACGACAACATTGAAGAAATCTACATTGACTCCGATGGCGAAGCTTACATTATTGACATGAATGACGAATTGGAAAACGAAGCAATTGACATGTTGCAAGATGAAGGAGAAGTCTACGACTTGAATGATGAATTGGTCAGATACTACGACGATGAATCTGAAGATGACTTTTCTGAACCAGAAGACATATTGGATGTCATTGACATGAATGACCAATTGCAAGCCGAGGCTTTAAGACAAATTGCCGCTGCCCAAGTTAATTCTGATTCTGAATCCGACTCTGAGTCCGACTCTGAATCTGATTCTGAATCCGATTCTGAATTGGAATCCGATAGTGACTCCGACTCCGACAGCGACTCCGACAGTGATTCCGAATCTGAGGAAGAATGCGCCGACAGTGAATGTGAAGAATGTAACAACAGTGACGTTTGTGATGACAGCGAGTGTGATGAATGCGATGACTGTGAAGATTGCGACGACTGCGAAGATTGCGACGACTGTGAAGACTGTGAAGATTGTGACGACTGTGAAGCTTGTGAAGACAGTGAAGACAGTGAAGTGGAAATCGAATACTACTCCGACGACGAACGTTTGAAAGACCAATTGCAGTTGGAAAATGTTAGACAGTTCTTTGAAGAGGACTTGGTCTCGGGAGACGAAATCATCATTTCCGAAGACGAAGACTCCGAATTAGGATCCGAACCAGAATACATTGAAATTGACTCAGACATTGAAGTTGATAGCGAGGAAGAATTTGATGCTGGTAACCCAGTACACTACGAATATGAAGACTCCGAATCCGACTCTGACTCTTCTGACGACGAAGGCATTACTATCTACAGACACACTTTTGATTTGCCAGGTGACGACAGCGAGGATGACTCTACAGACGAAGAGTTGATTGGTAGCGATGAAGAACTTTATGACCAAGAAGGATACTTGCAAGCTGAAGACTCAGATGACGACGTTGAAATTATTGACTTGTCCGGTGAATTAGAAAACAGCAAAGATTGCGAAGTTCTTGAATTGGACGACAACACCTACCAAATTAACTTGAGATTTCCATCTTTGATCAAGGAAGAAGTTAAGGTTGAATTCTTGAAGCATGAAAATGAATTAGTTGTTAAAGGAAAGTTTAACTTTAACGACATCGAAGAATCAGACGTTGAAGATGTTGACGAAGAAGAAGAAGATGAAGACTATGTTGATGCCACCAATGAAGAAATTGAACCATTTGAATGGTCTGGTTTTGAAGGTCAAGAAGAAGACGATGAAGCTGAAAAGGAACAACAAGAAGCCGAAGACATTGAAATCGAAGATGCTGAAAAGGAAAAAGTTGAGCAAGAAGAGGAAGAAGAAGAAGAAGAGGAAGAAGAAGAAGAAGAGGAAGAAGAAGAAGAAGAAGAAGAAGAAGAAATTAGAGAAGATGCTGCTTCGCTCATCAAGGAATTCAAGAGCCACGAAGTCAGCTTTGAAAAGCACTTCCAATTCGACAAAGTCATTATCTTTGACGATATCAAGGCCAAGTTCTTGAAAAACGGCGAATTGCAATTGACTATTCCTAACGAGGGAACTGAAGTGTCCAAGTCTGATAACTCGGTTGTTATTGCTATCGAGGAGGGTTCCGAATCTGATGACAGTTCTACTGAAGAGATTGAGGCTCCTCTTGCTGAAGAAGTTGAAGCTGAAGCCAATGAAGCTGAAACCGTTGAAGCCTAAATTTACAAAAAAACTCTTACGTGTATATTATTATTTTAGTTCTTGCCTTATATTAATCTGTGAAATAATTATAGATATTTGTAGATTTTGCAACAATTCTCATTTTTTACTGCACTTTTTCGCTAAACACATTTTACCATGAATATCGACCACCTAGCCAACAATATAGGTGAAAGTGTTGAAACTGAGGTTCTTGCAGTGTTAACACCCAATATTGAACTGATTGAAGCATTAGCAGTGAAAACTACCGTTGGAGTACCTTCATTTAGCGAGAGCACCAGACCATTTAATATTTTGAGCATGAACCCAGATGCCACCACTTTTCAAGTACTTCGGTTGCATTTGGCCAAGTTATTGTTGGTTTACATCTTTCTCATCTACAACAGAGTTTCGCGTGTATGGAAACTTATTCGCCGAATTATGTCCAGATGGCGTCTCACCCACTTCTTTGCATGGGACCTGGCGTCCGCAAAATGCCAAACCCAAGGCTGTCGCTTAATTTCGGCCATAAAATTTATCTTGAATTATTTGTTAAGCTTACTTGCTGGGGTACACAAGCTTGTAGTGTACACCATTTTTAACTCAACGCTAACTAGAGATGACATCATAACTTTACTTCCTACCCAAACCCCCACTAGCCTCAGCTTTATCCTTCACAATAAATCCTTGCAACTACTAGCACCTCCAAAAATACCCGAGCCATTTTTAGATGCTGATAGACAGCTTAAGTATCCAACAGACAAAGAAATTCAATTTGCTTACTCAATACACAATGAATACCAGAAGGTCAAGCAGACTCATCAGGCTTTGGAAAAGTTGCGGCTCACAAAAATAGTTGCAAATTATATTGTTTGGAGTTCTTTCATCCCAAACGTTCAACATGTCAACATATTTGCTCCACAAGGAAGTGCCTGGGAGACAAAATCAGACCTTGAGCTACTTAAAAATGCAATTTGCAAGGAATTTAACAAATATGTGCTGCAATTGGAAAACTTGGTACCCCAGATCATCCTCATTGATTTATTTTCTGGGAACCAATTAATCTTGAACAAGTCAGATCAACAAAGAAAACTTTTGGTGTACTTTTCTGATTCTAGATGCAAATCTGAAACATTGGTACGGTTCCTCAATGAGAATATACGTACCCTAGAAAAGTTGAATGACAGGAATGAATGTCAAATATTTAACAAGTTTGCCAAAATATACCCCCCTAGTTCAAAATTAGTAATTTTAGGTTCTCAACAAGGAATCAATAAAACAGGAGGGTTTTCGTGCTTTAGTACCGCAGAGAAAGTATCTGAACCAGTAGTATACTTTGATGATTCTGAGTTTAGTATCTGTGGATTTCTTCTGTCGCTTTACTTCTACACAATCAAGGAGCAGAATATAAGCGGCCCCCCCTATTGAAGAATATGCTAGGATTATTTTTTCAGATTATTAGAGAGTTAATTTTGAATAGCTAATAGTGTTTTACCTTGTGGTAAAAGTGTCGACTTTAATATAAAGCTCACAAATAATCAATCTTGTTTTCTTGTGCGTGGTCGCTTACAGATACCGAAAAAAGTAAAAGGCTCGCTCTATCTGGACAAAGGCCGATTGAGAAAACGAAGAACACAAATAACTCCGCAAATAACAATAGCATCTCAAATTACAACTCAACAACACTTTTAAAAACAAAACCATACACATCAACGAACGTCAAGAATAAGTCTAGGCTAGAATGTTAAAATATGGCACATACCTCACGAGGATAAGAACACCGTCAGCATATCCATGGAAACACATACCTGTAATACTACACAAGACGACTGTTACGAAAACATACGTTCCACTACTCCGATTTTATACCACAGCTTCTGCTAGTGGCGCGGGAAAGCCAGTTAAAAAGAAACTGGGAAGTGGCGTTGTAGATCTGGACCTTTCGCCTACCACCACTCCAAACCTACTAGAAGAAATAAGCAACGACGACAAGGCATCGGAGGATGATTACCTTACTACCATATTTGGCCAACTAGAACCATACATGGATACTTACGTTGTTTATACACAGCTTAGGGAGGCTGGATTCACGACAAAACAAGCAGATGAGGTGTTAAACTTGATAGTACAGCAATTGAATTTGAAACTAGGCAAATTATCCACCAAGTATGCTCAGATGTACGAGTTGGAAAACGAGCAATATCTTTTTGAAAGCGCCCAACAGGAGATTCGTGTCGATGTTACGAGGTCTCGAGAACAACATATAAATGAATTGATTAGTTTGATCAACATATTGCAAAGAGATTTCCACATAATATCAGATGAGTTGAATAATGACTTCATTCAAATGAAGAACGATACACAAGTTGCCATCAACGACCAAAAATCAGATAATACTCTTCTGTCCAAAAGAATTATCTTGAAGATTCAAGAGACCAACCACAAAATCACTACCGAATTGAATTCGGCAATGCGGTCGGAAATCGAGAGTTTCAGATGGCTTTTATCCAGTTGGGGTATCATTGCCATATTAGTTTCCGTGTTTGCTGGATGTATGGTGTTTTACGTGGAAAAGATCAACGCAAGAGAACTACAAAACAAAGAAGAATTTGTTCCATTAGTAATCTACGAGCCTAGCGAGTATGATGAAGATGACTATCATGCTGACTTGGATAGAACATTAATTGCCTAAGGGACAGGTGAATAAAAAAGGTAATGAAAAATGAAGGGAAGGAAAAAAAAAGTTTGTACTTTCTGGTCTTTTAGTGAAATGGCAGATCCAGAAGGCAGTACGTGCAAGTCCAACGCATGTGCTATCCAGAACTGCTTGCAAGCGAATGGATACGATGAATCCAAATGCACAAAGTTGATAGACGAGTTGTATTTGTGTTGCAAGAACTTCTATGAGGCAAATGGACTGGAAGCCAAATCAGTTTGTTGTCCGAAATTCAACTTGTTAAAATTAAAGTTGAAACAACGGGAACTTGGAAGCATCGATGCTAAATTGGTGGAGTACAGAAGAGCATAGAAAGAAATATTAGGATAAATATAGGAATAGAAAAACAAGAGTATCCAGCAGGGTTTCATTTATAGAGAAATACTGTAGGTTTAGAACCGCGTCGTCTATCCATCAATCCAGAAAAAGACTCGACTTGTGAGGTTGGACAAAACCGTTAATCTAAGGCTTACCCGAGCACAAAGCAACCACATAGTGGTTATAGAATATATGTAGAGGAAGTCATATAAACCGTGACTCTAATGGGCGCCTATGTTAAAAGACATTGTATGAAGAAGAAAAATCTAATTTGGCCAACCACTGTTGTTTTTATAGCAAGGAGACTTGGCCGGGTAACAAACATATCTTTCTACCTAGATACCCTACAAAAGAGATAACATACCCCGGTACAAAATACAGAAATACAGTTGTGAGTGCACCAGATGATATGTATATAGATCGTAGTATCTATGATATGGTCTCCTTATAAGAAAACATAAGAAAATTTTCAAACTGACTGTTGCAAGTCATTATTTTTTTATAATTATTGGTAAACCATAGTAACTATTTTGACACCGTTATGACACCTCTATCATTATCTTCCTCAATACTACGTCTATCATAATCGTGAATATCTGGAAGATATTTTCTAAGCACTGCAAGTTAGTAAATTTTCGTTTTTTGCTTTGGAGATTGACATATACTTACGTGAACTTTCTTCTAGCCATAATACTTGGCCACTGACATTCTTGATGGAATTATCAATCTTGACATTCTTTTCAAACTCCTTAATGACATTATCGATTTCTACAGGTTCAATACCTGCCTCTACCAATTGCTTGCGAAGTAACGCAACGTGGAGCCCCATCTTGAATGCCCGTCTATTGTGTTCTTTGCGTTCATTCAACCTATCGAGTTGTTGCTTTTTTCCAGCATTGATAAAGTTTTGCTGCTGTAACTGAAGTGTCTTTAAGTTGATGGCAGTGGATTCCTGGTTCAACTTGATCAGTTTGATTCGATTCACGTAGTTATCGACAGCAATGTAGGTTAATGCACCCATGGCCAAAAGCGTAGTAATTTCTTTAACAAAGCTCTTGCGTTCCGAATAATCGCTCTTTTCTTGTTCGAAGTTGGTGGAAGTTGTGGAGGTTGCTGATGAATTTAGGGTTGAGTCGAAATGAGACTTCGGATGAGTCAAAGATGGAGTCTGGGAATTGCTGGCGGAATAGGGCTGTGGAAGAGCATCTGGATCAGTAAAGTGAACAGGTGGTGGTACACTGAGCCAACGCCGTGACCGTATTACTATCTGACGACGCAACATCATCGATAAAGAATGTGGAGTGTGATCGCGAAATGGAATTTTCAAGCAATGCTCGGTGTTTCTCATCATACCAAATTCACATCAGACCTCCTCTCTGTTAAAGAAACTTTACATATGAGTCTCTATATTATGTAGGGTTTATTGAGTAAAGTACTTAAATTACTAAAATATTTAGTGCTTTCTGGATTCAGCAATGACCTTGTTCATTTCTTCAACCTTTCTCAAAGCTCTCTTGTGGGTACCCAATCTCTTCTTGGCCAACTTCTTAGCTCTCTTTTCACCGGCATTTCTGATCAATTCGATCAATCTTCTTTCGTATGGAGCAAGACCAGCAACTTCCTTGACAATGCTTCTGACAAAGACAGTTCTCTTGGACAAAGCACCCTTTCTGTAGGAGATCTTTGGAGCGACTTCCTTAGCGGTAGTCTTGTGACCCTTGTTTAAACCAACAGCAATACCTAATATGTTAGTAAACGACTCATAATCATACTTGACTTAATGTGCTTTCAAGTTGAGTTATATCTATCAAAAGTCAAGCAATCCACATAATTAAACGATAGTTCTTCATTACGGAGTTATAATTTCTTTTGGTTGATGTCTTCATTTTCATGATGCTCCTCTGAACCAAGTTAATGGGAGGTTTTTCAATGTAATCAATTCCAATTATAGATGGGTTTTCTTGTTCTCCCCTTCCTTTCAAAGGGTACTTTCAACGGTATATTCCAACACACACATTCGTTATTCATATTACATACCTGACTTAGCCATTTTTACTATGAGATATAATGTATATGAAAAGTCTGAAAGATTTTCTATATTCCTTTTTTCGTGGACCAGGATGGGAGGAATTGAAAAAATTTTCGAGCCTGCAGTTAAAGCCTCGCATTTATTGATTATTGGTGTACGGGTTTTTCTTAAATTGGTATGGTGCACACTTAGGACCACGTGTCGCGTGACTGCTTTTTTACAATATAACTACGGCGATCTATGTTTTGATCAATATCATCAACTATTGCTTAACTATGTACATGGCTAGATGGTGACATTGGAAAAGTCGTAATTATGCTCTTGTAATTTATCAACAAGTTCGCCAATGGTCAAGTAACTGTGGTTTCTGTGGAATTCTGTAGGACTCACTTTAGTGTAGCTGCTCTTTCTGACCAATGGATACAATTCTTTCAATAACTTGTTCTTGCCGACAATAATTTGCTTACCGTCGTTATGAATATGGTACACCTGGACTGTGCCAGCTTCGGTCTGGACCTTGGGTAACTGATTGAATTCACGTTGTTTCAAGACCTGGTATTTCAAACCCCAACCCTTCAAGCCCAATGTCTTTACACGGGCAGGTGTTTCCTTGGTCAAGTAGTTATCCAAGCCACCTTCCTTTGTGATAGTCTTCAAGACTTTGGTACTGACCTTAGTTTGGATAGATTTGCCGAGAGTTTCAGACCATAACTTTGACTTCTGGATGTTAGGCAAGTGGGTTCTTAATGACTTATTACCAGATTCAGAACAGTTTTTTGATCTCTTTCTTTGGACACCACCAAACAAACCTCTATTTTGTCTCTTAAAGTACATGGCTTCGTAGTGGTAGTCAGGAACGGTTTTTGCGGTTAATGGGATCTTCAAGTCTCTAGGTATCTCGTCACCGACCTGGTAGCCATTGGTGGATTTCACTGGCTTGGAGTACTTTAAAATTTTGAAAAACTTATCATTTGTGTTTCTACTAGCTGACACAGTAGACAGACTGAACAGCCTGACTCCGTTCCAAATGCCGGCACCGAACATGATGATTGTTGGTGTGATGGTTGTCGTTGAAAATTTGAACGTGAGCTTGAATTAATCTGCAGGATATTGGCGACATTTTTTTTTTTTCTGTCCCGTAGTGCACACTTGTAGTTTGAAGGGACCGCAAATAAAAGTAACAACGTACATGAGAAAGTATGCAAGAAATGCCGAAGTAAATGTAACTTTAATGGGGCTTGGTGTCTCAATTGAGACCGTATTTGTAAAAAATAGAGTTTTGCTGCCTATTTGGTTACTGAATAAATTGAGAACAATTATAATCAGAACCGGTATTTTAAAAATTTATTACGGGACCCAGAATATTAGTCAATCGTATGTTTGACAATTATATTCCTATTCCAGTGGGAGCCAAGACTTGACTGGAATTTCTGAAAAAGAGGAGTAGATCCCATTTCATAACTCCAGTGGGGTAAGCATTGTAGTAAAGTTTATGCGAACGTTATGGACTAAAGTAACTCAAAAAAAAATAATTAAGCGACAAAAAAGTGACAGTGGTTTGGTATAAAGGAGCAAAACAACTTCTAACCGGTAAAGACTGGGCAGAGGCGCTGTTATCAAGAGCTTACCAATTTGGGCGGATATATACTGATATCTATCCCAGAAAGGAAATACGAAAAAAATACTAATTTCTAAAGGTTGCAGTACTAAGGTTTTGGATGTGAGCACTGCAACAAGGGAATCATGGTGGTTGCCCAAATCTGAACTTGATGGTAGAAATCTGGTTACTAACTGTGGGAGTGCACCAAGCTTTTCGGCTAAAACGACTGGGGTGTTTAAAAAAAAAAACCAAAAAAAAAATAAAATTAGGTAAATAGATAGAATTTGAGGAGGTTATGCAAAATTGTTGGTGCCCCTGAAGGAGGAGTCGCTTTCAGAATAATACAGCCTTCTGTCACCCACAAGGACCAAGAATTGTATTTTTATTTTTTTGGATTTACCAATTGACTGACTAATTTGCGTAAGGATATGACCCGTTTTCTTTTGCCACTATAGAATCGAATGCGTATCCGTGAATGTATCCGTTATCATGATACCATTGGGAGAAATTTCTTTTTTCTCTTCAATTTTTTTTCTCGTTATTGTGGACTTTGTGTAACATTTTCTCGATCATATTTTATTATCGATAGAGAAGAGACAACGCTTTCATACCTTCCATCCTCTCCAGTTGTTAGCTGACCCTTTTCAGGTATAGCTTTTCACATTAATACATACACACAGGCACATAAACACACCAATTGCTAGTCATTGGAAACAACACCAGTGACGTTGGCCCTCATCACTGTCCTCCTTGTTTCTATTAATTTGCCCTCCCTCCCTTCATTCCCATTCCCTTAATTACCTTTTTAATTACCCTAAGTGTTTGCATTTTCTGCTGACTCTCAACAACTCGCATCATAGCATTTTCATAGACTCTCCATAGAATGGCTGACTTCGCAAAATCCATATTTGGCTTTGGAAACTATATCAAAAAGGATGGGGCTCCATCCGCCGCTCCAAACCTGTTGCCACAGGAGCACGAGAACAGACCTAACATCCCGTATCAGGACGAAAACAAGTTTCTTCCTAAGGGCCTTGTTAATGTTACGCCAACAACGGCTGTATCCAGCAACTCCATGGTTTACGGAACGACGAGCACCATCACTCTTCACCAGCCAAACACACTGGAGACTTACTTGAACCAAACATTCAAGTCCAAGGATCAACAACAGAACCAAGTTAATCAGTTTTTTCAGCAGCAGCAGCAACAACAATTTGAACAACAACAATACGAACAATATGAACAACAACATTCGGCCCAACAATACGGCAAGGGCCAACCCGTCATCATCACTACCGACGAAGCCGGTCAGACCTTGAACCCAATGGCAAGAAACAGTCAACCAAAGGGTAAATTAAAGGTTACTATTATCGAAACAAGAGACATCCTTGCAACCCAACCATATGTCGTGTGCACCTTTGAATCTTCGGAGTTTGTCACGAATGCACCTTCTTCGTATGGCATGTCTCCGCAAACATCTTTCAAACATCAACCTATCTCTGGTAACTTGAACACGCAGATTCATAACAACAATCATCCTTCATCCCGTGCATTACCAGTAAAATCCAGCAGACCATCTTTGTACCAAAGACAATCGTCCACCCAGCAACTCCAATTAGCTTCGACTCAAGAACCAAGTAGCGCTATTAACTACACTCACGAAGCGATTTTTGATGTTGTCGGCTTTAAATCAGAGTTGGATATCTCACTCTACGATGCGGCTAGAGACGACGAGTTTTTGGGCCATGCTCGTATTTTCCCTTCAACCGTCACCAACACGACCTCACAAGCTGAATGGGTTCAATTAAAGGCTCGTATTATTGGTGAACGTGTTTCTTCTGGTTCTATCAAAATTGTTTGGGAGTATACTTCCTTGGACAACAAGAAATCATACGGACCTGATGATTTTGAAGTTTTGCGCTTGTTAGGTAAAGGTACTTTCGGTCAAGTGTTCCAAGTCAAGAAGAGAGATTCTGGTCGTATTTATGCCATGAAGGTGTTATCAAAGAAAGTCATTGTGAAGAAAAAGGAAATTGCTCACACCATTGGTGAACGTAACATCCTTGTTCGTACTTCGGCAGCAGCATCACCTTTTATTGTTGGTTTGAAATTTTCTTTCCAAACTCCAGCTGATTTATACTTGGTTACCGATTACATGTCCGGAGGTGAATTATTCTGGCACTTGCAAAAGGAAGGAAGATTCACTGAAGACCGAGCCAAGTTTTATATTGCTGAGTTGGTATTGGCTCTTGAACATTTGCATGACAATGATATTGTGTACCGTGACTTAAAACCGGAGAACATCTTGCTTGATGCTAATGGACATATTGCTTTGTGTGACTTTGGATTGTCCAAGGCCAACTTGAACAACGATGGGACGACCAACACTTTCTGTGGTACCACCGAGTACTTGGCTCCAGAAGTTTTACTTGATGAGTCTGGATATACCAAAATGGTTGATTTCTGGTCGTTGGGTGTCTTGATATTTGAAATGTGTTGTGGATGGTCACCATTCTACGCCGACAATACACAGCAAATGTACAAGAACATTGCGTTTGGCAAAGTGAGATTTCCCAAGGAAGTATTGTCTTTGGAAGGTAGATCCTTTGTGAAGGGATTGTTGAACAGAAACCCTAAACACAGATTAGGTGCCACCAACGACGCCCGTGAATTGAGAGCGCACGCTTTTTTCAACGAAATTGATTGGGATTTATTGAGATCCAAGTCAATCCCTCCACCATTCAAGCCTCATTTGACCTCTGAAACCGACACTTCTAACTTTGATCCTGAATTTACCTCAGAATCTACATCAGTATTAAAAAAACAAATGGAAATGGCTTCGACTCCATTATCTCCTGGTATCCAAGCCAATTTTAAAGGCTTTACATATGTTGATGCTTCTGCCATGGAAGACCATTTTGGCAAATCTCATAGAATGAATACCTACAAGAACCCAGGCTCGTTTATTCCTGGAAACCCCAATCTTCCTCCAGATGAAGACGTCATTGATGACGATCAGATTGACGAGGAAGATGAGATGGAAATCGACCAGGATCATCATATGGACGATGAAGAGTTCGTCAACGGACGGTTCGATTTGTGATTCCAATTATTTTACTTTTATTCTTTTCACGTGGGTTATTACTGCAAGTTTGTTTGTACATTTATTTATTTATTAATACACAATTTTGTATAGATACAACTTTTTGCACCCATTTTAAAGTGGAAGTAACATACTGTGATCTGGAGCCTTTTAGATGAATTTTGAGCGCATCGTACAAAAAATAATCGTTTCATAAATACACATGCAGGTTAAGAATACATATTAGAAGATCTTCAAACCACCAAAGTAGCAACACAATCGATTTTAATAGTTTCTGGCCAATAAGAGTAAGAAGGTTTTTCCTTTTTAGTTTTACCTTTTTTTATTTTTATTTTTTTTCATGTACTCGATTTGCTGCTAGAGATAAACAGTCGTGTCAGGTTCAAAGAAATTTATACTCAAAAATCAGTATCACTTCAAACAACAAACGGTTTGAGCACATAATGGCCCATCCAGGAAGACCCAAGGGTCGTATAAACAAACGAACACAACAGGCACAAGCACAAGCACAAGCTCAGGCACAAGCACAAGCGCAAGCGCAAGCTCGTGCACAGGCACAGGCACCGGTTCATAGTGTAAGACACGTTCCACATAAATTGAACCAGACCGATATAAAGGAGGGTAGTGGTGTTCAATTACACGACGAAGCGGATTTGGTGTCATACCGGGCTGATGCATTGAATCGATTTTTAACTAATCAAGAATACATGGAAAATGTTACGTCGAAGCCCATGCATACTTCCAAGATTATTCCTCCAGGTATGTTTCCCAATATACCGAAACGAAACAGCGAAGAAATTAAAAACTTAACCCCTGAAGATATATATTTTGGTGACATGCATGCCATGGCAGTCAAGGAGCGCATAATGAAGACCGAACTTGATGAATTGAATAAAAGTGAATCGAAATGGAATCTCAACAATAAAGAATATACCTGGCAAAAGGAAAAAGTGGACCGTTTGGCTAAGCTCCAACAACAGTTGTGTGATGAAGCATCGATGGAGGAATTGGAAAAAGAATTAACTGGTATCCTTGACCAATACAAAAAGGAATTTTCCAAACTGTACGAGTACACACCTGATCACAAACAGTTTTCCATCCCAATAGACAAAATAGACGAGAACATACAAGTGACATCTGCTCATGCTAATTATGATCCCAAGCTGATTAATTCGTTCATTAATATTCCCAAACCTCCAGCCAATGATTCAAGTTCTGTAGTCGACTTGTCTCAATTCAATACCAACAACGGAATGTACGTGGACTACGAAGCAAACGGACACGATGAAATAGCATTTGAAAACAACATGGTCCAGGCTCGGCCCACAAGCTCTACTTCCTCCAATAATCATACTAGCACCCAGAATGAGAATACCAATAGTAATAGTAATGACAATATGGAACGTCCGGAAGAAGCGTACGTTCGCTCAGGGTCTGAAGTAATGTCAGGAATGGACGATATGAACAATTTATTTGAGGAAGACGGTAATTTGGATCCTAATCAGGATATCATTGAAAATGGCATGGAAGATATGATTGATTTTGGCAACGAAGGTATGGGTGAGTCAGCGTTTGATCAGGATTTTCTTACGCTGATTGATCACAGTATGGAATAAGATCTACCGACACCAGCAGAATCCATCTATTTCCTGGTGGGTACCTGTCATATGTAATGAAATGTAATATATCAATTAATATGTACATACATGTTAAATCACGTGCACCGGAAGCCGAAAAGTTTTGACATGTTATTATCAGCAATTGCTCAATATACCAAGGTGATTGATCCCGCAACAGAAGTGAGTTTGGCCAAATATTCGTGGTTCATCTAGTTGTTTCGAGCAATTACATTGAAGACGTCATCTACGTTTAGCAAACATATCACAACAAAAGAGGTTTCGTGGACGAAATTGAATGGATCCGTCCAACCCTGCCTCGAGGCAGCGAATATTTAAACACCAACAGGCGCAGCAGACCCGAATTAAGATCAGACAGCAGAAATTGCGGTTTACATTTATCGGCTATGTCATCGTGTTGGCCCTACTTGCCGTTGTACAGTTCATTGGAGTTGGTCTCTTTACGCAAGGTTTCCTTTTGTCACGACTGGTGCTTCCAAATATTGCCAATTGCAGCGACTTGGACACATGTTTAGAGAGTCCCAGGTTTGACAAGGCAGTTTTGCTAATTATAGACGCGCTTCGGTTTGATTTCGCCATACCGGTTGAAAATTCAGACGAATACTACCACAACAACTTTCCCATCTTGCACCAACTTTCCCAGCTGGACCATGGCGTGCTTTTAAAATTCATAGCTGATCCACCAACAACCACTCTCCAGAGACTCAAGGGACTCACCACCGGTTCTTTACCCACTTTTATTGATGCAGGATCAAACTTTGACGGTGATGCTATTGATGAAGACAATTGGCTTCTTCAGCTTCATCGCAACGACAAAAACATTGCCTTTATGGGCGACGATACTTGGTACGCATTGTTTAACGAGTTCATAAACCCCGAGATGAACTTCCCCTATGATTCGTTGAATGTCTGGGACCTTCATACTGTCGACAATGGAGTCATAGAACATTTGTATCCATTGATAGAAAAAGAAAATGTCAGCAAGTGGGACGTTTTAATTGGTCATTTCTTGGGAGTAGACCATGTTGGTCACAGATACGGACCTCGCCATTATTCCATGAAAGAGAAATTAAACCAAATGAACGATATCATAAAGCATGTTGTGTCGAAGTTGGAGGATGATACGTTGCTTGTGGTTATGGGTGATCATGGCATGGATTACACCGGTAACCATGGTGGAGACTCCCCAGATGAAGTGGAATCAACCTTGTTTATGTATTCCAAGAACAAAAAATTCAACAAAAAGGAGATCTCCCACTACAATACTCTGGCAATGGGTCAGGACTACAGAAAAGTTAATCAGATAGATCTTGTTCCTACCATGTCTTTATTGTTGGGATTGCCAATTCCATATAATAACTTAGGGTTCCCAATTGACGAGGCATTCGAAAGCGAACAACAGCTCACCTCTGCAGCATATAATGCATTGCGGCAACTACAAACTTTCCGGGATGCAACTCCAAACTTGTCACCAGAAATCAATGAAAAATTCCACACTTTTATGGCCAACTATACCCAGAAAAGTGCAAACAAGCAAGCACACGGTGCATTGATCGAAGAAGCGAAACATTTCCAAACGCAATCTCTTGAGGAATGTAAAAGGCTTTGGGCTCAATTTGACTTACGATTGATCAGAATTGGAATTGCCATTCTTTTGTTAAGTCTAACCTTTATCATCACGTACGCTAGATCCATTCCATCAGTTAGAGTGCTGACCATGTCGTCTGAGTTTATTGGCTCGGTTATTGCAATGTCACTTCTTGGATTAGTTCTTGGATTTCTGGTGTACGTGGTTTTACGCCCACAGGATTTTAACTTGAAAAAGTGTCTTTCCATAGGTTCAGCTATAGGCATAATCATTGGATTCTGGGCTCCCATAATGGACCGATTCAGTCTTAACTGGCTTTGGCACCAACTACAGGACTTTTTTGTGTATAATTTCAACAGTTGGTCCTTTATGGGGTTGGTATTTGTCGTTGCACATTGCTTGATTTTTGCATCCAATTCTTTTGTGGTTTGGGAGGACAAGATGATCCTGTTCTTTATCACTACCTTTGGGGTTTGCTGTCTCTACAGCAGTGTGATCAATACCAAGATTACACGGGCTCAGAAGATATTGGGAATTCTGCATGCAGTTACATTTACGGTGCTTTCAAGGGTAGTTTCGATGATTAACTTGTGTCGCGAGGAGCAGCGTCCGTATTGTGTTCCAACATTCCATACTACTTGGTGGTCTTTGTTGGTGTTGCATTTATGCTCGTACTTCTTACCGACCGTCATCATATCCTTTTACAAGCTTACAGACTCCTACCATTCAGCAGCCCCCTTATGGGTCGGCACAGGACTCAAGTTCTTGATGTTTATGAATGCGACTTACTGGACGTTCGAATACGTTCAAAATAGCGAGTACTTTGCCACAACAACCCTTATGATAAGCGTTGAGTTATTAAAGTCATTTAAGCTAGCCATAGCTCGGATTGTGCTCTTTGTCACATTAGTTCTCGCTAACTTTAGCTGGTCACGGGGTCCACTCTGCGTCAAGCTTGACATCAAGGAGTCTGCCCCAGAAGATGAAGATGATTCCAAGCCACAAAAGACTGCAACAATCTTGGGTTACAACAACGTGTATGGTTCATCATATTTTTTGCTTGTGCTTAACTTCACTGTGGGTATTCTTCTTGTGAGCAAGCCGTTGGCAGCAATTTCCTTAAATATGTTGATTGTACAGATCCTCTCGGTGTTGGAGTTGTTTGAGATTCTTGAATTGCGTCGAAACTTGATTGCACCAACTATATTCAGCTTGCTAGGATACCAGCATTTCTTCAGCACCGGTCATCAGGCAACTATACCGTCAATTCAATGGGATACTGGGTTTATGACTACAGAGACCATTACTTTTCCATTCACCCACTTGAATATTGTCTTGAACACGTTTGGATCGTTCTTTATTGTATGTCTCTCGTTGCCATTGATCACACTATGGAAAATCGTTCCCTCAAACAAGCCAATAACGGTATTGTCGCAGGTGGTTACCAATGTTACTACGTTTATTTCGTACCAAGTAATTACCGGGTTATCGAGCTTGATTTTTGCAGCTCATTTTAGAAGACATTTGATGGTTTGGAAGATATTTGCTCCTCGTTTCATGTTGAGTGGATTGTTAATCATTGTGGTCAACTTGTTCCTCATTATTATTACATTATGGTTTGGAACAGGCAGAGTTGTCACCCAAGTAAATAGAATCTTTGGCAAGTAAAATAGAAAATCATTAATAATCACAGAGCCTCTTTTTCAGCCAAGTTTTTTTTTTTTGTTGTTGCAACCACGCTACACTTGATCACCAAGAAACCATCATACCAATCTGGGCAGGAATGAGGCTTTTGCTATACTTACTGCTAGCATTACCAGTACACTGCATTGATTACGGATCGTCTTTTACCCCCAATCATACTCGCCACTTGAAAGCACAAACAAAAGATCTCTTTCGCCATGCATGGCTGTCTTATATCGATCATGGGTTTCCCGCAGATGAAGTCAGACCAATCACTTGTGAGCCATACGGACCAGACTTTATAAACATTGACGATATGATCCGTAACGATGCCATGGGCAACATCACGCTGACAGTATTGGATAACCTCGATACATTGATCATCATGGAAGAGTGGGACCAATTGTCGCTCATGTTGGAGTTCTTGAAAGCAAATAAAGATACTATATTCGAGCAGGATACCATTGTCCAGGTATTTGAGGTGACAATTCGATCCTTGGGAGGCTTATTATCGGCACACTTGCTCCTTACAGACGTCACCAATAGCAAATTCGTTCCTACCAAGTACAACGAATTTCGAGCAGTATCAGAGACCTACGATGGGTTTCTTTTGAATATGGCATATGAATTGGGTCTCAAACTAATACCGTCATACAAGACTAGGTCCCACATCCCGTTCCCTCGAATTAACCTTGCCAAGGGTCTCAAAAAAGTACCGAAACGGTTCCAGAAAGATGCATGTACTGCTGGTGTCACAACACCAGTACTAGAGTTTACTCTTCTTTCCAAACTTACTGGGGATCCCCAGTTCGAATACTACACTCAATTATCTTATTGGAAGCTCTGGTCTTCGAAACTGATTCTCAATCTCTTGCCCATGACAATCGATCCGTTCCAGAATCTGTGGAAGGATGCTGTTACTGGGATTGGCGCTTCTATCGACTCTTTTTACGAATACTCAGCAAAGGCCTCCATCATTTTTAACGACAAGTATATGTGGAATGTCTTTGTAACGTCATATAAGGCATTATTGGCTCACCTGGCCGAAGAGCTTGGAGATTCCCTAATTTTTAGAAACATTGGATCTTACGATGGTGTCGTCATCAATGAATGGATAGATCTGTTGGGTGCGTTCTGGGCGGGACTCCAGGTTCTCACGGGTCAAGTATCGGATGCAATCAAAACTCACATAGTGTACTTGAAACTCTGGAATACATTTGAGCTGATCCCAGAACGATGGAATTACTCTAGAGTACCAGCAAACCGGAAAACCTTAAAAGAAGCCTTGAATCTTGAATGGTACCCTCTTAGACCCGAATTCATCGAGTCAACATACTATCTTTACCGTGCCACAAGGGATCCAATGTACTTAAATATTGGAGAGAGAATTTTGCAACTTTTTAAAAACAAGTTCAGGGCTACGTGTGGGTTCAGTGGGGTCCAAGACTTGAGAACTGGCCAAATGCAGAATCGAATGGAAACATTTGTCATGGGAGAAACTCTCAAGTATTTGTACTTGCTTTTTGATGCCAATGACGAGTCATTTCTTCATAGTTCTTTGATGACAAACAAGAATTGGGTATTCTCAACCGAGGCACATCCACTTTGGTACCATAAGAAACTTGATCCAATGAACAGGAAACAGTTGATGGAAGATGAACTTGTTAATATCCAGAAACCCTTTTACCAGTCATTTTTAGCTCTGCTTGAATCTAACGAGGAGAAGAGAAAGCATTTCAGCAATTCAGAAGATGCCAGCAGTTACTTCCGCAACATCAGCGTGGTTGAACCATACCAAGTAGAGCTCCCTGAAGCAGAAACAGCTTGGTTTAACCGCAAGGATCCACATGGTAGGCGTTTTGACGTGTGTGAAGTAAATCCACTTGCAAAACAAGTGACAGGTGCATCCAAACAATTTATGAGCTCCAGTTATTATATGATGGATAACTTATTTGATATTGACTATGTGTTCAGAAACAGTCTTATCAGTCCCGATGATGTGAACCAGCCTCCGATCGAGTTGACGAAATCGTTTTACGATAAGTTTACGTTGTTTAGTGGCCTGGGTCTACATTTACAGTGTCGTAGACGACACACTTCCGAGTTATACGAAGCGTTTCTTGGAGAGATCAAAATGGTAAATGAAGTCGAATTATCTCTTCTTGCAACAAAGCCAGGCGTTGAATTACCAGAACTGACTATGATGCTTGAGCATGATTTATGGATGCCTCAACTAAGAGCAGCCCGTGTTATATTTGAAAAGATGGTTCCTGGCAATATCGACACTACCAACACAGTCATCACTTCTGAATTTATTCAATCGGTCCGGCCTGACGATTTTGGTTTGAGCTTAATGTGTCTTGCAAATAGCGACGCGCCTCATGAAGATTTCGAAACTTTACTCCGAATTAAGAAAATCAATGGAATCCATGTCGAACCAGGTGCCATAATATGGACAAATCCGTTTGAGGTACTGGATTCAAAGCCTGGCGAAACAAAAGTGGTAGACATCGCCAGTGACGGAAGGGTCATTTTACAGGGCGTGGTTATAGAAAACTTGGTGGTGTACTATCCGCGCGATAACTAAGATGCCGGTCCAGGGATTCCGTAATACCGGTATCGCGTGAAAAAAGGAATAATAAAACTTTTTGTGATTCATCCAGGGCTTTCTTATTGCAACAATAGCAAGATGTTTAGAAGATTATTAGCTACGACAGGATCAAGAACTCCTTTGTTTTCTCAGTTGAGATTTAAGTCGCAGTTGGCATCTCTTGATTCGAGCAAGTTGGTGATTACCAAGACCACGAATCCTATTCCAAAGCTTCCCAATGACCAATTAGTGTTTGGAAAGACTTTTACCGATCACATGTTGGAGATTGAATGGGATGCGAAATCAGGCTGGGGTACTCCTACCATTAGTCCTTATCACAAGTTAGAACTTGACCCCTCCACCATCGTTTTCCACTATGCCTTTGAGTTGTTTGAAGGTATGAAGGCTTATCGCGATGCCAGCAACCAAATTAGAACATTTAGAGGTGACAAGAATATGACTAGAATGAACTTGTCTGCTGAAAGGATCGCATTGCCCACATTTGATGGCGAAGAATTGCAAAAATTGATCGATAAATTAATTTTGGTGGATCAGTCGTTTGTACCTGAAGGTGCCGGCTACTCCTTGTACATTAGACCTACCTTAATTGCTACTTCTGAGGGTTTGGGTGTTGGTACTCCTGACAAGGCTTTGTTGTATGTTATTTTGTCCCCAGTTGGTCCTTACTACTCGTCTGGCTTCAAACCAGTTTCATTGGAAGCCACTGAATATGCCGTTAGAGCATGGCCAGGCGGTGTTGGTAACAGAAAATTGGGTGCTAACTATGCTCCATGTGTCAAGCCCCAATTAGAAGCTGCTTCCAGAGGTTACCAACAAAACTTGTGGTTATTTGGCGAGGAAGGTTACATTACTGAAGTTGGTACCATGAACGTTTTCTTTGTCTTTAAGAACACAGATGGTACCAAAGAATTGGTTACTGCTCCATTAGATGGTACCATTTTGGAAGGTGTTACCAGAGACTCGATTTTGGAATTAGCAAGAACCAGGTTGCCTAGCTCAGAATGGACTATTTCGGAACGTAAGTTCACCATCGGTGAGGTCGCTGAAAGGGCAGCCACGGGCGAATTAGTTGAAGCTTTTGGAGCTGGTACCGCAGCTGTTGTTTCTCCAATTGAAAGAATAGGTTGGAAGGGCGAGGACATTACTGTGCCAACCTCATTGGGATCGAGTGGTGAATTGACCAGCCAAGTTGCTGAGTGGATCAAGAAAATTCAGTATGGTGAAGAAAGCTACAAGAACTGGTCAAGGATTGCTCAATAGATTATACTCTTTTTATTATATATTCGCTTAATATACAAAGGAACATTGAAATAAAAAAAAATGCTAGCTCTCTAAACCCTCTCTATATCGGGCAACTGTTGGATCTGACCCAAGATGTAATCTCTCTCGTCAACCAAGTTTGGATCGTTAAACGCTTGTATATCAAAATCATTGAAAAACTGAACGAAATTGTGTTTGTTCTTGGTGAGAATATCTAGTACTTTCTGGGACTTTTTTGGTTTGGCGACAAAGAACTTGAAAATATGGAACCCTTCGATCTGGAGGTTTTTCAGTTTGTCACTAAGCAACATCATGATTAGTTTAAGGTTATTAGTGTCGTCAAAGTACTTGTTCAAGAACGTCTGGTTTTGCCTTTGCAACACCAAATCGGACAAGAGACGGACACTTTGGCGTTTCGTGACATAGTTTTTGGACTGGATCAACTTATTGATCTGAGGGGTGAAAAAGTCATAGTTCAGGGCCAAGAATTCAGACACAGGTCGTTTATGAACCGTTAACAAGTCATGCAAAGTAGTGAATGCATCGGTGGCAATCTCAAACACCGGAATTTGGACGTACGAAAAGTAGTTCCAGAACAAGGGACTATCTATGACAAAGCGATTAATGACCTCAAACTTGATACAGTCACGCAAAATCTGGCCCGAGATCAAGCCAATCTCTGTTGATTCAGGTCCTTTGATCAACATGACCAAGATCTCGGGCTTAGTATTGATAAGGTAATCAACCGTCGGTGACTTATTTCCAATCTGTCGCCGCAACAACGTCAGAAACAAGATTAAGACATCTTTTCGTGAATGGAAATCGAGTTTGATAAGATTATAAATGAGTAGGTATAAGCAATCAGTGGCATAAATCTCCTGGGCCAATAGACTGATCTGATCGGGCTGGGGTTCGTTTTCGTCGTCGCCATGCAAAATAATCTTGATTTGTTTAAGGTACCGAGAACACTCATCCTGGTATCGTTTATTGTGGTCAGCCTGGTAGTCTAACTTGACCACTTGCTCGTTCAACGCTTTGATCAATTCTTGAGGAGTCTTTGGGTTTCTCTTGAACAAAAACGTCATGGTAGAACAGATCTATTGTGGGAAAAAATTATTAACGACGTTGATGGAAAATAAAACAAACTGATGAATAAATTGTGGGAAAATAATTATAAATAATCTAGAGTTTGGTGGTAGCTGTTTTGATTGTGTGATGAAGATGGGGATGGGTTTCTGTGGTTATTAAATCATAAAATCAACCACAAATAGCCGAAAGGAGGATTATGTACAGGAAAGTCAGAACCAAAGCCGGGAATCCATTTTTGGTTGGATCAACGAAGCAAACTCGATACCCTTATACAACTAGCCAACACGGGGCCAATGAGTTTCTTGAATGTATGGAAACCTATTCAGATCAACCGTAGTAATCGGCCCATACTACAAGAAAGCGAACACAATCTATACATCCGTGATGACATCGGGTTGTACCAAGGCAAACTGAAGATGCTTGAGCGCCAGCACGGCCGGATCTACTTGACCAACCAACGTCTTATTTACTTTGACAATGCTAAGAAGGAAAATTCGCTCGCATTAGATTTAAGAGAAGTATCACGGTTTGAATTTGTTGAGGGATTCTTCCGTTCGTCTCCCAAAGTCAAGCTCTTTCTCAAGTCAGATCAGAAACCAACGACCCCACTGACAAAAACAGTGACATGGGTGTGTCGTATCTGCTTTTACAATAACCAAATAAGTTCTACATTTGATCTGTCGTCCGAGATTCCCAAATGCACGTCGTGTGGAATACAACCGGACCGTGATCAGTTGGTTCGTGCCATTGAAGACGATGAGAACCGATTGCTGACCGAGACATCGAATCGTGGACTGGCACCAGAATCAACTGACCAGTGTCCCACCTGTACGTTTATTAACCACCCTTCCTTAAAGTACTGTGAGCTTTGTGGTTCGGAATTGAGGACCATATCATCGGACTTGAAAAAGAGGTTACAGGTCCTGTCAAACGAGAACCAATCACATCTCCAATTCAAGCTCGAGTACAGTACCGAGTCGTATACTGCAGGTGTGCCCTACGTCAAGGTCAGTTTCCGTAAGGGTGGGGAACAAAAGTTTCAAGAACATTTATTGGAAATCTTGGACGAACTTAAATGGGACAGTCTCAAGAACAAGGGAGCAATTAACCAGAACGGAACAAAAGTAGAGGCTCCCAAACCGCCCACAGTTTTAAATAAGGGCCATAGCGGGATCCATGGCTTGGAACAAATTGGTGAGCAGCAGCGCAAACATAACGAAATCATCTTGTCGTCGTCCCTCGAAGATTTGGAGCAGTTGATGTTTAAGTTCCAGGACTTAATAAAGCTATCGACATCAATAAAAGGATTTGCCGACAATGGCAAAACCGAAGATATTGTCCCTCCACTTCAAATTAAAAAGTCATCGTCGCTTTATCACCAAGAATTGGCCCGACACATAAGTGAATATCTCACTAACTACGAATTAACGAAAACGACCTCTATAGTTACGACCCAAGACCTTTTTGCCAACTACAACCGATTTTTAGTGCGATCGCTGGGGTTTGGAACTGAGCTTATTTCTCCCCAGGATTTCACCAAGTGCATTTATCTGTTTGACGAGCTCGGTCTTCCTATCAAACTTGAAAAGTACAAATCAGGGCTTGTGGTTCTTATGCCACGCACCACAGACCACAACTACGAACGAGTCATAGTTGCGTTTTTAACGGAACAAGAAAAAGCATTTACATATAATCAGATTAAGATGGAGTTTGTTTCAGGTAATCTCAACGCCAACAAGTTTTTTGAGGAAGAATACCACTACTTCCGAGGCGAGACAGTGACAGAGATTGCCAACAAATTCAACTGGTCGATCAGCATTGCCATAGAAGAGATAGAAAAGTGTGTTGAGCGAGGGCTGGTGGTGATTGACCATAATATCGCCGGAAGTTTTTACTTTGTCAACCGGTTTGGCACCGGTGACGTTGAAATTGACCACAGCGCCATCAGAGCCCGCGTACAGCGGGACGTTCTAGAAGAACAAGAAAGTATCACAAACAATTTAATTAACAAACATGAAACCGCTAATAATTTGGTCAGCTTGTACAAATACGGTTTTGGTAAGGAAATAACAGAGGAACAGTCACTCCCACCGTCCCATAACGAGTCGTTGTTGGAGTTGGAAGGATTGACCTTCGATTAATATACAGGATAATTTGACATAATTGTAACTTTTCGAAACTCTTAAGATCTTTCTGATCTCTCTTCTTCAAACCATAAAACGAATTAATTGATGAACAATTCTGGTGGTGGAATGTCACAGCTTCAAGGATCACAGACACTGGGAAATAACACGATGCCGGTGATACCACAACCGGCGTTGATGGCACTGAATTCCATTCTTACGATTGGTCCGTTCAAGCACCGCAAAGACTTGACACGGGAATCCGTGTTATCAACGTACCATATATTGGGCTACATTGCGGCAGGGACATATGGTAAAGTGTACCAGGCGAAATTGAAGGCTCCCAAGGATACCAAGGAGAAAGAAGATGGGGGAAGTATACGGAACGAGATGAATCTCCATCCACGGCATCTGAAGTCAGCGAATGACGGCGAAGAGATGCAGTTATTTGCCATTAAGAAGTTCAAGAGCGACAACCACAGCAGTAGCAAGCAGCATCACAACCACGATATTAACGGCCAAGAAGTGGTGCATTATACCGGTATTTCACAGAGTGCCATTCGTGAGATGTCGCTCTGTCGTGAACTCAACAATAAGAATATAACTAAGCTCGTGGACATTATCCTAGAAAACAAGAGTATCTACATGATATTTGAGTTCTGTGAACACGACTTGTTGCAAATAATCCACTACCACTCGCACCCAGACGTTAAGGCGATCCCACCGCAAACGGTCAAATCATTGATCTGGCAGATTCTCAACGGAGTCTCGTTTCTTCATCAGAACTGGATCTTTCATCGAGACTTAAAGCCGGCCAACATTATGGTACTGCTGAATGGTGTGGTCAAGATCGGTGATCTTGGATTGGCGAGAAAATTCAACAATCCACTACAGAGCTTGTACACGGGAGATAAAGTTGTGGTCACGATCTGGTACCGTGCTCCGGAACTTCTTCTTGGTGCGAGACACTATACCCTGGCCATTGATTTATGGGCTGTTGGGTGTATTTTGGCTGAGCTTCTTTCTCTACGGCCGATTTTCAAGGGCGAGGAAGCCAAATTGGATATGAATAATAAGAAATCGGTTCCGTTCCAGAAAAACCAGTTCCAAAAGATTATTGAGATTTTGGGTACGCCGAACTTGAAGGTATGGCCGTCTCTCAACAAGTACCCGGAATTTATTTCGTTCCAGCAACAAATCACCAACTTTTATCCTCCCAACTTGGTCAATTGGTATAAAGGAATCGGTGGAACCAATAAACAATGTCTTGCATTACTTAAGGGGTTACTCGAGTATGATCCACAGACGCGGCTTACGGCGGACGATGCGCTTTTCCATCAATACTTTTTAGAGTTGCCAAAAGTTCAGGAAAATGCATTCGACGGGCTTAATTTAAAGTATCCCAGAAGAAGAATTTACTCTGACGATAACGATATCGTATCGAACTCGTCAATCCAGCAGGGATTCAAGCGCCACGGCGGTGAAGATGCCGCTATCAGGAAGCGGCAGAAGTAGTGCAGGGAAATGCGATCAGAAAAACTACCACATCCAGCAAAGAAAAAAAAAGAAGTTGTGTTATGGATCGTTACATTGAGCGCACGAGTATATACAGCGGCCCATACAGCGATATCTATGTTGCCACCGATAAAGAGAAGGACACACAGGTGTGTTTGAAAGTTGTTGATGAAGATATACGCTTAAAGCCACACAATGTGCGACACGAGATCAAGCTTCTTGGGATGCTTGAACACACTCTGGTCTTGCCGCTTCTCGCCGAGCACCACCACCTCGATGACATTATTATGGTAACACCCTACTACGAGTACACATTAGAACTGTTGCTATTGAGCAAACATAGTCGCAAGCGAACCCAGTTCAATTTGGCGCCACCGGGCTCCAATTCTCCGGATGTGCCTTGCATTATGACAACCGTGGTGCGCAACGAGTTGGCACTGGTCGATGCCTTAATCTTTTGTCGTCAGCTTGCGTCAGCATTGGCGTACATCCACGCACAGGGAGTGATCCATCGCGACGTCAAGCCGGCAAACATATTTTTCGCTGCACGGGCCGATGACCGTATGATTGCATACCCTGTTTTGGGTGACTTTGGCATCAGTTATCACAAGCTGGTGTGTCTAGACGAGCCTGTGACCAGCAAATATACCGATGTATGCAGTGGGATGTATAAACCACCGCATTTGTGTTTGGGAGTGACCAATTACGGGCCGGAAATCGATATTTGGTCGATGGGGATCGTGATGACCGTGTTATTTCTGCTGGACTTGAAGTCTGTGTTGGCACGGGATCTCGACGGAGACGCCAGTCTTAACGACTTGGCATTGCTAAATACGATTTTTCAAACGTTTGGAACTCCATTTATCGAGCCACCAAATGATTCTGATCCATTGTACTGGCCGGAAATGGATAATGACGAGTACTATTTTAAGCGGTTCGTCTTTACAACGACGCGCGAAGCGAAACCTCTTGCTCAAATAATTCCGCGTGCTAGCGACGCGGTGCGCAACATATTTCTGCAGATGATGGTGTATGAAACAGCAAATAGAGTGACTCTGGCTGAATTAGTAGATAGATTGAGCGCTCTTCCAGAATAAGAAATAAGCTTTTGTTCTCTCATCACGATGGGCACAGCTTCAGGAATTTTTGCACATTGTAATTTCATAAGAAATAGGCCCATTGCAGTCCTCTATAAACGGGATTGTACCCGTTGCAGGCATGTGAGGGTCTTCTGAAACGGAGAATTACCAGAAAAGAGCTGGTGCATATGTGTGGGGTAGCGAGAGTTGAAACCCCCTCAAAATTCCACATGCGGGCGTGGGAAAAAAATAATAATAACCGTCTGCTGCGGAGTTAGTGGGTGTTGACACATAAAAAGTGGAGTAAAGAATCCTCACATGTGTTGCAAATGGGGGTCCTGGCTCGAAACTTTTTCATGTACCTTTGTAAAAACGTAGTCCATCGAGACATAGAATTATTCTCTCTTTCTACATGTTTTTAAGAAGCTTCAAAGGAGAGACGCCCGAAACACTGTCAGGCTCAGTGTCCCCAGCAGCACTGGAATACATCCGTTGTTTGGACTACGATTTGCTCGAAAACAAGTACGATATTCACAAGTACGTGCCCCGATACATCCATAATGGAGACTGTTCTACTCCGCAGTTGAAAGACCTTATCAGTGGCAAGCCAATCTACAGTGAAGCCAACAAGAAGGCTAAGGCAGTCAAGAAGAAGAAAAAGGCCACTACAACCAACACCGCCAAATCTGCCGCCGCGACCCGGAAACAGATCGATGATATCAATATAACGTTTGATGATTTGGTGTTAGCCAATCCATTGGACGACAAGGAGCTAAGGAAAGTCCAGAAAGAGGCCCGTCGTGAGCTCAATGATATTCGCAAGCAGACTCATCAAGCATTTCGCGACGAAAAGCACGAGGTAAAATATTTGAGAAAGTGTGGGCCTACAGAAGGACTCAAGCTCTCGCGATCACTCAAACAAACGAGCCTGGATGTCCATGATCTCCATCTACTTCCTCAGCATCAGCAGAACCTGCTTGGTGGAGCCTTGGCTCAACGTTATCATGAACCAGCACCGCGACACGGATCAGTTGATCTCCAGCATGTGCCAGTCGCAGGGGTTCATCCACGAAAAGATGACATGCATCCGCTTGTCAGAAGCAACAGTTACGATCAGACAAAGAGTATTATGACTACAGAGAGAAAACAAACAAAGACTATGAAGCAACGGCTCTTGGGTATTGCGCTCAGGCGCAGAAACAGCCATCAGATTGGTACGTATAAATCTTTTTTTTTTTTTTTGCAATCAGGTCCCCACCTCAGTGGGAAAAAGTGGTGTGGTTATAGAAAGCCATCACCAATGGAGCTTTGGCGATATGATTTTGAGTAACGAAGAAACGATGCACGGATATAACCGCATACTAATCCGGCCGCTCCGTGCTTTTATTCGTCTGCCGATCGCCGCTAAAGAAAGCATACAATCACGAGAAATAGAGGAGGCGTGTCCGTAGGACTAAAAGTGGGGAAGTGTCCAAGGTCATGCGTTGCTTTTGTGTAAATTTCTCACCTTCCACCACGGGACCTGGACTGGAAAAAACATCAACATTCCCCAGTATTGGGACTATGGGATCAATTTAGCAATTAAACCCTTACTAACATGTCTAAAATAGAGGTTGTAACCGAGAACGTCAACAATGGCCACACCGGTCAGGTTCAGCAAATCCAGTACACGCAGTCACAAATGGTGGGCCATGGATCGTTTGGGGTCGTTTTCCAGACGCAGATCTTGCCCACCAACGAAATAGCTGCCATGAAAAGAGTGTTACAAGATAAAAGATTCAAGAACAGAGAGTTGCAGATCATGAAATTGGTCCACCACCGCAACATTGCCGACCTCAAGTACTACTTTTACACGAACACCGACAAGAATGAACTCTACCTCAATTTGATCTTGGAGTTTGTTCCTGAAACCCTTTACAAGGCCAGCCACTACTATGTGTCGAAAAGAGTTTCAATGCCTCCATTAGAGGTCAAGCTTTATACCTACCAGATGTTTAGAGCTTTAAATTACATTCATTCTCAGGGCATCTGTCACAGAGACATCAAACCCCAGAACTTGCTCATCAATCCCGAAACTGGCGAATTGAAACTCTGTGACTTTGGTTCAGCCAAGATTCTCAACCCGGCGGAACCAAATGTCTCGTACATTTGCTCGAGATACTACCGGGCTCCAGAATTGATCTTTGGTGCCACCAACTACACAACCAAGATTGACGTATGGTCTGCCGGCTGTGTGATGGCCGAACTTATATTGGGCCAACCACTCTTTCCCGGTGAATCAGGAATTGATCAATTAGTTGAAATTATTAAGATCTTGGGTACTCCATCCAAGGACCAAATCAAGAACATGAACCCCAACTACATGGAACACAAGTTCCCCCAAATCAAGCCTGTTCCGTTGCAGCGTATTTTCAAAAAGATGACTTCCGACTGTATCAACTTTTTGATTCGGGTGTTGCAATACTCGCCAGTTGATCGAATCTCATGTATCGAGGCCATGGTTGATCCATACTTTGACGAGTTGAGAAACGAGTCCTTACAGTTGCCAAACTATCGTAAGATATTCAGCCAGGAATTTCATTCGTCGTCGCAATCTACAAGAACATCGTCACATTCCAACAACGCCAACTACCAGATCTATGCCAACCAACCTGATATGAGACAGATTCCTGAGTTGTTTGATTTCGATGATAGGGAGCTTTCAGTTGTTCCAGTGGAGTTACGCGACAAGTTGGTACCTGCATTTGCTTTTTCGAGCTTACGTTTAACCCAACAGATTAACAACTTACTGGAGTTTGTTCCATGGAGCAAAGAACAGTTGCAAGTTACGCTTGAATAGAATTTCAGTTCTGATGATGCATTATGAACGATATATGTCATAGATAGTCATGAATGATGAGCCTAGAAAAACCATTGTAAGTAATGGCCTGTAAATTAGAGACGTGGTTTATCTATCTTTTTCTTAATGTCGGTGTGGCCTGGCTGATTCTGTGGAGCAGAAATGGGTTTTCTTTTAAACATTTTAGTGAATGGAATAATGAACCATTTGGCAAACGATGGCATGAGGGAAAGACTCAAGAGAATTCTCACTGGTAACAAGAACTTGACAACAACAAAAGAGTACGCACCCTCGGTGATGATGGCAAACTTATCTGCTACCGAATAAGTGTCAAAATCAAACAGTTTCATGCTTGAGTCGATGATCTTGGTTCCCCGTTCAATGGCCCAAGTAGGAAGGTCCATGGGTATCATCCAGTGGTACTTGTGGAAAAGGTACCAGAAACCCACAAGCGGCACAATCGCAGTGAGTTCATGTAGTATGAGAAACGCAGTGACGTGTGAGAGCGGCGCATTGATAAAGTTACTGGTAAATGGGCGAAGGAAACCGGGGATACGTTTAAGAATTGGGTGCTGTTCCACTGCCAGAGACAGGCGCTGCACCAGAGGCAGACCCGATGCCAGACCCAGTTCTTTAAACAATAAACGTGGGGCTGATGTGTGTAACAACCTTAATGGTACTACTGTTCGTCTTCTTATTCCTATCCTAAACATCCTCTGATTTATGGATGAACGGAGATTTCACAATAGAGATCGGAATCGAGCCTCGATTGCATTTTTCTTTTTCTTTTGTTTCTGGACAGGCGCGCATTTTTGCCTCCTCCATGCACGACCAGGGTCGTCGTATGGCTCGCTTGGTCGTTTAGCGCGCGTAAAGCGCAGCCAAATTTATTTAAGTTCTTCTCTTTCTCTTCTTCTTTCATTCTTCATTCATTCATAAGATGTCTGCTCCAGTTTATATCGTTTCAACTGCCCGTACCCCTATTGGTTCATTCCAAGGTGGCTTGTCTTCCTTGACTTACTCTGACTTGGGTGCCCACGCTGTCAAGGCTGCACTTGACAAAGTTCCCCAAATCAAACCCGAGGATGTTGAAGAAATCTTATTTGGTGGCGTCTTGCAGGCTGGTGTCGGTCAAGCCCCAGCCAGACAAGTTGCATTGAAGGCAGGTTTATCGGAAGCTATAGTGGCTACCACTGTTAACAAGGTGTGTGCCTCTGGTATGAAGGCCATCATCTTAGGTGCCCAAACGATCTTGACTGGAACCGCCGATATTGTCGTTGCTGGTGGTGCTGAGTCGATGTCCAACACTCCTTACTACGTGCCTCTGGCCAGAGGCGGTGCTAGATACGGTGATGTTACCATGATTGACGGTATCCAAAAGGATGGTTTGTTGGATGTCTACGAACAAAAGTTGATGGGTGTTGCTGCTGAAAAGTGTGCCAAGGACTACACCATCTCCAGGGAAGCCCAGGACAACTTTGCCGTTGCTTCTTACAAGAAGGCTGCTGCTGCCGTTGCTGCAGACAAGTTTGCCCTGGAAATCGCCCCAGTCACTGTCAAGGGTTTCAGAGGTAAGCCAGATGTCGTTGTTTCCGTCGACGAAGAAATCAACAAATTTAACGAGGACAAGCTCAGATCTGCTAGAACTGTGTTCCAAAAGGAAAACGGTACCGTTACTGCTCCAAACGCCTCGGCATTGAATGACGGTGGTGCTGCTGTCATCTTGGTTTCCGAAGCCAAGTTGAAGGAATTGGGCTTGAAGCCATTGGCCAAGATCAGCGGATGGGGTGAAGCTGCTAGAGCTCCTATTGACTTTACAACTGCTCCATCTTTGGCCATTCCAAAGGCCTTGAAGCACGCCAAGTTGTCCCAGAGCCAAATCGATTTCTTTGAATTGAACGAAGCTTTCTCGGTTGTTGGTTTAGCCAATGCTCAAATCTGTAACCTTCCAATCGATAAGTTGAACGTCTACGGTGGTGCCGTTGCTATGGGCCATCCATTGGGTTGTTCTGGTGCTAGAATCGTCATCACTTTGTTGTCAGTCTTGTCCCAAGAAGGCGGTAAGTACGGTTGTGCGGGTGTTTGTAACGGTGGTGGTGGTGCTTCTGCCATTGTTATTGAAAGAATCACCGACTCCTCCAAGTTGTAATTTTAATTTAGGTTTATATTTAACATATGGAAGGGCTTTATGAAACGATTATGTAATGGGTTATATAACCTTTACTAAACAGAAAATAAAAATAAAAGAAAGATTTAATTTTATTGATCCAATGCTGACGTATCTATGGTGTACGTCACAGGAAGAATCGTATCTTCTAATTGGAGATAATGTACTTGCATCATTTGTTCTTATCGGACAGGATCCAGTAGAACTTTTGAGAAAAGTGGAGGAATGGTACGAGCCGTTCTTAACTCATTACCCGTGGAGCCACTCTAAACCAACCTTTAGTATCGACCAACACAATTCCATAGATTATGTATACGGGCAATTGCAAGGAGACCACGATGAAGATCAAGATGTCTTTTATCGTCTTATCATTGAATTTACCAAGTACAATGAAGGCCATGTACATCTATGGCACACCACCAATCGTGAAATAACACCCGTGCTCGTTTGGCAACTTGGCGCACACGGGACCAATCTCGAAAACAGGGTGTGGATCACGGGTGGCAAGGCTGTGATTACCAAAGAGCATCCTGACGTAAAAAACACATTGCCATTGGCAAGGGCAGTATCGCAAATCACCAAACGAGACTACACGAAACCCATAGATATCGAGTCATATTTGAAGGCAATTGAAGGATGGAACGAGTACAATTTAGCAAATATTGCTGATATTCCCTTAAAGCTTCCGCAAAACGTCGCCAGTTTGCTCATCAATGAACCCTGGGTCGCCGGAAGAGCCGTACTTGAAATGAACAATAAGGTAGTTGACAAGATATCCGATCGTGGATGGGATAAAGTCACTATTTCGGTACCGGGCCTTCTTGTTTCTGCAACAGATTCATTGACCATCGTTTGTGGCATCAAAGTAATGATTCAAAAAGGAATATTAAAATGGGATGGTCAGGTTGGTGGTTCCATACCGACAACTACCAACAAGGAAAAGTTACAGGATATTTTAATTTCCAAGCACCAATTGAAGGCACCCGTTTCTTACAAAACAGACAAATCAAGTAATCCTCAAGAATTGGAACAGATGTTTGAACAACTCACACAAGAAATGAATAATGCTTTTGCCAAAGGAATCGATCCTCAGCTTGACGAAGAAGTTGAGGACGAAGAGGTTGAGGACAAAGAACGTATTTCTGCAGATGAATTTCTCGAGAAATTGAACGGACATTTGGGTCAAGGCGAGTTTCTGGACTTTGTGAGCTACCTTTATGAAAAGGAAGGGTTTGGTGATGCAGTCAAAGAAGACCAATTCAGTAAATATAATGAGGATAGCGACTATCGCAGTGATGATCTGAGTGAAGAGTATATTGTTTATGACGATGAATCAAAAGGTGGTGACAATGACCCGTACGAAGTGTACCGTTTGAAACAAGTTCTTTCACTCTTGGAGCCTGATAGCAAAAGTCGGACTGTGCAGAACTTGAGGCGAAAGCTTGAGGAAATGAATCCCGAAACTTAATTGGGGATGGATATTCCGCGTTCGCTCAACTGGTGAATTGTCCATATCCAAGTTCTGGCAGCGTAGTCCATGTTTCGGGCAATCTTAGAAGGTTCTACCTCTGTTCCGTGGGAGAAGTACTTGCCGTTATCCGATTCTAAGGTGAGGGATGGGTCTATGCAGCATCTTACGGTGGCATCTGCTGCGTCGAGTGCTGACGTGCCCACCAACCAGTTGAAGATGGAGAACCAGCACCAAAATACTATGCCTATGATGGGAAGTCTCGTCAAATATGCAAACAAGTTCGTGTTCATGACAAATCCTGGATGCACAGATATGGATAACACCTTGGGGTTGCGGAGGGCAAGCATTTTGATAAAGTGAATACATGCGAGTTTGGCCAGGCCGTAGCGGAGCCATGTAAATATGAAGTTGGGTGTATAATTGAACGTGGCATTCATGCCAAAGTAGCGGAACATGAAGTAGTGACTAGCTGAACTGAGGTTAATGATTCTGGGAGGGTCTTGGTTGGGACAAGTATCGGCTGTCTTTTCCAATAAGGGAAGGAGTTTGGTGGTGAGAACAAACAGCGAGACGTAATTTGTCTGGAGCTGGATCTCGAAATTGTCTTGTGTGAGTTTGAAGGGAAGGCCCATGCTTCCGGCGTTGTTGATAAGGATATTGAGGCGTGGTTCCAACGTGGTGAAGGTGTGGACCGTGGCCAATACCAGCAGAAGGTTGCTCAAGTCGATTTCCAAGAAGTAAAGTTCTCCCACGAACCGAGTTTCGGATTCATGAGACGTGTACTGCAGTCGCAAGGATGTGGCACTGTGCTTGAGTTCCTTGATCGACTTTAACACGCGGGACTTGCTGCGGGCAGCAATATATACAACGTAGCCATGGAGGTAGAGCTGGAGCACAGTATAGAAACCCACGCCGCTGTTGCCTCCTGTGATGAGCACAACTCTGCGGTCAAACTGTGGATTGAGGTAAGGAAGCAGCATGCTATATTGGAGCTCTGCAGTGATGGCTTTTGAGCAAAATCATTAAAATTGCGCGCGGTGCGACGTCTGGCGGTGCGACAACGCTTGGCGGTAGCGCGGTACAACACGGCCGGCGGCCGGGTGGTTATCAGAGAGAACAAACAAAACCTTAATTTAAAGACAAATCACGAAGGATTTCCGTATATATTTCCCCTGGGGTCTTTGCCGTCGTATCTACCGCGAGCGCTTCGCCCCCAGCAGCCACCAATTCGGGTCCGGTGGGAATCTCCATGATTTCGTACTGCGACTTAACCATATCGGACTTCATAAAGTGGCCCTGGCGGCCAGAAACACGCCGGAGCAACTCCTCGAACGTGGTGTACAAAAAGACAAACCGCAACTCAATCTCGCTGGCGATACCCCGCTGAGCCTGGTTTTTGATATACTCACGGTACACTTTCTTCAACATCGAACACGATACAATGGCGATATGCGACTCATTCTGGCCGTCAACACTGGCAGTAGCAGCCTCGCGACTCAACTGCTCCAACCAGTCCCACCGATCGTCGTCTGTCAACGGTAACCCTTGCGACATCTTGTCGATATTCGCTTGGGGATGGAGTAAGTCGCCTTCTATAAACGGACTGCCGTAATGCTCAGCTAAGAGCTGAGCAATTGTCGTCTTTCCGGTCCCCGCTGGACCACCAACAACCACAACCGTATGTTTCATTCGTTTGGTAAAGAAACTGTTGGTGAAAACTTTTGGGTTTTGGCGAGTGGGGGGAGGTCCGTCCCCCCACGATCGCGGAAAAACTCTCCACAAAAATTCCAATTACTACGCCGTTTCTCGTTGTTGTCTATTGTCCGCAGACATTCTATGTACAATCTATTTATCTCTGGTTTGCCCGGCGCAAATTCAACAACTCTTCACTGATCCTTTTCTCCAATAATGACTTGATATCCATCGCACTCTCCTTATCAACAAATATCGTTGGCCATCTCTGACTCAACCACAAGAATAATAACACTTGTTTATGGTTGTCTTCCAATAACTGTAACGTCTCGACAATTTCGTTTTCCTTTGCTGTCCGTTTTCTCGCTTGCAGTATAACTTCACCGTGAAGGAACTCAAAGTCAAATACATTGTTCGTCGTACACTCGGTAATACTCTTGATAAAACTGAACGCGGTATCAACAACAGATTCCGAAGCTGTCGTAATATTAATTGGAGCCAAACTCAACGTCAATTGGTCCTCGATTGATGTCTTTTTGTACAAATCATCCCGCAAGAAGAGCCGCAATACTTCGTTTCTTGAATCAATCTCACTGATAAAATAATCCTTCATTTTTAGTGAAGCTGTCTCTACTTCGAAGCGGCGGAGGACTTCAAATAACGGGGTGTCTTTGGCAAATTTTGCCATATAATGTTTCCACACAATGTTGGTCGGCCAAAGACATGCCCGCTTCAAACTCTTGCTTGGCGCTGTCATTTGGTTACGAATAAACTTCAAGTCTTGTGAGCTGAATGTCGTAACAAACCCTTCCAGCTCTCCCTTATCTTGACTGAACCGCCCAGCTCTGCCTGCTATTTGCTTTGTAGCCGATGTTGAAAGCAACACCATTTCGCTACCATTGAATTTCTTCACAGTATGGAAGATAATACGCTTGATCTTGAGATTAAGACCCATTCCAACGGCATCTGAAGCGACCAATACGTCATACTGGCCCGAATTGAATCTGTTTGCCTCTTTGGCTCGAATCTCAGGCGGCAAGGCACCATATATGATCCCGACACGAAGCTTGGTGTTCTTTTCAATCTGACACTTTAACTCCAAGATCTTTCTCTTAGAAAATGCAATCATACAATCACCCTTGTGCAAGTTTTTAAGTGAGTTGAGTGACTTCTTCTCTACGGTAAGTTTCCCTAGCCGTTCATACTTCTTAACCACCAACTCATCTCCGGTGGTGGAGCAGAGTTTCTTGATCAAGGATACAGCACTTTCTTCTCCACATAAGTGGACTTCTTTGGCCAAGACTCCCAATACAGCATTTGTCCATGCAGCTCCACGATGCTCGTCAGCAATCATCTGGATTTCGTCAATGACACAAACATCCATTTTCTTATGGAGTGGGATCATTTCGATAGTCCCTGATGAAAGCTCACACACTTTGCCAAACTTGTCTATTGTGGGAATAACTTCTTCTCCTGTAATGAGGTTACAGTGGACACCTTCGGAATTGTATCTTTCGTAGATCTCGCGTGCCAACAACCGCAAAGGTCCCGCATAGTACCCGGACTTGGCCCGTGCCAAAGTCTGGAGCGAGTTATAAGTCTTACCACTGTTCGTGGGGCCAACATGCATGATGATTTTCCGTTTCATCTTCCTTGCTTCGGGGAACCATTCGGCTGGGTTTGAAAAATCGATCATGGTGTTTTCTGGTTGGGTTGATTTTATTTTCATCTCAATGAATTCCTTGTAGAGAAGCTTTTCAAGTATGAGTTCATGCAACTCGGTGTGGGATGTCAAACGGTAAAACCCAACGAGTTTGCGTGAGAGGTCCAGCTCTGTCACCACAAGATGGGGTAAGTTGGCGATGTGAGGGTTGATATAGTCCACAACTTTCAATGGCGCTCGTGAAGTTGTTACCTTATTGAGATGGCTGTGTACTTTGGAATGGAACTGGGCTTCCAAATCAGTTCTTTCTTTAGTGGTAAGTTCATTCAACGAACCAAACTGGGAATCAAACGAGCGGTCAGATAGTTTCTGTGAAAGTGAGGTTAGCAGCGGTTGCAACACCGTTTCAAGCTCTCCAGTTAAAGTGCTAACTGCTCTCAGTATCTGGCACTGAGTTGCACCGCTCCATTTGCGTTGAAACTTACCAAACGGTCGAAACATTGTTGTTGCAAGCATCCGATGGGTAAAACAGTGGAACCTCGCACAGATAAAAAACCATATCTGGACCCAAGCCTAAAAAAAACTGTACTCTTTTTTTTGGGGGTGGGCTGGGGCCGACACGTGAGCGATTCTCGATATCTCGTCACCTACACATACATTTCATCGTGGGTTAAGCAGACAATCTGTACATATTTAAAATAATTTCTATCCTGCTTTCACTGTATTATTACTAAGAAGAACGTCAACTGGACGCATGAATGGAACACGGAAACTAATAAGTGACCAGAATCAACAGGCACAATTGGCAGCCCAGTTCAATGACTTTTATCTCCAAATAACCAGCAGGGAATGGTGCCAGATTGGCAATTACCGGATAATCCAGGAGATTGGCGAGGGCGCGTTTGGAAAGGTCTACTTAGCAACCCATGTTCTTTTGAATATCAATGTCGTGTTGAAATGTGGAATGATAGATGATCCCAACATTGTCCGAGAAATATACTATCACAAACAACTAAAGTACAAAAATATCGTCACGCTCTACGAAGTGGTCAAAACAGAACACCATCTTTGGCTTGTGCTTGAATATTGTGAGGGTGGCGAGCTCTTTTTTCATATCTACGATAAACGTCGGTTGGCTTACAACGAGTGCCAGCACCTCTTTTTCCAAATAGTCATGGCTGTCAAGTACGTTCATTCCCTAAACTTATCCCATCGAGACTTGAAATTGGAAAACATTTTGCTTGCTGATAAGAAGAAATCCGTTGTCAAACTAACGGATTTTGGCTTTGTACGTGAGTTTAATCCCCGGAATCGCAAGTTTCTTTCCACAGTATGCGGCACTACCGTGTACATGGCCCCAGAACTCTTGAAGAACGAGAAATACTCCGGGTTCCAGATTGATATCTGGTCCCTTGGGGTTATCTTATACACCATGTTGTATGGTGAAATGCCATTCGAAGATGAGGACGAGTTGAAAACAAAATTTATGATTCTAAACGAAGAACCAAAGTTCCCTGATACTGTGCCTCCTGATACAGTCCAATTACTTCAGAAAATTCTTTCCAAGGATCCTTCTCAAAGGCCTGATATCAACGGTATCCTAAACTCATCATTCTTGCTCAAATTACATAATAGGCACGTTGAAAAGGTTTCAAAAAAGGCCCAGAATGATACCGAATCTATTCTCTCCATCAACCAGCATTACCACTTGAACAAGCAACCATTTCAGACCAAAATTGAGCGTGAATTGCTCAGACGGTTGGAAAAACTACATATCGACGTTGAGCAGCTCCAGAAGAGTGTTTATGCGAATGAAATGAGTCCACTCACTGCTCTTTATGAATTATTGTTAACCCGAGAATTCACCAAGAAAAAGAAGAAATATTACCGGAAAATGAAGAAGAAATACCAAAACAAGGCCCTAAGATCACGCGATAAGGTCAAGAGTGTATTGTCTTTGAGCGATACCGGGTCCACGAGTGGGAGTCAACCATTGGAGCGGATCCTCTCAACCATTAGTATAAGTTCAAACCGCAATAATAGCAAGTCAAATTTGCAAAAAATCGCTGTATCGAGAAAGTCTTCTGATTTTGAACATAAGCGTGGTAACTCGATCCTGTCACGTACTTCTATGGTTAGAAAACCTACCTCATTGAAAAATGCCAATTCTATTGGTGAATCAATGATAGCTGATGATTCTATTGGGCCACCATTAGAAAAGACAGTATCGTTCTTTACTGATGTGAACCTGAGACTGGTCTCGGATTCGGTCTCGCATGTTGTCTCTGAATCTAGTAAGAGAAAGGCCAAAATTTTGAATAAGCTTCAGTTCTGGAAAAAGAACAAGGACACTGATGATACCGAAGCACTTTTCAGCACCCACAGTTCTGAGACTCGCAAATCAACAAACAGTGACGAAGCTAAAGCGCACGATACACCCAGCCCACCTGATCATGATGCCAACAGTAACGTTACCAAGCTACAGCCCAGTCCCTTGATACTCGTCAATAAAGAGAACGGCAATGAGAGTTCATTATCAGAAACTAAGGAGAAGGAGACGAGTAATGAACTTATGGATACACCACCAGCGATCACCGAGACCATTCGGAGCATAAATCTGAGGCAAAGACCTTTATCGATGGTATCCCAAATCAGTCAGATCAGTCATCTCAGTCAGATGTCGACCATGATTTCAGAGTCTGAAATGGATAATCTTGATGAAACTGATACCATGGACGAGTACTTTGATGATGATGATGTGATGTATGAATCGAGTCTAAATGCATCGGGTGACTTTGCCAGACAATCGACGGGATTAATTTCCACCAACATGGCAGTGTCAACGTCTTCCGTTGGTAAATCCACCCGCCCCAAACCTTCGTATAGACGAACACTCTCGTCCGACTACTCCATCAAATCATCTTCCACCACGGCCACCTCATCCAAGCATCAAAAGAAGTTTTCTCTTTCAAAGTTTTCCAGTAACTCCAGTGACGACAGTTCTCTTTCAAATTCCAATAACTTTGTATCGCCAGTACCCGTTATACCACTACAGGTACATGATCAGGAATCGGTGTTGAATACTGGACGATCGTCGCCAGACTCTAAACAAATTAAGCGATTCAAGAATCCGGTGTTTTCGCAGCCACCGATTTCGTCACTGCCGAATGGCGGATTTGTTAACGTCGACATTTCCTTCAGAATTACCGAAACAGATATTAATTTCCGGTCCCACTCGCCACCTGTTCCCAAGAAGTACAGCAAGAACAACAAATCCCTGAAATCATCGAAAACTGCATTTGAAATCGGATCTGGAGGTCGCGAAAGTCCCAAATCAACGTCGATCAGTGCATCCAATGGTAAAGCATACGAGCCAGTAATTGACGAAGAAGAAGAGGAGGATTACTGTGTTGAGGTAAGTTGATTTCAACGACGGTGGTAACTAGCACCTTTTTTGTTATTGGGAGGGGGTTATTAGGGCTTTTTAGTGTAGAAGGATTTAGATAGAGGTAACAACTTCCCTGCATATATTACATTTTGAAAATTTTTTTTTCATCGATGAACATTTCGAAGCGTAAGATCTCTTTACATTTCCATACAATTATAGACAAGATGGCTTCCGTTATCGTAGTTGACAACGAATTAACCGACTCTATCAAGGAGTACGGTCGTACTATTGATGCTGCTAACCAGAGTACTGAATTTTCTACTGGTTTGAAACAATACATCAATGAAAATGAAATAACCGACAAACCACAATTACTGCAATATATCTATTCCAAGTCGACCAGTGACGTGTTCAAGAAGTTGTCTGACAAGGAGTTTGAACCTACCTTCAACTTGTTGATTCATATCACCACAGAGTTGAGTGGACCAAACTCTTTGGACAACCCAGAATTTCCACTCTACAAGGCATTGATCGAAACGACTCCAACCACCAAACTTTCGTTGAGAGACAGAAAATCTATTAAGTCGACCAGTATCTTGTCCATCTTAAACACTCTCTTCAACTTATTACCACCATCTTCTAAGACCAGAATCTACATATTGAGCCAGATCTTGAATGTGCTCAAAATCTCGAACACTGACTTCTCTATCGTTGAAGCCAGCATCGGAACCAATTTGGTTTCATGGTTAGAGGCTGCCCAGGCTGATGACGCTGAAATAAGAAGCATATTCTGGTCCTTCATCAAGTTGGACACCAAGTACTCTTTACAATCCTTACAGTTAATCAAGAACTTCACCAAAACCCACAAGTTGAACAGCACCGAATTAAATGAGTTGGTTGAGTTTGCTTTGTGTTCTGAAGTTGTTGATGTTTCCTTCTTGGTCAACAAGAACCTCGCTGATGCATTGGCTGCCAACGCTTCTCAAGAAACAGTTGCTATGTTCAACAAGTACGTCAACGGTGAATTGGTCACTGTGCCTTCGTCGTCTTCACTTCCAGCTGACCAAATCAACGCAAAGTCCAGAATTTTGGCTCTTGCTAAGTTTTTCAGCGACCAAACAACTGCTTCGCCAGACAAGATCATTTTCCAATATAGTGAAATTCCAATTGTGGAATCTGCCAGAGAGTTTGAAACTTTGTTAGTAAAGGCCTTGAAATCTGGTGTCATTGAAGGTAAATTGAACCAAGTCACGGAAACTTTTTACTTGACTAGAGTCAACAGACTCATACTTGCCAACCAGGACAACACCCAGCACTGGAACAATGTCAAGAAGGCCTTGCAGGAATGGAAGACTTCATTGACCAACATCAATGAAATTGTCAAGTCGTCTAGAGAAAACATCGTCAACAGTTCTGCGTAAAATTACACTGTATAATATCTAATTTTCATATACGTAACGAGCACAATTAGTTTTCTCTCTAGTCCTTGTCTCCATCAAGCACCACCAAAAGGCCACCAACTAAGTGTAACGAACCACATACAAACACGTCAATTTCGGTGCTATTGATAAAATCGTTTGATTTCGTCAAACTCTTGATAAAGTTGGCTCCAGTCTCGATATCGTGGAAAATATGCTTTCTCGAACTACTCTTGTTGGCAAGGTCAAGGTTGGCCCATGTCTGTGCCAATCCCTTTTGAATCGTCAACTTATCTACCAATTCCTGCGACGTGTTGAGTGAAATCAAGTCGGAATTGTATTTCCCATCTGACCATGTGATATTGGTGGTGAAGATAACATGGTCAAACTTAACTCCTGGAGATGTTTGCTCGTATAACTTGGTGAGCAAAACATCGGCATTCTCTCTGTTCTGTTGATTAAAGAGAAGAATTTTCAAGTTTTTGGAAGCACCTTTCTTGGTCTGTTCTTGTTTGTACCAAGTTGAAGCAACATTTATCGATTCAACTGTATGGGCCCCATCAATGTACCAGTTGATCTGCTCAAAGGGTGGTCTGTTACTGATAATTTGACATCTTCCATCCCAGTTCACTTTTGCTAACCCAGTAACAAAAGATTCTGGTAATTCTTCAATCTGACCCTGTGCATTATATTTGGGCAAATTGGCAGCATCCACACCCAACTTTTTAAGATGTTCGCTGGCCAATCCAATGGCCAAGGAAGCATTCAGTTTTTGGAATTCGCCTGCCAAGCCCAACTTGGTATCGAGAGGCAAGGTATTGTCAATAATGGAAAGACTGGCAACTTGCAATTCTTTGGCTCTTGTCTTAATAACGTCCAATGATTGTGGGTACTCGACTTGGTCACTGACGATTGCAGGAACGTCCTTCTTAAAGATGCCTGTCTTGTTCCACGCTATGGATTCGATGGTATTGCCGAGCATAAATGTATGGTCGATACCCAAACTTGATATTCCGGTGACAGTAGGCTTATCTATAATATTAGTGGAATCGTACTGACCACCCACCCCGACTTCGTATATGGCGGTATCGACTCCCTCCGACATAAATACATGGAAGGAAAGGAGGGTCAAGTACTTGAAATACATTGGCTTGATTTCATCACTTGGTTGCAACGTAGGAAACTCTTCAGGGGAAGATGCCGTAGTGGACAACTTATCCCACACTTCAAAGAAATACTTCGTGAACTTGGCTTCGTTGATCGGAGCCCCATTGATGCGAATACGTTCTCTGACCGACTTCAAATGAGGAGACGTGAATAACCCAATCTTGTTGATTACACCAACATTATTTCCCTTGGGCAAGTACTGTTTCAAGATCGATTCGGTGAAGGCACAGGTAGATCCCTTACCCTTGGTACCAGTGATGTGGATGAGGTTAAGACGGTTGAAATCGCTTGGGTTGTAGCCTAATCGGCGAGTGTACTCAAACACCTCTTTGATGGACAATTCATTCCGGTTAACATTGGGCCCAAGCTTCTTGAGTGCTTCGATGGAGGCAAAGTTGGACTGCAATGTATTGAGGTAATTGATGGCATCCTTATACGTTCTGGCAGCGGCAGGGACGCGCATTTCCGGGGATCCAATCAGCTGGTAATCTGGGTTTACCTTTTCTGTAGTGGTAGCTTCTGCTACTTTCTCCGACACGACCTCTAGAATGGACAGACCAACCATGAGTTGCAGAGAATTCGATCTGGATCTCAATGAGAAAAATTTTGGTGCGACTCCCCCACCCCAAAACTAGAACAAGGAAAACAATCTTTCAGGTATAGATCTGACAGTGATATAATTTAGTGCGATTAAGGTGACATTATCAGAAATACAAAGTATTAATGGGTTGTATCTGGTTATGAAATTCTGTGTATGTAACTAGAGTGATTGCGAAGGTTTCAGTTCCAAATTCTAATTGAAATCTACAATTGCAATAAATAAAAAAGACTAAAAAAAAAAAATAAAGATTGAAGAAATCCCAACATTAGGCCAGAAAGACATTTCTCGGTATCGTTTTCAAGTTATTCTATGATCAACGTTACGTTCACGTTTCGTAGTTACATCAACGCCCTTTTCTTTTTCTTTTTCTTTTTTTTTGTCGATCGTGTGGTACGTTGTGCAGGAAAGTGAGTCATTTTTTTGAAAATTACACAAAAGTCTCAGACAAAATCCAGGTTACACAACTTGATTTTCTCCTCCATCGAGGTTACCCTTAAACACCATAACCACTCCGCGTTCTTACCAGACTAAACACACTTCCTACAAGTACTAATTCAACTGACGTACAGTATCTAGCAGTTCAACACTACCTACACAAACTCCCGTACTTTTTCTGTTTTCCTGTTTTTAATTATCTCCTCCCTGTATCACGATGTTCTTTTACTAGGCCGACTGTGCTTCTTTGAAAGGTGGGTTTATTAGTTTATTCAGTGTTAATCTCGAACAACAATACTGGTGTGAACGACGACGACAATAGTATATTCTATTGCATTGATCTAGAAGCAAGGAATTTCTGATCAATCATCACAAGGAAAATAATAACCATCATCCACGATGGTCACGGTCAACGAAATGTACTCAATTACCCATACAAACACCCTGTCATCTCTGCCAAAGGAGGCTCAGCCTTCCACCAATGCAGCCCAAGCGATATCATCTCACGATCTATTGCTGACACACTTTAATTCTTACAGTACTAATAGTCTTGATATCACAACCACCTATGGTCTCGACGACGAGTTTGTTGAAGACATGCCTCTTTTGGTTTCTGATAATGAGGTGGCTTCTGATGACGACACGTTTTCCACAAGATCGGCTCTTTCGCAAGGTATACTCGCTACTAACACGACATCTGTTGAGACTGTGAATTCTGCCACTGCACCCAACCACGTTCAACATCAACTCCAAGACGTAACGCAAGTGTCTATTCCAACTATCCCTACCAATGTGCGACCTTCTGTAACTGCTGAACAGGTAAGAAGAGCCGTCAATGTAAAGAGTTCCGCACCCAGCGCAGGATCCAATAAAGCACAATTGTCACCTGAACGCTTCAAGCACGAACGGAACCAGCTTATGACAATCGTGGTAAAGTATATTGCCACCAAGATCCATAACTCTTTCCCACCGGAATCTCCACGTTCTATCAGGCCCAACGAGCTTCCCTTGGATAAGTTTCTTTTGTTATTGACGAGCAGATTACAGTTGGGACTTCCCGTGTTTATGAAGGGGATTATCTACTTGTTCCGCTACATGGACATCATCTACTTGTTACGTTATCTCAACCAGACCAACAACTTTGTGAACTACAATGCAATGGACTTTGAGTTGAAGAAATTGGTTGTTGGGTGTTTCAAGTTGGCGATCTTGCGCGAGAAGAAGATGCAGAGCAGTGTGCCCTGTGATCACAACTGGGTTTCAATCACTGGGTTGCTGAACAAAGAGATCAATACCATCGTGCGTAAGATTGCTTCAAGAATGAATGGAAAGCTCAATATTAAGGATGTCGAGGTTCTTCGCTTGAAATCTGAAATTTTTAGGTTTGTCAAGATGGTTTCGACTGAGGTTTAGGTTTATAGGTTCAATGTTTCTTTCAAGCACAATGTAGAGCACCATCATTAGGGATAGCTTAGGGGATACCGATAGATCCTGTATGCAAAAAAAGGGTGTGCATGTTCCTGCACGAGCACGTCAGCAAGTATAAAAGGGCCGTTAAAGGGTACAGGCCCGCCCATCCGCCGACATCAAAGAATTAACGAGAATTAAAAGTAGATTTAACAATGGTGTTGATGTAGATTTGCAGTACACTGGTTAAACTTCCCAGTATATGATTTTCGGTCTTCTCACTAATCAGCTTTCGCCAGGGAACCGCGCTGTTTATATCTATGGTTATCTACGCGGTATGAGTCATCGCCGTAATTTTTGTGTAATCAGATAACGCTAGCCAGAAAGTTGCGAAAAGTGCCGCTAGCGATTACTCATTTTCGGACCGATATTGACTAATAACGGGGAAAGCTGAAAAATTTTTCAGGCTCTATAAATACTGTGGATTTGATCGTTACTTTATCTTACCATATACCATCACCATGTCTGTTAATTCCAATCCATATGGGCCTAACCCGTCTGACTTTTTGTCCAACGTTAACAAATTCGAGCTTATCGAGTCCACCTTGAGAGAAGGTGAACAGTTTGCCAATGCCTTTTTCACGACCGAAAAGAAAATTGAAATCGCTAAGGCCTTGGACGATTTCGGAGTCGACTACATCGAATTGACGTCTCCTGTTGCTTCTGAACAGTCGAGAATAGACTGTGAAGCCATCTGTAAATTGGGCTTGAAGGCCAAGATCTTGACCCACATCAGATGTCACATGGACGACGCCAGAGTTGCCGTGGAAACTGGTGTTGATGGTGTTGATGTTGTTATCGGTACGTCTCAGTTCTTGAGACAATACTCTCACGGTAAGGACATGAACTACATTGCCCAGAGTGCTATTGAAGTCATTGAATACGTCAAATCCAAGGGCATTGAAATCAGATTCTCGTCCGAAGACTCGTTCAGATCCGACATTGTCGACTTGTTGAACATCTACAAGACCGTGGACAAGATCGGGGTCAACCGTGTTGGTATTGCCGACACTGTGGGGTGTGCAAACCCAAGACAAGTCTATGAGTTGGTCAAGACATTGAGGTCGGTGGTTAAGTGTGACATTGAGTGTCATTTCCACAACGACACGGGCTGTGCCATTGCCAATGCCTACACCGCTTTAGAAGCTGGCGCTAAGTTGATTGACGTGTCAGTGTTGGGTATCGGTGAAAGAAACGGTATTACTCCATTGGGTGCTTTGATGGCCAGAATGATCACGGCCGACAGAGACTATGTCTTATCCAAATATAAGGTGCACAAGTTGAGAGACTTGGAGAACTTGGTTGCAGATGCTGTCCAGGTGAATATCCCTTTCAACAACCCTATCACTGGGTTCTGTGCCTTTACCCACAAGGCTGGTATCCACGCCAAAGCTATTTTGGCCAACCCATCTACATATGAAATCTTGAACCCATCCGATTTCGGTTTGACGAGATATATCCACTTTGCCAACCGGTTGACTGGGTGGAATGCCATCAAGTCGAGAGTTGACCAGTTGCAGATACATTTGACTGATGAACAATGTAAAGAAGTCACAGCCAAGATTAAGTCATTGGGTGACGTGAGACCATTGAACATTGACGATGTTGATTCGATCATCAAGGATTTCCATGCTGATTTGGAAGCTCCTCAGGATGACGCTGCTGGCAACGGCGAAGAACCAGCTGCCAAGAAACAAAAGTCCGAATAGATTGACAATTATGACAGAAAGCTTTTCCTTGTTGATCGAATTCTTCCTTTTGTTTTTACATACATCTTTTAACGTCTAAAAAAATTCGTTGCCTGTTTTGTTTCTTTTGCTTCTACCCACACCTTTTAGCATAGGAAAGGTTATCTACATATTTCAGGTCATGATTATATACATTAGTTATAGTAATTTATACAGAAATTGGTATTTTTATCCTAAGCCAAAAAATTGTGGAGAATCGTACCCTTCTCAATTTTCATGGTTGCAATCTTTTCGGCTGTTTGCAAGTCGGGTGAAAAACCAGGTGCATGTGCCGACCCCGCAATGTTTCTCATTTCCCGCGTTGTATAAAGTACTTAGAATTCCTACATTTTTCCTCCACGAAACAATTATCGTGATGCTGCTTCCTAAATCCCAATCTGGTTATGGTTATGTTGATGGTGAAACAACGATCCAAACATTCAAAGATATCCCTGTGCCCGTGCCCAAAGACGGCGAGGTTGTGCTTAAAGTGGAGGCTGCCGGGTTGTGTATGAGCGACCCGCACCTCTTAATATCTGGGCCGATGGCCAATCCGTATACCGATAAGATCGCCGATCTGTTTGTCATGGGCCACGAGATAGCTGGCCTGATAGCTGCGGTGGGCGGAGACTTGGCGTCCAATGACTTGTACAAGATCGGAGCTCGGTTTGCTGTCACCATTTCCCAGCCCTGCCACGTATGTTACAACTGCAGAATCGGCCGTGACAATGCATGTGAACGTAGTAACCAAGCTTACGGATTGAACCAGGACGGGGGGTTTCAGCAGTACCTCTTGATCCGCAACTTAAGTACCTTGTTGTTAATCCCTGATAACGTGTCGTACGCCACAGCAGCCGTGACAACTGACTCTGTATTGACCCCATTCCACTGTATACAGAAAGTCAAGGCAGAATTAACTCCCACTACAAAAGTTGCTGTGTTTGGCTTGGGTGGCTTGGGGCTCAATGCTATCCAAATCTTGAAGAACTACGGGGTCCACATAGTTGCCGTTGATGTCAAGGAAGAGTTGCGTGAGGTTGCCTTGAAACTCGGGGCAAACGAATTCTACACTGATCTTGATGACTCGGACCACGAACCCGAAACTTTCCCAGTGGTGTTTGACTTTGTTGGCATCCAACCCACGAGTGACCAGTGCCAGTCCTATGTTGCATCTCACGGCAAGTACATGATTGTGGGACTAGGCAGATCCAAGGTCATACTTCAAAATTACCATCTTGCCAGAAGAGAAGTCCTGGTGATTTTCTCGTTTGGTGGAACTTCTGCAGAACAGATTGAGTGTATGAAATGGGTCTCATTGGGCAAAATCAACCCTCTTTTGAGCGAGGTTGATTTCAAGGACCTTCCTGAATACTTGAAGAAGCTCGAAAGAGGCGAGGTCCAGGGCCGTATTGTATTTAGGCCATATAAGTTATAGCTTCAAAATCGCACGTGAATTTTTTTCAAACTTCCATTCTCTCAGTAGCCTTTTTTTGCCTATACATTTTCGAGATCGGCATTTCCTCACTATTGGAATAAATACGATGGCAAAGAAAGGTGGAGAAAACACAAAAAAGGCTGCTGGAAACGCCAAAAAGGCAGAAAATGCCAACAAGAAGAAACAAGCACAGGATGCTATCCACGAGGCTGAAGAAAGTGCCAAGTGGGAACAAGGGTCTAAAAAGGGTAACAAGAAAAAGGATGACGATATGTTCAAGAAGGAAGAAGCTGCACGTAAAAAGGCTGAAAGAGATGCGCTTTTAGCGGCTGAAGAAGCATCAATGCCTTCAAAACCCTTGAAGTCTAAACAAAGAGGCGCTGAAAAGGTTTCGCAGCGGAGAACCGGTAAGATCGACGATTTCTTGGATTTTAACAGCGAGAAGCCAGAATTGAGTGCCAGTGGCATTGAAAGTGCCTTGGAAGCATTGGCATTGACCAGCAAGGACGGAGGTGTCACTGCCAAGGACATCGACAAGCATCCTGAAAGAAGAATGAAGGCAGCATACGCTGCGTTTGAGGCCAGACGGTTGCCTGAAATCAAGGCTGAAAACCCGGGCTTAAGACAGCAACAAATGAAAAATATCGCGTTCAAGGAGTTCCAGAAATCACCAGAAAACCCAATGAACCAAGACACGAACGTCGCTTACAACGCTTCACGCGAAGACGTCACTTCCAAGAAGCAAGAAGTCCGTGCCTCAAGGGAGAAGAAATTTACTTAGTAATCTTAAATTCGTATCTAATGTATTCATAAGCTAGCGTGTCACAAAAAAAAATTCCCCGGCGCGCAGCGCGCGCCTGCGGGTCCGTCCCCTGGGTACGATGGGGACGTGCCGCGCCAGAAAAAATTGAGTTGCAACTTTCTCAAACTATAAATACACCCAAAAATCACCAAATGAGATGATGTCAAACATCAAAGTAGAGGCAACACACACGAAGTAAAAAATTGGACTTTTCCTGGAATAACTATAGATATAATTGCCAATCATACGTGAATTTTCCCAGATAATATACCCCGCTTATCTGCTACCATTTCCTAACTCCAGTCTAGCCTAGTACACGTTATTTTTGCAATAGTTATTGTCCGATCCATCTCATTTTCGTATCACATGAAATCATAGAATGTCTCGATTAGAAAGATTAGTCGTGCTACTTGAAACAGGCTCAACGCCATTCATTAGAAATACTGCTGCCGATCAATTATCTGATCTCGCCAAGGGACACCCTGAAGAAATCATCAGTTTATTGGGCCGAGTTTACCCATATCTCAAATCAAACAAATGGGAAACAAGAATTGCAGCAGCACGTGCCCTTGGTGGTATCGTCAACCACGCCGACCTCTGGGACCCAAACTCAGACGAATTTATCAAAAAAGAGCAACAAACAGAAGATTTCATCAAGAAGGAAAAAGAATTCGAAAATGAAATCAAACAAGAACCAAATACCACAATAAAGAAAGAACCAGATTCAGATAACTTACTAAAACTTGAGCAGGATGAGGAATTGAAAAAGATGGACGATAATCTCCTGAACCTCGTCACTTTTGAATCATTCAGTCTAAATGAACTCTTGAAAAGCGGTAAACGCTTCTTAGCATCCAGATCTGATGAAGACAGTCAGATAGAAGTAAACATTGATGATGAATCATTAATTGGAAAATTAAAGAAACACAAAACTTCCTTAACGAATGACATTGAATCTACTCCAGATGTCGAAATGACAGATACCAGCGTAACACCATCCTCCACCCCTCCGATAAAACTGGAGCCAACAAAAGATGTTGTTGTAAAAGAAGAGGCGGCACAACCAAGTCCTCCACCAAAAGCTATGTCCAGTGCTAGATTAAAGGCCATGCAGAAAAGAAGAGCAAAGGTCAATGCAAAGACTAGTGCCAATAGAATCAAACCGGTTGACATATCTCATAGCTCAATATCAAGACAATTGGCTGAAAACGGGGAAGACGGCAATGTTGATGGATCACCTGCGGAACCAAAATTTGACATAACATCACAGCAAGGTGGCGAAAAGTTGGTTGTTGAAACCAAAGCCCCTGAATTATCTCCATTGTTATCACAACATGCCAAAATAGCAGGCTTGGTCTGGCAATTTCAGGGTGTCTACGAATTATTGTTGTCAGATTTGTTCGATGATAAATGGGAAATCAGACATGGTGCAGCCTTGGGTTTGCGTGAGGTGATAAAAAAGCATGGAAAAGGTGTCGGTAGAGTCATGAAGAAGTCCAAGCAAGAGAATGATATTAATAATGCAGCTAGTTTGGAAGACTTGGCAGTACGATTGTGTACATTGTTTTCGCTCGACAGGTTTGGAGATTATGTTTCTGATACGGTTGTTGCTCCTGTCAGAGAATCAGGTGCTCAAACGTTGGCAGCATTGTTAATTCATTTAGATGACGTCGTTGTCTTGAAAACATTTGATTGTTTGAACAAATTGGTTCTACAGGAAGATTTACTAGTGAAGTGCTGGGAAGCAAAACATGGTGGAATGTTGGGAGTCAGATACTTTGTCAGTGTTAGAACTGATGTGTTGTTAAAGACACCACACTTGCTAGACCAAGTTGTCAATATGGTTCTTCATGGATTGAAAGAAAGTGATGACGACGTCCAGGCAGTGGCTGCACTTACATTGGCTCCAATCGCGTCGGAATTCGTTGTAAGCAAACAGAATTTAATCCATACATTATTGGTTGTTATATGGGATTGTTTGGTCAATTTGAGGGACGATTTGTCTGCGTCTATTGGCTCGGTTATGGACTTGTTGGCCAAATTGTGTACCCATACGCAGGTGATTGATATAATGCAAAAGGATGCTGTTGAAAATATGGACAACTCCTTTGGAGAGTTGGTTCCAAGATTGTTTCCGTTCTTGAGACATTCTATCACCAATGTCAGAAAGGCTGTTTTGAGAACTATCATGGAATTCTTGTCGATCAAGGACCCCAAGACAAAGGGTTGGATTAATTCAAAAACTTTGAGGTTGGTCTTTCAAAATTTGTTGGTTGAACAAAATCAGGATGTTCTCAGGTTGTCAGCAAGTGTCTATGAAAAATTGTTACTTGAAATTGCAGGCAATCCGGATATCTTTCCTCCAATGGATGAGCTTTTTGGCTCCCATCTTCAACCACTTTTGACATTGTTAATGACTCCAATTGGTATTGCTCGACACAATTATCAGATGAATACTAGTTTAATTATGAGACCATCAGGTCATAAACTTGGTCCAATTGATAGTTTGGACCCGGAAGAAAGAAAAGGTAGGAAAAGAAAAACTGAGGAACCAGAACTTGACATTCCATCAGTTGATGAATTGAGGGTCAACATTGATGCACCTATTTACAAGGGTGATACGATGTTGGTAGGTTATGACAAATTTATTGCTACAAGAAGTGCAGCAGCCCATGCTTTTGGTAATACGATGTCCTATATCTCGGACGACCAGCATTTGGTGAGAGTGTATGAGTCAATGTTAGTCTCGTTAAACTCGCCTCATGCCACACAAAGATTATTTTCTGCCATGATAATAGAAGAACATGCGAACTGCAGAAAGATGAGAAACCTCCCATTGTCGGAGAAGGCGATCGAAATATTTAGTGATCCAATTTTGTCATTGTTGCAGGAACCAGAGAAGCTCACCTTTTTCAGAGAATTAGTTCCAACGCTAAAGTCAGTGAGAACCTCCTGTTTACAATTATTTGATGTGTTTGTAACACACGCAAAACTTCCACCCGCCAAGGTTCCTCAGTTACCTGTTGTCGTTCAGGGTGAAGCTGAGGCTGGTCCTGGTGCGTTCAGTATTGAAAGTGCAGAAAAGATTGTCGGTGAAACATTTGAAAAGTTGAAGAAACATTTATCTGCAACGTATAGAATGTCGGCAAATCAAGCATTAGAAGATGCGAAGCATCGGATTATGGTTGCTATTGATGAGGCTCGTTCAGCCCGCATTCATAGAGCAACCGGTATTTTATCGGCATATTCTGCATCCATTCTTGCGTTGACTGGGATTCCGAAGAAACTTAATCCAATTATCAGATCACTTATGGATAGTGTCAAGCTGGAAGAAACACTTATTTTGCAAGAAAAATCAGCCACTGCAGTTGCTCATTTAATCAAGGAGTTGAATTTGGCTGGCAAGCGAGGTGCGGCCGATAAGATTATCAAAAACTTGTGTGCTTTCTTATGTGTTGATACATCTGAAGTTCCCGAGTTCCATCACAATGTCAAATTCACTGATAACATCTTGTCATTAAGAAAAGAGGAAGCCAAAACGGATCCCGCTGATAGTGCTGCACACGATAGGGCAGTTCATGAAGCAAGAATTAAACGTAAGGGTGCCGTTTTGGCCTTGGAAACCCTCTTGACTATTTATGACGACAAGTTGTTTAACGAAGTGCCAAAGTTGAAGGAAATTATTCTTGAGCCACTAAAGTTATTGGAGAAGTCTTCAAGTGACGAAATCATTAAGGACGAATTAAAGGGGCAAAGCATCATTGATGCCTTAGGTGTTCTTCGTGCTTTACTTCCGAAGCTTAACAGGTCGTTGGTCAGTGAGATTACTCTTCAATTAGAAGTACTTTTACCTGGTTTAAGCTCTGAATACTCAATTTTCAGATACTCGACCGCCAAGTGTATTGCAACAATTTGCTTGGTGGCTCCTACCAAGGCATTTACCTTTTTTGTCAAGTCTGTCTTGCCAATGTTGAACAATGCAGGCGCATCCAAAGAAAGACAAGGTGCCATTGAAACTATATATCACATCTCCACTACCATGGGTTCTGAGATTTTGCCGTATATTGTCTTTTTGATTGTTCCGGTTTTAGGAAGAATGAGTGACTCTGACCATGACGTTCGTGTCTTAGCAACCACCACCTTTGCCGCCATTATTAAGTTGGTTCCATTGGAGGCTGGTATTCCTGATCCCGAAGATATGCCAAAGGAATTATTGGAAGGAAGGGATCGTGAGCGTGACTTTATTCAGCAAATGATGGACCCTTCCAAAATTAAACCATTTGACTTGCCAGTTAGTATCAAGGCCACTTTGCGTAAATACCAGCAGGAGGGTGTTAATTGGCTCGCTTTCTTGAACAAATATCATTTGCATGGTATTTTGTGTGACGATATGGGTCTTGGTAAGACGTTGCAGACGATTTGTATTGTCTCCTCCGATCATTACATGAGACTGGAAAAGTTTAAAGAAACAGGTTCAGCTGAGTTCAGAAAATTACCTACTTTAATCATTTGTCCGCCATCTTTAACAGGCCATTGGGAGCAGGAAATTAACCAATATGCACCATTTTTGAAAGTATTGGTGTATGCGGGCGGACCAAGTGTGAGATCGGCACTCAGACTGCAGATCCCAGAGGTTGATGTCGTGGTAACATCGTATGATGTTTCACGTAATGATGTCGAGCATATTACTGCTCATGATTACAACTATTGTGTGTTGGACGAAGGTCATATCATTAAGAATGCAGCTTCAAAGCTTACGAAATCTGTTAAGATGGTTAGGGCGGAGCATAGGTTGATTTTGTCGGGTACACCAATTCAAAACAATGTCCTTGAGTTATGGTCATTATTCGATTTCTTAATGCCTGGCTTTTTGGGGACAGAAAAGGTGTTCCATGAGAAGTTTGCTAAGCCAATTGCAGCAAGCAGAAACAGCAAGACCTCTTCAAAGGAACAAGAAGCGGGTGCCTTGGCTTTGGAGTCCTTGCACAAACAGGTCTTGCCATTTATGTTGCGTCGTCTTAAGGAAGATGTGTTGTCGGACTTGCCTCCCAAGATTATTCAGGACTATTACTGTGAATTAAGTGATTTGCAAAAGAAGTTGTACAAGGACTGTGCCAAGAAACAAAAATCTGCAGTTGCTGACGAAGTCACAAAGGGTGGAGAGGAAGTGGTACCTGAATCGAAGACACATGTATTCCAGGCATTGCAGTATATGAGAAAGTTGTGTAATCACCCTGCTTTGGTTTTATCTGCTGATCATCCACTGTATGCTGCCATTACCCAACAATTGCAATCCCAGAAGTCTGACATCAGAAGTATTGAACACTCTCCTAAGTTGTTATCATTGAAGACTTTATTATTGGAGTGTGGTATCGGTGTCAGTGACAGCGATTATTCTACTTCCAAGTACAAGCAGAAACAGAAACAAAAGCAGCAGCACCAAGTGATATCGAGTGAAGGGGTGATTTCTGAGCATCGTGCCTTGATATTTTGTCAGTTGAAAGACATGTTGGACATTGTTGAAAACGAGTTGCTCAAAAAATACTTGCCCTCGGTGACGTATATGAGATTGGATGGTAGTACCGATCCTCGTGAAAGACAGTCGATTGTGCGCAAATTTAACGAGGATCCTTCGATTGATGTTTTGTTGTTGACAACCAAGGTCGGTGGTTTGGGTCTTAACTTGACTGGAGCTGATACTGTTATTTTTGTTGAGCACGACTGGAACCCAATGAACGATTTGCAGGCCATGGACCGTGCGCATCGTCTTGGTCAAAAGAAGGTGGTGAATGTGTATCGATTGATTACCAAGGATACGTTGGAAGAGAAGATTATGGGGTTGCAGAAATTCAAGATGAACATTGCATCTACTATTGTGAACCAGCAAAACGCTGGGTTGCTGTCTATGGATACCAATCAATTATTGGATCTCTTTGACGTTGATGAGAGTGCTGCCAAGGTAGTTGAAGAGCAGGACAATGAGAGAGAAAGAAACATGCCGGAAGACGTTGCAGGAGGCCTTACAGGTAAGGCTGCCGGTGCAGTTGGAGAGTTGGGAGACTTGTGGGACGAGTCGCAGTACGAAGATGAGTACAATCTTGATAACTTTATCAAGACATTGAAGTAATAGAAGTATAGTATTTTCAACCTGCTATGTATTTGTGTCACTCTTTTTTCCCTCCTGTATCTGAATATGTAATTTTTCAAACCTGAAACCATCTCATCACTCCATCGCAAGACAATAATGGCACAAGATAGAATTGTTGAGCTCGAGAAAGAAGCTGAGTCTTCCTTCCCGTTCTTGGCATCTGATGAGAAATCGGCTACTCTTCGAAATGCGGAGCAGTTGAGTGTAACCTCCACCAAAGCGGCACAGCCCAAGAAATGGGTACATTTCATTGCCGGTGGTATTGGAGGTATGGTTGGTGCCGTGGCGACCGCTCCGTTGGATATTGTCAAGACACGGTTACAGTCTGATGCATACCATGCCATGTATAACAAAACACCCAAGTCTACCAATCCATTTATCAAGACGGCGCAGCATATGAAGGAAACGATATCTGTGATTCGTGAATTAAGGGCCACCGAAGGTTCGAAAGCATTATTCAAGGGGCTCGGACCCAACTTAGTCGGAGTGATACCGGCGCGTTCAATTAACTTTTTTACTTATGGATCTACAAAGGATATTCTTACGTCAAACTTTACCAACGGCCAAGAGGCTACCTGGATACACTTGGTTTCCGGAATCAATGCTGGGTTTGTGACCTCCACTGCCACCAATCCTATCTGGTTAATCAAGACTCGGTTGCAATTGGATAAGTCCAAGGGGAAGCACTATAAGAACTCGTGGGACTGTCTCAAGCAAGTTGTGAAAAACGAAGGTTTCAAGGCATTGTATAAGGGTCTCAGTGCGTCATATTTGGGGGGCGCCGAGCTGACATTGCAGTGGGTGTTGTACGAGCAAATGAGGATGTTTATCAATAAACGGTCGTTGGAGATTCATGGTCATAACGAAAGTAACAAGACCACAAAAGACTATATTCTCGAGTGGTCTGCCCGTTCTGGTGCTGCTGGTGCCGCCAAGTTCATTGCCTCGTTGATTACGTACCCTCATGAAGTCGTTAGAACGCGGTTGAGACAGGCTCCGTTGGTCGAAACAGGAAAGCCCAAATACACTGGTTTGATTCAATGTTTCAAGCTCGTGATCAAGGAGGAAGGGTTGGTCTCCATGTACGGTGGGTTGACGCCACACTTGTTGAGAACTGTGCCCAACTCTATCGTCATGTTTGGGACCTGGGAATTGGTGGTACGGTTGTTGTCATGAGGTTTGTATAAAGTAGTAGCTTTTTGCTTGTAAATAGTGTAAATTTAGGAAACTTTCTGTTTCTTTCTGGTGATTGTAGGCGCCATTTCTCGTGCCTCTGATGTGATGGTATCGACAGTGTGCTTATCGATATTTTGTACTTCCTTGTAAAACTGGGGAGGCTCACCTTCGGGCAAAACAATGTCCCACAGAGCAAGTTCAGGGTCTGGCAGGCACTTGACCACTTTCTTAAGTGGTAGAGTCAAGTTTGGTTCTCCTGATGGTACTTTCCCCAAAGGGTTTAATTCAAGGTTGAAGTAGACAGATCGAGATCCCCAAAGCTTCGTGGCGGCAGCTTGTTTGCGTTCTTCGTCCTTCTTGAGCTTGGAAAGAAATGCATTGACCTTTTCCTCGTGTAACTTGTTCTTTTGGATAAAGTCCCAGTCTTCCTTTAATGTCTTGAGATGTTGTTGGTCGCGAGCAGATGAGGCTTCTTGTTCGAGACGCTGTATACGGTAATATAATCTGATAGGATCAGCGTTCTTGAGCTTCTCGAGCTTGTGCAGGTGCTTCTGTCTCGTTTGAACCTTTTGTTGCTTTTTCTGTTCATTCTTACGCAACTCTGAGCTCAAGCTCCAGCTTCCCTTGATCATAGTTCGCAAAGAAAAAGTAAACTTTGAACAAATCAATTTTGGGTATCAAATGGATAATCAGGTCCCAGCAGAGTCGCTTGAATCGATACGAAACCGATTGAACCAAGTGCATCTATCCCTTCGAAAGCTTGCTGAGCAAGTCAACCATCACAACAGACATCCCAATAAGGTCAAGCTTCCATCGTATGGCCATTTCCAGAACCAGTTCCAGGTCCTAATCACCCAGTTATATTCGATAGCACAAAATTTATCGGCCAACGAAGATACTCTCAAAAACTCAAATGCATATCCCATACCGTCTTTCCCCACTACGCAGCAGGAAGGCTTAGTGACAACATTGTTGCGGAAAAAGGCATTACCTGAGGTTGACGAATGGATTGCCAGTGTCCACGATAATGGCACGCGGCCCAATTTACAGCAACAAGATGTGTTTGCCCAGTGGTGCCACGCCAAGATTCTGGAACTACGTGAAGAGTTTGAGTTCTACGGATTCAGAAGCAGTGGTGAAGAAGTACCCGTTCGGCCAACTGATCCCAAGAGTGAGGATGCGTTCAAAGGTAAACCACTTACGCCCAACGAGGTCCAAAAGTTTATGTATCAAGGAGTATTGTAGATGTTTCTATTCTAAATCATAATATGCGTCGTAAAAGTACAACACGGCAAACACTAAGAACGCAAGAGCGCCGCCCAACGTAACGTTTCTCAACGAGATCTTCTTCGCTAACAACTTACCCCCAACACACGCAGCAGCAGTACACACAAAGTGGCCAGCAATGGCCCCAAGGATGACGACCCAGTAGTCGGACCCTGCAGCCATGGCAATGGTAGCAATCTGGGATCTGTCACCCCATTCTCCCAAGAACGTCATGACAAATACCTGAATCCAGACCGGTGACAATACAAACGAAAGAAGATCGGTTACTTGATAGCAAAACTCCTCGTACCATGGCTGTTGTGGCATGCCTGTCATTCCCGATTCCATGGTGTGGAGTTTCTCAAGGTTCTCCAGTACCGCGATTTCCTGCTCCACCTCGGCCAACTCTTCTTCGACCCCCAAACTCTTCGACATTGCCAAGCCTTCGCGCAACAACTTGACACCAAAGACGATGAATAACACCGAGGCCAAGAACTGCGTCACTCGGCGTGAAATAAGGGATGGAAGAGCGTGTCCCACCACTCCGGAAAGCACTGTCATCACGGCCAATGAAGCAAAGGCAGACGAAAACACGACCCACCGTGGGTGTTTCATGGCCATAAGGGCAGCAATCAAGAATGTCTTGTCGCCGATCTCCGAAACAACAATCATTGATACTGACATGATGAAGGAGTCGTAAGACCGGATCATCTCTTCGGGTTCTGACACGTCGATCGGAGAAACATCGACAGCAGATTTCTCACTACCGACAGCAGCACTAGCAGCGGATGCGACGGAAATAGCAGCAGCGATAAGAACAAGAGTACGCAAACGTAACATTGGCTTTACTTAGACCACGACTGGCTTTTATTTGGTAATTGATTGATTGGAAGTTGAGGGGGGTAACTATGTCAATTTAATGCGCCTGGCACATTTTTCAGGGCGCGATGGACGCGAACTCCGAGTGAGTTTTGCACAACAAACTTTCTAGCACAATACGACATACATTTCATCAGGTCATAACCACTTTAGCGTCTGAAATAGCCGGAACCGTTGGTTTTTTTTTTTGGTTAGATCTGGCATACTTCTCGGTATTTGAGTCTACAAATTGCCGAAATTATAGTTTATCTTTGTTTTATTAAAATATGAAAAAAAATATGCAATGTAATCTACAACTAGTGGTGAGCAGGCATTGGGTTGTCAATAACAACACCTTCCTTCACCTTACCACCTTCAACCCATCCACCGTAGGAAATGGTTTCGTTTTGTTTCTTAAACTCGTTAATTCTCTCCACCATGAGCGGTCTGAACGACTTGATCAAACCCTGGATTGGCCAAGCAGCAGCATCTCCCAAAGCACAAATAGTGTGGCCTTCGACCTGTTTGGTCAACTCAAAAATCATATCGATTTCCTTTTCGGTGGCTTGACCCTTAACGAATCTGTCCATCATTCTCGATAACCAGGTCGTACCTTCACGACATGGTGTACATTGTCCACAAGATTCGTGCTTATAAAAGGCCGAGAATCTTTGGATGGCTCTGATCATATCGGTTTGCTTGTTCATCACAATGACTGCAGCAGTCCCCAAACCAGAACCAACATCCTTCAAGGCATCGTAGTCCATCAACACATTGTCACAGGTTTCCTTGGTCATGACGGGAACCGAACAACCACCAGGAATAACACCCAACAAGTTGTCCCAGCCACCCTTGACACCACCACAGTGCTTCTCCAAGAGCTCCTTCAATGGAATAGACATTTCTTCTTCAACGGTACATGGTTCATTGACATGACCAGAGATACAGAACAACTTGGTACCTGCGTTTCTTTCACGTCCAAAAGAGGCAAACCAGTCACCACCTCTTCTCAAGATGGTTGGTGCAACCGAAACGGTTTCAACGTTGGCAACGGTGGTTGGTCTACCAAACAAACCAACACCAGCTGGGAATGGAGGCTTCAATCTTGGCTTACCGGCCTTACCTTCGATCGACTCGATCAAAGCGGTTTCTTCACCACAGATATAAGCACCCATACCACGGTGGATGTAGATGTCAAAGTCGTAGCCAGAACCACAGGCATTCTTACCCAACAAACCCTCCTTGTATGCTTCATTGATGGCGTTTTGCAAGATGACGGTTTCGTTGTAGAATTCCCCTCTGATATAGATGTAGGCGGCGGTGGCATTCATACCACGACCTGCCAACAAACATCCTTCCACCAACTTGTGAGGATCCTTCCTGATAATTTCACGGTCCTTGCAGGTACCTGGTTCACCTTCATCGGCATTGACCACAAGGTATCTTGGGCCTGGGTTCTTTTCCCATCCTGGAGGATTCATAAACGACCATTTAAGTCCAGAGGGGAATCCAGCACCTCCTCTACCTCTTAAACCAGATTTCTTCATCTCATCAATGATCCATTTGTCACCTTTCAATATGATTTCCTTGGTTTTGTGCCAGTCACCCATCTTTTTGGCAGACTTCAAGTCATGACCGTACTTGCCATAAACGTTCTGGAAGATACGATCGGTGTCCTTCAAGCCACCGTGAGCCCTGTTGGGGTTGGCGGCTGGATCAGCAATGGTGGCAAGGCCACGTCTAAACGCACGCTGCTGTGTCTTTAAGCTACGAAGCATGGTTAGGTCGTATTAACGTCGTAGTTTGTGATGCAGATTTTTCGCACTTTTATTATGGGTTGGTAATTCGATTTGGGCAAATTTTATTGGTAGATTAAACATCGGAACCGCACGACTAAGGCTCTAATTCGCGACAATTTCCTGGGTCCTGCAATGACCTCTACTTACACTAGCTAAGGAAGTAATTGGTAACGTCATTAATATTCATAGTAAAGAATGTTGTTTCTAATCCACAAGTTTCTCTTTTGTGATTATACCCAATATTGAAAATTTTACATTTTATCGTAAATTTGGTAACAATTTGCATGGTAATTGTCAATAACCAACCCAATTATTGAAAGTATTGTGAATTTTGCAACAAAACATAAATTATATATTTCAACTATGTGGTTTCGGCTCAGTATTGTGGTTACGTTGATTGGCCTATATTACTACCAAGAACATACACACACTGCAACTGGATTTGTTTACAATGCCATGAAGAAGGGCCACCCCAAACGGTCGTCGTATTCGTACATTGAAGAAACGGTGATCCGAGATCGGAGCCAGTTGGGACGGGAAAACGCCACCATGGTGATGTTAGTGCGTAACCTGGAATTGCAAGGCGCGTTAGAGTCAATCCGTTCTCTCGAAGATCGGTTTAACCATAACTATCGTTACCCATGGGTTTTTCTCAACGATGTACCGTTTGATGACGAGTTTGTTGAACAAACCAGTTTAATGGCAAGTGGAAAGACCTACTACGGTGTAATACCGCGACAAGACTGGCAACCACCTAACTTTATCGACAGGGACCGGTTGAGGCAAAGTCTTGTTGATTTTGAAAAAGATAATGTTATTTACGGTGGACTTCTTTCATACCGTAACATGTGCCATTTTAACTCAGGCTACTTTTACAAACAGAAATTGCTAGAGAAATACGAATGGTATTTCAGAGTAGAACCCGATGTCAAGTATATGTGTGATTTTCAGTACGATCCCTTTACTGTTATGAGAGAAAATAACAAGATATATGGTTTTATTATCGCCATCCAAGAGTTCGAAAATACGATACCCACCTTGTGGCAGACTGTTGAGCTGTTTATGGCCGATCATCCTGACTTGATCAATCCAAATAATGCGTTGGAGTTTATAACGACAAACGAAACTGAATTAAACCACATGATACCGCCAATTTCCTCAAATACAAGCTACAACTTGTGCCATTTTTGGTCTAACTTTGAGATCGCAAACTTGAACTTCTTCCGTGATGAGCCTTACAACACCTATTTCGATTACTTGGATAAATCAGGTGGTTTCTACTACGAAAGATGGGGCGATGCGCCTGTACACACCATAGGTGTCAGTCTTCTTTTGGATAAGAACCAGATCCATCACTTCGAAGACATTGGTTACTTCCACGCACCGTACTTAGCGTGCCCTGCATCAAAAGACGTCCAGAAATCAAAACGATGTGTATGCAAGGCTTTTGGTTCGGATAACAAACAGATAGAAACACCCATCGATGTTAACGTGTTCAGCTGCTTGAGTCGCTGGTGGCGCTACGGCGCAGGTAAACGGTTTCTCAACCAGGCCGACTATGTGTTTAATACGTGAGGTACAAGGTCGTGCGCTTGTGCCTAAAATTCTCTCATCTCCCATCGCAATAAATTTTTCAGGCATCGCTAATATATCTAAACCAGTAAGATGGCCAAAGGGGGATTATTGAAGGCACAATTAAAGCAACAGCAAGCTGCTGAAGCTAACAAGAAAAACAAGACTAAGAATGCAACCAAATCAACCACTAAGACTGAATCTAAACCTCAAAAGACTGAAGAAAAGATAACGGTTGTTGAAACTAAGAAGAAGACCAAGAAGGAAGATTACCAAAGCGATGTCTTGTCCAAAAAGGAACAGAGAAAGTTGAAGAAGTTACAGGAACAAATTGAAGCCGCCGAGAAAGAAGAGGAAGAAGAAGATGGAGAAGAAGATGATGAAGAAGATGAAGAATTGGATTTAGAAAGATTGGCTGCCAGTGACAGCGAAAGTGATATAAATGAAGGCGACGACAACGAGGATAACGATGAAGAAGAGGAAGAGGAAGAAGATGAAGAAGAAGAAGAAGAAGAAGAAGAGGAAGAAGAAGAAGAAGAGGAAGAAGAGGAAGAAGAGGAAGACGTTCCATTGTCAGATGTCGAAATAGACTCCGATGCTGACATAGTTCCACACACTAAGTTAACCATAAACAACATGGCTGCATTAAAAGAATCATTAGCCCGTATTGAATTACCATGGGCCAAGCATGCATTTACTGAGCATCAATCTGTTGTCAGTGAATCTAAGACAGAGAGTCAAATCAAGGATATCTATGATGATACTGAGAGAGAATTGGCATTCTATAAGCAAGGTTTGGATGCTGTTAAGCAAGCTCGTACTTCTTTGTTAAAATTAAAGGTTCCATTTTCTAGACCAATGGACTACTTTGCTGAAATGGTCAAGAGTGACGAACACATGGACAAGTTGAAGAACAAGTTATTGTCCGAAGCTGCCAACAAAAAGGCATCTGAAGAAGCCAAAAAGCAGAGATCTTTGAAGAAGTTTGGTAAGCAAGTCCAGAATGCCACTTTGCAGGAAAGAGCCAAACAAAAGAGAGAGACTTTGGATAGAATCAAGTCGTTGAAGAAGAAGAGAGGTACCAACGAATTGAGCAACGACGACGATTTCCAGGTTGCTCTTGAAGAAGCAACTCGTGAAGACAAGTACAACCGTGGTGAAAACAAGAGAAGAAAGGTGAACTCTTCGAGAATGGCCAAGGACGCCAAGTATGGCCGTGGTGGTATGAAGAGAGGTTTGAGAAAGAACGATGCCAACTCTTCTGCTGATGTGAGTGGATTCTCAAACAAGAAGAAATCCTCCAGACCAGGCAAGAGTAAGCGTAGATAAATGTAACATAGACGTGCGAATAATGTACAGTAAAATACCAAAATATTCGGTATATGTAAATGGATCCCGTTGGTTCTTTTAACTTTTTTTTCTTTTGTGTCAATGCTGCCGCGCTTTTTATCGTAAAGCTCGTTTAAATCTTTTTCTTCAAACCTAACTACCTCTCTACTAACCATGAGTAAAGCAGACGCAAGACAAAGATTCATCAGTGTTTTTGACCAATTGGTCGAAGAATTAAAAGAGATCTTGGTCTCATATAAGATGCCACAGGAAGCCATCGAGTGGTTTGTCAAGAACTTGGACTACAACACTCCTGGTGGTAAGTTGAACAGAGGGTTGTCTGTTGTCGACACCTACTGTATCTTGAATAATACCACTGCCACTGACTTGTCTGAGGAACAATACAAAAAGGTTGCCATCTTGGGTTGGTGTATTGAATTGTTACAGGCTTACTTCTTGGTTGCCGATGACATGATGGATCAGTCCAAGACCAGAAGAGGCCAGCCATGTTGGTACTTGGCTGAAGGTGTAGGTAACATCGCTATCAACGACTCCTTCATGTTAGAAGGTGCTATCTACATGATCTTGAAGAAACATTTCCGTCAAGATTCTTTCTACGTCGATTTGCTCGATTTGTTCCACGAAGTGACCTTCCAAACTGAATTAGGCCAGTTATTGGACTTAGTTACCGCCGATGAAGAAGTTGTGGACTTGGACAAGTTTAGTCTTGAGAAGCACTCCTTCATTGTCATCTTTAAGACCGCATACTACTCCTTCTACTTACCTGTTGCCTTGTCAATGTTCGTTGCTGGTATCAGCAGCGAAGAAGACTTGAAGCAAGCCCGTGATATTTTGATTCCATTGGGTGAATACTTCCAAATCCAGGACGACTTCTTAGACTGTTTCGGCACTCCTGAACAAATCGGTAAGATTGGTACCGACATCAAGGACAACAAGTGTTCGTGGGTTGTCAACCAAGCTTTGTTGCACGCCACTCCTGAACAACGCAAGCTCTTAGATGAAAACTACGGTAAGAAGGATGACGAATCCGAAAAGAGATGCAAGGACTTGTTCAAGGAAATGGGTATTGACAAGATCTATACTGACTACGAAGAATCAATTGTTGCTAAGTTGAGACAACAAATTGACCAGATTGATGAATCCAGAGGTCTCAAGAAAGAAGTATTATCAGCTTTCTTGGCCAAGGTGTACAAGCGTTCCAAGTAAATATGATGTATATATTATAAATGTATATCTTAGACGTTGACTCTTTCCAATTCTTCTCTACCAGCCTTAGTGTACAAGAATTCATTGTAGTCTCTAGCAGTGGTCCAGACGTTCCACATAATGACAGCTGGAACAACAACGTAGAAGGCTTGGTTCTTAGTTCTTCTGAAAACATTGAAGAGAGAGTTGTACAAAGCACCCTTCAAAGGCTTAGTAGCATATGGAGAAACGGTGTACATGGTGATGTACTTTTGGGCAGGGGAACCAAGGTGTCCCCACCAGCCGAGATAAGTTTTAGGACCTGCACCAGCCATTGTATTGAATAGTTGTTGGTTAAGAAGAAATTTCTCACGATTTTATTTGAATGGAAATCTATTGGTTAGTTATGTGCAGGTCAACAGAAATTAAATTGCACTGTTCGTTAAATTACAAGCTATACCAAGATGAATCTATATGTATAAGAAAAAAAGTAGGTCCGGTCAATTACAGAAATGTGATCACTCAAGTGGTTTGATTAATACACCAAGAAAGTAATAGTTAAATTTAAATAGTTGTGGAAACTCATGAATTTAAATGTACTCGAATATGGAATAGAATTGAATATTACGAATTGATGCCTTGTAAACAATCATAGATTATAGAGATTTGTCTGAAGTATAATAAGATAAACATTCAATACCTTTGCAAGACTAAATAGTTGGGTGCAATTATGTTAGATAGTTTTAAGTAATTCTCAAATTTCGCAACAATTTTACAAAACTGGTGTTTCGATACACAACTAATGTTATATCCGCCTATTTGAACCAAAAGCATATAAAAGACAAGGAGAAGTATTAAAAGCAAAATTTCGAAAGTAAAGCTTTAAGTAGATATATTAGATTTATGATAGACAATATTGAATATGCGCAGTCATACCGCTTCAAGAATTAATCCAACGAAGAAAAAATCATGTAGATAGCCATATAAAAACTTATTCCCGATCGGCATTGGAATTGTCAATGCAATCTGACAAACCATATTGTTTCATTGAAACAGACAGACTGTACTACATCACTACAAGTTTTCCGAAACCTGGTTATATTATTGGCATTGCTATGAATTGTTGTTTGGGTGAGGGTACACTTAAGCAGCAATCAAACGCTTTTGAGCAGCTAATCTACCTCTTTGTCTGGAAGACAATCTGACCTTCTTGGTTTCAGCGGCCTTTTCAACAGCTTCTTCTTCTTCAGTCAAGATCAATTCGATGTGGGATGGAGAGGATTGGTAGGCATTGATTCTACCGTGAGCTCTGTAGGTTCTTCTTCTTTGCTTTGGAGCTTGGTTGACTTGAATGTGGGAGATCTTCAACTTTTCAACGTCCAAACCCTTAGCTTCAGCGTTAGATTGAGCGTTTCTTAACAAGTCCTTAATGAAGTTGACAGACTTGGCTGGCCATCTAGCCTTGGTAACACCGAATTCTTTACCTTGAGCGGTTCTACCGATGGAGTGAGCAAATCTTCTGAATGGAATAGCTCTTTGGTGGTCCAAGACTTGGTCCAAGTACTTTTGGGCCTTTTCCAACTTCCAACCGTTGATGGCTTGAGCGGTTTCTCTGGTGTTCTTGAAAGAAACTCTCAAGTAAGAACCACGAGCAGAAACAGACTTAGCTGGGTTAGCAGATTTAGCAGCGTAACGGACCATTATTTCTATAGTTGATTACTGATAAATTTCAGAAGAAGGAAAAATTTCAAAAGTAAATCTATTTTCCTGGTGCTCAGCACAGTATGGTTAGTGAAAATTTTGACAATTTTTTTTGCGAAGTGGAAGACTTTGTGTAATGTTTGTCCTTAATAAATATTGCGGTAAGGATGCAAAATCGCACTGTAATATAATTCTACGTGCAGGCGCAAGGGCTTTGCCCTAAATAAGAACACGTGATAAATATTTCTTTTAGAGTTCTTGGACACACATACTGTCTCAGCAATCACCGATATTTATAGCGTGAAGTGTGGCCAGTCCCATATTTTTTACAATCTCCCTCGTTCCGGGTTTGAAAATAGGCTTGGCTATTATTATCCTCCCCACATTGTTGTAGAATGGGTTAACTTGAAAATAGTGGCACACACAAATTTGTGAATACTTCAGTTACTTGTGTGATTACTACACGCTAATTATCAAACATTATTTGGATGATTTTCTCTATATTGTAACTCTTTGTCTTTCTTCCACCGTGAATTCTATAAGTTGAAGCTAAGTTAACCTACTTTTGACTACATTAGAAACCCTGAAAAATGCTTTGAAACCAAATCCCATTCTTCTACCAGACTAGTTCCTAACCAAGATCCTCCCTGGTGTCTAGAAACCACTAATTTCAAAAATACGGGGCATATGTAGCAAGAATTTAGCCATCAAACCTGCATACTGATTACATAAGCATAGAGGTTAAAGTTTCTTAACCATCGTCTCCACATTCTCGTTTAAGTGGACCAATCTGATTTGAAAAAGGTCTAAACTCATCCAGATGTCTGAGACAATATCTTGATATCATACTCACAGAGTAATTGTCTAGTTATGCCCATAGGATATTGTGGATATAACAGAATCCAGGGCCTTGCGGCTCCAATGTAGTATTGTTTTCGACACGACTTTACCAGCAACAACAAAAAAAATCCTCGAATGAAAACACACGTCTCCATCCTTAATTGCCGACGGTACTGTGTACACAAAAAACATTGTGCAATGGCTAGTGCTGGTGACGATAAGCTAGAGGACAATATTGCTCTCAACTCTGGTCCCGAGGATTTTACATTTGATATACCAGAGGATGGAATTGACTCCTCTGTGGAACCAATCGCTCAACAATCCATCGTACCAGACGATAACGATATCGTCGCTCCACAAGATGAATCGTTCGAAAACATCGAACAGACAGGAGACGATGACCTAGATGATATAATACCGGACAACAACAGTGCCAACCCACTATCGGAATCCCCCGACCACAAAGATATTGAAATGAACGACGCGGAAAACGCGACGTCCGAACCAGTTCCAGGGTCTGAACTTGAACTGCAACTTGAGGCACATCCAATTCAGGAAGAAAAGCCTATTGATGAGGAACAGGTTGTCGAGGAAGAGAAGCCAACTGAAGAGGAAAACCCTCTTGTCATGGCTATTGAACAGAATCAGCCTAATGAAGAAGAAAAGTCGACCGATGAGGAGAACCTTGTTGAGGAGGAAGAGTCTAATGAAAAGGAAGAGTATGTGAAATCTGAAGAGACTGTGCCAACTGAAGAATCCATGCAAACAGAAACTGTTTTAAAGAAGGAAGTAGAAGAAGACGAAGAGGAAGAGGAAGAAGAAGAAGAGGAGGTGGAGGAAGAAGAAGATGATGAGGAGGAGGAAGACGATGAAGAAGTAATTCAAGCTGTTGCATCTCGAGGCAAGCTCAACAATGACTCACCAAACGAAAGTGATGTAGATGATGAGAAGATGGAGGAAGATCAGGAAGAAGAAATAGATACCAATGAAGCCGACGAAAAGGATTTCACTTACAAAGGAATTAAGCAAACACATTTAATTGTTGTTCCCTCCTATGCTAGTTGGTTTAACATGAAGAAGATACATCGTATTGAACAAGAATCGTTGCCTGAATTTTTCATTAACAAGCATCCATCCAAATCACCAAAGATATACGTCAACTACCGTAATTTCATGATTAATTCATACCGCTTAAACCCCAATGAATTTTTGACGTTAACATCGTGTCGCCGTAACTTGGTGGGAGATGTCGGTACTATCATGAGAGTGCATAGATTTCTTAACAAATGGGGACTAATCAATTACCAAGTAAAACACCAGTTCAAGCCAAGTTATGCTGTTGAAAAAATGCCCAACGGTCAACTGGCTGGCTTACCCTACACTGGGGACTTCCATGTCAAGTATGATACTCCACGTGGTTTGTTTCCGTTTGATACTTACAAACCCACTGCTGATAAGATAGATGTGGAAAACTTGAAAAAGTTATTGAAATCAGAGCGTGGCGAAGATACAGCAGAAGAACCACTTAATTTCATAAACAGCCGAAAACATTCGATCGAGAGTATCGAGCAACCATCCTCAAAAAGACAGAATGATGGCTGGTCTTCAGAAGAAGCCCAGAAACTTATATTGGCCGTCAAGGAACACAGAAATGACTGGTATAAAGTGGCAGATGTTGTTGGAAGATCTCCTACTGAATGTATCTTGAAGTTCCTAAAGTTTCCGATAGAAGATAAGTTCAATCCTTTAGCTCACGACAAGAACATGCTCAAATTGTTGAAATTTGCTCCAAATTTTCCGATCAGCTCGGTTGACAACCCGGTATTAAGTAACTTGGCATTCTTGACACAGATGGTGGATATCGATGTTGCACGGGCTGCCAGTGGTCGGGCAATTAAAGTCATGGATGAGAAGATAATTGAAAAACTAGAAGCAGCTCATGGTGAGAAAAAAGTTATAAAGGAGGAAGATAAGACGACAGAGAAGGAAAATGAAGCCAAAACCGGAGAAAAGACACAGGAAGACACAGAAACCAAACCCGAAGGTGGAGTATCTGGGGATAAAAATGGTGAAGAAAAGGCAGACGAAGGAAATGACGATATGGATATTGTCAACCCTGAGGATGAATTACCTACAGCACACGAAGAACTTATTAATGACGACGATAAGAATGATAAGAATGACGAAACAGCAAATGGGTCTTCAGATCGTCAAGCTACAAATAGTGAAGAACCAGAAGAATCATCAATTCAGGATCTTGCAGCCAACTCGCTTGGTATTGTGGGGGCCAGGAGTCACTTGTTTGCCACGTACGAAGAACGAGAAATGAACAAACTCAGTAATGCAATTGTTAACCATGAGATATCGAAGGTCAACTTGAAATTGAGTAAAGTCGAAGAATTGGAAAACATTTATGAACGTGAGAGGAAGCATTTGGCCAAGCAACAAGAGGAGGTATTTATTGACCGACTCGCCTTAACGAAGTCGACGATCCTGATAACCAAGAAGTTGAGAGAGGCAGTTGCATTAATAGAAAGTAAGATTGAAGGTCAGAAGGGAGACGATATTGCCAGTTTGTTGGATGATGTCAGGTCGATGTTACATAAACCCAGGAGACAGGCATTGGTCCTGATTGTCAAAGAAAATGTCACGAACGGGGAAGCACATGACGTCAAGGCTACTGGAGATCGTAGCGACGAGGCAAAGGATAACAGCCATGAGTCTGATTTCAAGCCTCTTTCGATCAAGACACCCCAAGCATTCAAATTGTGGGCTCCGTAATCAAGACATTTTGAAAATGTACCGATTATTTTACGATAACTTTATTTAAAGTAGTATAGGTATGTTGTGTGCAGGATACCACATAGCCAACCCGTTTTTCCCCACCCCTCTACAGTTAACGATATAGCGAATTATAATCTAATTTTCAATTAATTGTAAGTATAATGAGTACGTATCTGAGTGAACTGAAGGAGTATGCTACTTATATAACAGGAAAAGGAGATGACGATAACTCGCTCCCGGTAAGTGAGATAGATAACGTAATAGTTTCGGAAGATGAAGGAGTCGTCTCGTCAAGTCGGCAGGAATCGAGTGATCCAGAACAGTTAAGTACTACTAACTATGTTGAAAGTGAAGACGATATTGAAAATTTAGAGGAGCCACTAAAACTGGATGGATTGTTCGAGACACTTAGTGGGAAAACGTCACCCATTGAGCTACCGGTTGACGTGAGTGAGGATGAAAGCCTGGAACTGGAGCTAGAAATCTCCAACGAATCAGCCAATGGCTTTGTATCTCCGTTGCCATTGGTATTTAAGGTAGCAGACACAGAATTTCTTCTTGTGCCATATCTCCAAAACTTGGTTGATTGTTCACATTTAGTATCCTTGTATGATACCCCAGAGATCCTCAAATACACCCTTGAACAATTCTTTAGCTCAATACGGTCGCACGAAGACCTTAATGAAATAGTCGAGTTCGATGTTGCAAATGAATTAATTCTTTCGATTCCCGCCATTGACCTTCAGATTTCCGAAGACGACGTCTATTCTCGCTATATCACAATTTATGACTTTATCAAAGCCATTGTTGACATGTCTGCCAATACTGAAGACGAAAAGATTTCTGTGCCTGATCAAATAGTGTTTTCCTTGAGCGACGAGATAAGATTCATCACCAAGTTTAATAAGTTATCGGAATTGATACGACAGGGCCACGGGTTTGAAGAACTCAAATCCAAGAAGAGAACTGGAGAGCAAAAGTTCGACGAAAACAACAAGAGAGTACGATTCTAATAAGTATACAACCTTGTAGATCTATATAATACCTTACTGCAAAATCCCACTCTTCTTCAACTTTTCGTACAAGTCATTGTCAATATATTTCTGCAAGCTTGGCTCGCCAGTTAAGCCCTTTCTTCTTCTTGTTTTCATAACAAAGTCTCTAGCCAATGACTCGGTTGGTACCGGTTTCAATGGAGGTAAGAAACAATCCTTGTCTAAGGGATCACCAGGAACTACTTCCCAATGATCGAAAGACAAAGAGCACGAGCCCTGACCCTGTGAATGTAGTTTGATATCAGCATCTAAGCCCATCGATTCTATAACTGGAACTCTTCCTTCAATATAGGACAATTGTGTTCCTGGAATTGGGGTTTCATCCACCAAGTAGCCTCTTCTTTTGCTCAACAACTTCGAAACTACTTGAGTAACTTTGTAAGTACAGGTGACATGAACCACATATATGGGTTCCATCAACCGCGGCGATGCAGATAAAAACCCAGCATAGCAAGCTCTTCTGGTCATTGGAATTATCTGAGTGCCGCTCCTCTGTATCTCTGACCCACTCAAGACAGCATCCAAAATCTTGAATTTGGTATTTCTTATTGGCTCATCACAGAGTGGTCCTTCGTTTACGCTCCATTTGAAACCTTGGCAGATTGAATCCTTAACAGACAGAAGAACTTCCTTATCAGTTTCATCTTCAAGAGTATCGTCCATCAATATATTCGGAGATTTCAAATCTTCTGGTCCAAAATACCACACAGATCTGGCTGATAAGGCATCCCAACCAAATTCATCACGCAAGTATTTAGCAGTGGTCTTCGTGGGCTGACTCAAATTGATTTTGCCGGATTCTATAGCGTTACTGAGTGCTAGATCTTCAATGGGTTCGGCGATAATCGAGATCAGATTGTTGCCCGATAGGGCTTTGGTTGTAATCTTGGTGATAGATTGGTCAATACATGTTTCACTGAATTTGGTCAACGGGTCACTGACCTTGATTTCAACATCATCTGTGAAAAAGAGACGCAAGTCATGAAGAATACAATCCATGTAGAGTTCACCAGGTGCTAGAACAACATGCTCGCCATTCTCTTCGACATTAATCACACTTGCAAGATAAGACTTGTTGACTTTTCGCAATCCTTCCAACAATTTGGGTAATTCGATCGGGTTTGCTGGTTCTACAGCAACTTTGAACACTGAACGGTCCCCATAACGAGGAATTTGAACCTGAAGTGGAACATGAGGTTTATCTAAGGCAAGTAACAATGCCGATTTTGTCACTATTGAATCAATTCCCTCAACAATGACAATGGATCCTGAGGGAGCTTCATTAACTGCAAACTTGTATCTTCCTCCAGGAACATACAAGGCTTCAACACTCTCAATCCTGAAGTCATCTGGATCATTCTCAAAGTTCTCCCCTATCACCTTGACTTTGGTTCCAATTTCTAAGGAGTCGCCGTAGACTCTTACCAATGAGTAGAATTTTGATGCGTCTGCCAGCTCCACGAGCTTAACTACACGAGCAAGAGGACCAGTATTCTTTGGAGCTTCAAAGGTGGATGAAATTGCAGAAACAAACCCCTTACTTTCGCCAAAAATTGCTTTGAATACATCCTTTAATAAAAATTGAATATCCTGTTTGTATTGACTCTTGTGAAGCAGGACGCCAAAGTTATTCCACAAAATCTCGGGCAAGTTTCGTGATCCTGGATCTGAGGTTAGAGTGTGAGTAAATATCTTGTAAATAGGCTCAAGAATAAATGCATTGAATGTTCGTGGGTTTCCCGTGTTTTTGGAGGAAAACAGGTTTGTCAGTTCATTAAAATAGATATCGCCCCATAGCCTCAAGCTAAACTCTTCGGCGTCAATTTTGGTGATATTATGGGTCTTGAAATAGAGCTGAGTAAACGATTTCAACGTAAAGCTAAATTCCAAGTCTGCAGATGCAAATACAACATTATCATTCTCGGGTGATAACGAAGTCCTATGGCTATAAGCTGCAATAAATTCATGTGACAACATGTATTGATTAATGTCATCAATGGTATACTTGAGCTTATTGTAGCAATCAGCTACCGGTAACCTCAATTCAGATATGAGGCGATCAAATTTGTTTAACAAGAGGACGATTGGAAGGTTCTTCTCAATAATTTCTGATACAAGTTGCTTATCACGAGCTGTAAAACCCTCCACAACATCGACGACAAGCACGGCTCCATCAACAGCACAAAGTGAAGCCGTCGATTCGTCGGCAAAGTCAAAATGTCCCGGAGTATCGAGAATATTTAACACATAGGAAGTATTTTTTAAGTTCTGGACTAGAAGTGTTATGGGTGTTGTTTTTATGGAAATTCCTCGCGCTATTTCAATAGCGTGGTTATCCAGGTAGCGTAACAGCTTGAAGTTCTTACGTTTTTTGGATAAGGAAATAGATGGTGAATGGGTGTGGAGAACAAGCGAATCAAGAAAAGTAGTCTTTCCTGAGTGTAAGTTGCCTACCAATGCAATGTTGCGTATTCTTTGTGGTACCTGTTTCATGGTTGAAACCATATACTCCCGAGAATATATCAATTCAGGAAGGGTAGACTCGTCGTTGGCTGTGAAGTCTATCATCATTTTCTTTTCCTTCGTAGGTTGAATTACTGGTTCATTTGTAATCTGGTCATATGAATTGACCACGACAGTTTCAACTTCTGGGGCAAATATATCCCCTAACGGTTTGTGTACAAGGGTTCCCTGGTTCTCTGCGTCATCATCACTTAATTCCTGTTCGCTTTCGCTCTGTACGCTGTCAATCTCGGCCAAATCATCCAGAGATTCAGCATCTGAGTCAAGAGGATCTCCTATAAGATTACCAAACTCGTCATACAATTCTTCCTCTGCCATTTCGCTTTGCTACCGGTTGTAAAGATGTTTCGATTATGGTCTATTTATTTCACATCATTTTTGATCATCTCGTCGGTGACCTGCAGGTAAAGCTAATATATTACATATACACTAGATATAGCGTTGTCTACTTGTGTGGCTAGAACAGCCGTGTACAATGTGTTCTTGGTTGTTCTTCTTTGATATTGTGGTTGCACGGTGGAGATGAGCGGGATTCCATTGTGGTTTAGATTTTATGTTCCTTCTCTCAAAAAAAGCATTCAACTCAACGTTTGGTATTTTCTCAACTCGGTCAACAATGTCTGTAACTGAACATCAGAGACCTTGTTGGTAAGACTAGGAATCAATGATTTTGCTTCTTCGGCGTCTTCACATTCCAAGGTCCCGAGTTGGGCAAGCTCAAATGGGTGCAATGGTTCGGTAGCCAGATTACTGAAATCGTTCAACAACTTCTCCACTGTTTCAGTTGACGAGGAGTTTTTGAATCTGGCAAAGTTTGATAAATAGTTTAAAGTCTTGTGCATAATTTCGTTGGAGTTGGGCCCAGCCAAGTCCATGTTGGCTATTTCGTCTTCTTTATCGTTTTCGTCGTTGTCGTTATCATCAAAGTCTCCCTTTACATTCTTATTCTTACGTTCCTTCAACGCAGCTCTGATTAAAAGTCTGGCTTCACTCAAGTTCAACGCTATCAACTGTTCTGCGTCTCCACTGTTGGTTATTTGTGTGAGCTGGAATTCTGGTCCCAACTTCAAAAGAGCTGCATTCTCTTCATCGTCTATGTTTTGCCTCGTGGCTCTTCTTCTTCTGACCCCAAGCGCACTGGTACTGACGTTCATGGTGGATGTCTACTCAAAACAGAAAAGGTGCTTGAAAAAGTTCCAGTTGATTGTCAATTTTTTTGTGCCTCACACATTTTTTTGTTTCATTTTTTTTAGGCTATAAGGACGTGTACATACATACATAAAATGGGTGCAAAATATTATTTATTAAAACCTATGGTTCTTGTGTCTATACAAAGAGAAGAAAAAGTACAATATAAAACAATTAAAAGAACAAACACCTAACTTTCAGAAATGTCTACCGTTTTAACATCATTCACAAACGGATGCTTTAAGGCTTCTTGTGGGGTTAATCTTTCCAATGGATTGAGATTAAGAACTTTCGTAAGAAAATCCACGAGAAGTAATCGCTCCAGACATTCCTTCTCGATCATCGTCGTTGTCATCTTCTTTGACGGCAACTTGTAATTTAAAATAATGTCCTTGAGATGATGATGTTTAAAGTAGTTTTTGTTCTCTTGTTCCTTCTTCGAACTGTCTTCTTTGCCCTTTGTTGTCTCAAGAAAGTGCACGTATTCATCAAATGTCTTGATAGCATATTTTTTCTTGCCATCTTCCAACTCAGTTTTCTGAAAGAAATTTAATGCATTGCGCCCAACTTCTATCATGTGTCGTGGGGGATCGCCCAACATGTCGACTATTTTCCATATCTGATTATATTCAGATGTCCCGGGAAACATCGGCAAACCCAAGAATAACTCTCCAACAATACATCCTAGTGACCACATATCTATAGACTCTGTGTAAGGCAATCCCAATATCACTTCTGGAGACCGATAAAAACGCGATTGGATGTATGTGTAGATGGTTTGACGTGTAAAACAGGCCGATCCAAAGTCGATAACCTTGATATCTGGCTTATCTGGCTGACAAAGCAATATATTCTCAGGTTTCAAATCACAGTGTATCATTTGGAACCCCTTGAGCTGGGCCATGGCCTCCAATAGTTGCCGCGTTAAGAGCTTAACCAACTTCATGTTCAATCCTTGGAACTGGTTCTGTTTGATCAATTCATAAAGATTAGATGCTAAGAGTTCAAACACCAAACACAAGTGTTCCTTATGCATAAAAGTATCCAACAACCGGATAAAACTCCTGCCATCGCTATTTGCATTTAAAAACTCAAGGAGCTTGACCTCTGTCAATGACTGATTCATGTATGCTGGTTTGGATTTGATAACTTTAACAGCACACACCGATTGGTTGGACAAATTTTGACACTTTACCACTTGTCCAAATGTCCCCGAGCCTAGTAGATCCAAAACAATATACTTTCTTCCCTCTTCAGTTCCTAGGATATCATTGACATACAAGATATAGTCACTGGCCTCGTTATCACACCCATTGTTGTACTTGGGCTCCAGCGGTTTCGTCAATACTCGCTTGGGGTTGGTGGATTTCGAGTACTGAAACTTCTTGGGCTGGCAAATACTATATGTTTCGGTCAAATATACGGATAGAGCATTTGTGGGAGATATGTGGATGGAATTGACAGAACATCTGCGGTATTTCGGTTGCTGGTGGATCCTGGGTTGCAAGTCAAGCTTGCCATACACCTTCGTAACCTTTGGTGCTGCTTTCCGTGTTTCAGAGGGCTGCTGCATACTCTGCTGAAATTGTTGGTACTGAACAATCAGAGGCGATCTCCCTGTTTTGGCTTGAGCAACGTAGAGTAGGTCTCTATCGGGTCCGGTGGCGACAGACGACCGGCGTGCTAACGCTGGTACGCCCAGGAAACCCTGGAGATATTGTGACTGATAGTCGGTGGTATTCTGTATTGCCAGGGAGTTGTAGTTGTAGTAAGATGTATCAACTGCGGCGGACATACGGCGGTCGGAGTTACCCAACGACACTTCTTGGTTGGTATAGTACTGGTTGAACGGATTATCTGCTCTAGTGGGAGGATGAATATATGGGGGATTCAGTTGTCGTTGGTCGCCGTATTCGTAAGTTGTGGGGAGTTGATTGGCGAACGAAAGCCGCTTATTCTGATGTTGCTGTTGGAGGAGCGGTATCGGGGCATTCAGGTCTTTTGTGGGTGATTGTGAAAGGTTAGCTGTATTTATATTGGATGTGGCTGGTCCTGGAGAGAACCATGGGTTTCTGAAGCCCAGCATCTGGTGCTTGGGTTGTGACTGCGGGCCGAACTGTTGGTGGTGTGTAAGAGGCTCCTGTTGACTGTCTGGGGATTGGAACTGGCCCTGCGGCGGCAAGTGCCAGTTTCCTCCTATGGAATTATGTCTATGGAAGTTGTAGTTGTGAGACATGGAAGCGTAGGAATTCACTTATACATGTACATAAGTAGATGTGGGTTTTGTTGGTTGGAGGAGGGTGAGTTTCAATTGTCTCCCCAATATCAAAAGTCACGTGCACCATTAAAGGTGGAGAGCCTTTCTCCGGTGCTCTTATTCTTTCCCTACGAAAGTCTACTTTGATTAGAGTTCATGAGTTAATATACATTATGGTCTATGGAGGGGACGGTGAGCGAGTGAGCTGTTGGACGGATAGCATCAAAAGAAGTATGTACAAGTAAAAGAATCATTAAGCGGTGAGTTTTGGCAGTTCTTCTGGATAAGCTGGAGCCATGGCTGGTTGAGCATAGAATCTAGACACCATCATACCCACACCTTCAAACACACCCAACAAACAGGCACATGTGATAGCGGAGTTTCTGGTGTGTCTCCAGCCACCTCTGACAGCTAATGCACCACCAGTAAAGAAACCAGCAATAACGGCGTTCCATGCATCTTCTCTCTTCCTCACGGCCTTGACAGTACAGTCAAATGTGGAAAACAAACCTCCCCAGACACCCAAGTTACCTCCAACAACAGGTGCTCTCGACTTGATGGCAGAAATCGAGCCGTAGCCTCTCTCTCCGTATGGCGAGTTACGGAAACCCTTGATCCCGTGCCACACACAGCCACCAATGGCACCCATAGCAAAGGCACCACCGAAGTCACTCAAGATGACAATAGGACATGGATCTCTAGAATGGTCAGCAGACATGATGTTCTTTGGTTCGCTATGACTGGATATATATGGTTAAAGTCAGAATGGCAAATTTTTTATGAGGTTTCCGAACATCGATTTTTCAGACTCATATTTACCCTACATTCAGTAAAAATGGGAATATATTTTTCCGTTGTAGATAACAGAGTCATCCCCCTTATCTTCCTCACTGTCTATAAATTACCGGCTATTCACTTCAAATAGCACGTCATGTTCGCTCACTTGGGATATGTCAAGCTCCTCTTCACTCTCATCAAAACCAGAAGCATGTGATTGTCCTTCTGGTAAAGTATTTCTATGTTTTACTCCATTCTGTAGCTCTTCTTCTTCTTCTTCTTCTTCTTCTTCTTCTTCTTCTTCCTCTTCATCGTCTTCTTCGAGAACAAACTCGCTGGCCATTTCAAAGTCTGCTCTTCCAATCGACGAGAAATTGTGCAACTGAAAGTAATCAGTATCGATCTGCGGCCCTGTGAATGTAGTCTTGCCCCAGCACCAGTACCCGATACTTGCAAACGCAGCGAACCCCAGAATCACCACCGAAGCATAGTTCATTGAATAAGCTGTCAAGTTCTTGATTACTGGTGGAAGACACAAGATAAAAAGCAGAAATACCACCCAAACCACCGAGAGTCCATTGACAATCCAGCCAAACATCCGTAACCGGAACGCCGCGCCGCTGATCTTGCGTCTCTTGTTCAACATAAGACACAAGATGGGGATTCCGTTAGCCATTGCAAGTGAGACCACCGAGGCACCCAAGAATGCATTGAAGGCCGATGCAGAAATCAATGAAACGAGACAAAGAATACCACAAACGAGCATGGATAAGAGCAAAGCGTTTTTGGGCACCCGTTCCAGATCAACCGAGTCAACTGTAACCCAGTAGTCTTTGAATGGTAGGCCGCCATCACGGGCAAATGCGTATGTCGTTCTCGATGCCGTAGTCAAGGCTCCGATTGCTTGGAAGAGGACGGTTCCAATAAGAAGTAGCACCAAGAGGAACGAGACAATGTACGAGTCCGTGGCAAGTTTGAACACCAAGTCGATGGGCATGATTTCTGGAGTTTCATCTAAGAGCAAAGTTAGTTCAGGAAGAATGATCAAGAGGGGCAAGATGAAAATGAGTCCTGTGGCCGTGGCCAACAGAATGGCGCTGATGGCACCCTTGGGCATGTTTCTCTCTGGATTCTTCACTTCGTCGGTGATGGAGAACAACATTCCGTAGCCCGTGAGTGTGAACGACGAGGCCTGGAGTCCTACCATGAACGCTACGGGATCGGGCCAGCCGGAGCGTGAATTGTCAAACGTGGTCAAGATCTGTTTGATGGAGTTTGTTCTTTTAGCGAACAATATGAGCAAGAAGTCGATTGCCACCACAGTGTAGATGGACCAGTAGATGCACATTTTGTTGATGGACTCCAAGTAACGGGAGAACTTGAAGTTGACAAACCCGCAGATGAGAAGCATGATGTAGTAGATTATGAGAACGTAGATGGCGTCCAGCTTGAAGTAGGCGTTTCTAAGGCCAAACACCGAGAGAATGAACTGGGATCCCGAAAACATGATCAGAATGGCGTATGTCCAGTTGCCGATGAGCAAGAACCATCCGGTAAACCACGAGCTGACGAGGGAGTATTTCTCGTTGCTCAAGATGGCACTGAAGTGGTAGACTCCACCGGCGGTCGGGTACTTGGATATGATTTCACAAAGACTTAGGACCACCAAGAAGGAGAAGAATGCCACCACGATCCAGCCGTAGAGCATCGTTACGTTTGCGCCATCGGTGAGCGAGATCCACAAGGTGGACGAAATACCAAAGGGTACACCCATCAACGTAAACCCCAAGCCAATGACCGACGTCACGGTGAGTTTCCGCAGCAAATCCTGCTTGTACTTGAAATGTTCCACCTGCTCGATCTCGTCGTCTTCCAAGTCGTGGAGAAACGAATTGAGGTATCGTACCGGTGCCAGGGACAGCAAGGCTTCGTGTATTTGTGGTAACGGCAAGCCCTGGAGCGGGCCGTGCTGTTCCGGTGGAGCAGTATCCTCCGTATGGACCATAATTATACAAAGATTTGGTTAAAACGTCAAACCGACTGCGGAAATGTCTGGATCGGCGCGATATTGCATACTACTAGTCCCCAGAAAAAGCAGATATTCTCATAATTCTATAATTTTATTAAATTTTTGCAACTAAAAGTCAAAGTCACTATCGTCTTCTTCGTGCTGTTTTTGCACTCGTACCATCACCGGCAAACTAATGCTTTCGCTTGTCTTGATGTGGACACTGCCGATATTGTTGACAGACCGGAGAATGCCACCGACGGGTGCATGTTTGGGCTCGACCAAGTACAGCACCACGTCGTTGATGTTGGTGAGAAGATCGGCCGCACTCCAGTCGGCGTACCCCACGCGGATCTGGAGACAGGTGCCGTTGACAGGCGGAAGAAAGGAAGTGTTGCCTGCAATCGACTTCATCTGAGCCCGCACGTACTTAGGCTCGCACCGGTCGTCCTTGAGCTTGGTCGACTTCTTGCCCACGGTCAACTTGGCGTCGGCGCTTGGCCGCGCCATCTGCACCATATACGGCACCTTCTTGTTCTTGTGGTAGAACTGCGCTCCAAGAATCCCAGGAAGAAACTTGTGCACCCGATTGTCGGCCACCACGATATCATACTCCTTGAAGAGCTTGTACACCTTGCGCGGATCGCGTGCCATGGTCCTGAGCTTCGTCAAGGTATATATCTGGTTAAACACGTCTTCAGTGGGCGAATCCTTCTCGGTCAACGCCTGGCGGTACGGCGTCGATGGGTCCTTGGTTACCAAGAGCACCGATTTCTCCTCTAACTTATCCAACTGTCTCGACACCGGGATGATCCGCGGCGTATAGTCCTTGTCCTTGGCCACGGCGATTTTCAAGTCGAGCACGAGATACACCGCTTCTGCACCCGTGCTGTGCGCACTGAGCGCGCGCACAGACTTCTTGGCCTGCTTGTACGACTCCAGACCCAACAAAAACGGCATTCGTGGAATGAAAAGTTTTGAGATGGCATCGCGAAAATATATACATGTTCTACAAATACATGTCCAAATTTTTTTTTTCTTTCAACTAAAAGGTCTTTGTATCATTACTCATACACCAGTAGTGGTACTCTAATCGCCCCGCAATGCGCGTATGACGGCTGGCCGTCTCATCATGTACTTGGTCCACTTGTAAACCTCGGGAAACTCGACTTTTAAGTTGATGCCGATCCGGTCGACGACGTTGTTCCATGGAACAAACGACAAGTCGGCGACGGTGGCACGATCGCCTACCAACCACACAGGGTAGTCAAAGTATCTAGACTGTGACAACGGGGTGGTTCCAGCACTGTAGGCCGCTGCGTTTTCTACGTCCAAGTCCATGATCAACGCCTCTCTTCTCTCCGCGAGCGCCATTTCAATCACGCCGTAGACCCGTCTGACCTCATCGGTGTATCTTTCAACAGCACTAGGAACAGGACAGCTGTGGAAGTATCTGAAGTGTAATGCCTGGCCAATCATCGGGGCGTGGCCCGAGGTCTGGAAGAAGAGCCAGCTCGAGATCTGCGATTGTTCGACAAAGTTGTCGGACCACAACGGACACTCGCCGTTCTCTTTCAAGTACTTTGAGACCAAGTAGAGAATGATGGCGCCCGATTCCCAGATTGATGTGTTTTCGTTGAAGTGGTCGATCAACGCAGGGACCCGGGCATTGGGATTTATGGTGACAAACTCGGGGGCGCGCTGTTCGCCGTAGTTGAAGTCCAAGAAGATGGTGTTGAACGGCAAGTTCAACTCGGACAAGATGATGGCGACCTTGAACCCATTGGGGGCCGAGCGGTGCGAGAACAAGGTGTAGCCCTCGGTGGGCTGGTTCTGGAAAAAGTGGGTGATACGGGACTGCTGCTGCAGCGTGGTGGCCTCGTTCTGTAGTTGTTGCTGCAAGAGGTTCAAGTTGACCTCGTTCTGCTGCTGGTCCGAAAGCGACACCGACTTCAAGCCGGCCGACAAGTTGGAGATGGTGCTTGGGTTAGCCTTATTATTATTATTGGTATTATTGGTTGTCGACATGACATATGCGTTTTTGTTTGGAGTGGGAGGTGTGCTGCTGTGGTGACTCGGCGGAAGTAGGAAAAATCTGGGGCTGCGTATGGCAACGGAAACAAATATGCGGCGATTATGCAAACGGTGGTGGTAGCTCAAAGGGCGTTTTTCTGTGCTTGCCCGGGCGTCTCTACTGTGGTTGTCTCCTCACGCCAATGCCTTCCAGTATCCTCAGTTTTTTTTTTCCGGTAGTTGGGCACGGGTGCACGACTTCGAAAAACGCCTACCGGGCCCGGAACCCTCCCCAGCTGCGAAAAAAGTAGATAAGAGATCGAATCGCTCCCTGCTCAAAATGTCCAGAGACAGAGAGAGAGATGACACTTGGTGAGTTTCATATTGCAGTGCTTATTACAGACACATGTGTTGTGGGTACACATGGCGATTTTGGCGATATGGCCCGGCGGTTGCTCCTAGACTGTCCGTGGCCGGTGCAGAAGTACCAGGTCTCGTTTGAAGGCGAAGGATACGGCGATGAAATGGCGTCGACGTACCGCCAGTTGCAGGAGAACATCGACGATGGCTTTGTCAAGGCCGTGTTTGTTACAGGATCACGCACAGACTCCTTTGCTTCGGAGATCCCCTGGGTGGCTGCCCTCGATACCTTCTTGAAGGAATCCCTTTTTGGTGCTGGGCTCCCTATCGTCGGGGTCTGCTTCGGCCACCAGATCATCGCCAAAAACCTCGGCGCCAAGGTGGGCAGAAACGCCGCCCATGGCTGGGAATCCGGCACGACTACCGTCAACCTCAGCCGCGAATTGTTGCTGCACGCCAAGTCGCCGTTCGCCGCGCACGTCAAGACTAGCTTCAATATCGCAGAACTCCACCAGGATGTTGTACACGCTGTTCCTCCGCCATTTGATGGGTCTGAGTTTGTGGCAATCGGCTCCTCCTCGAAATGCGCCGTGCAGGGCATCTGGACCGCAGAAGGTCCGCTTAAAATCTTGACGTTTCAGGGCCACCCAGAATTCTCACCAGAAATATCTCGTCACTTGCTAGACACTTGCTTGAAAATAGGCGAGTTGTCGCAACTACAGTACCTTGATTCCGTGGACCGCACTACAAAGCTCCACGCCGACACACCTGTGCTTGCAGACATCATTCGTGACTTCTACACTAATAATTTAGACAAATAATAAAAGTAATATTAAATTATCAATACTTGTACTTATTTGCAGGCGCCACAATGTCGAGCCCCTGGAGCTTGCCCCCAGGATTCATCAACATCGGATCAGGCGTCACCAAACGTTTGCTCAATGTCCCGTTGATCTTCTTCAGCTCCTGTAACTTGGCCTCAAGTTGCTTGATCTTATCCGTGGCAGACTTCAACTCATGCATGTGGTTCGTCGTCAATTGGCTCACCACGTCCCTCAACTCATCTCTCTGCGTCCGGAGCGTTGTGATCGCCTCCTGCGACTCGTCGTAGCTCGCGTCATAGTCAACATCCAGCGTCAACATAAGCGGACGCGTCCCATTGCTGCTATTATTTCCAGAAACTCGTTTCTCCAACTCAGGTATCACCTGGAACTTCAATTCGCTATTCTCCTTCAACAACTCATTGTACTTATCTAGCAAGTTCTGATCCTGGCCATTGTGACGTTCTTCATACTCATTCACCTTATACTCAAGCTGGTTCACCAAATCGTTCTTGATAAGTAACTGCTTATACAACTCGGTCTTTTCATAATTGAGCTTCAACGGACTGGGTGACTGCCCATTCTCAAGTAATAACGCATGCTCTTCACTGATAATTCGTAATCGCCTTTCCTTGTTCAATTTCTCCTGCAACTCAGTTACAGTAGCCAGATTAATGATGTTCCGCTTCATCTCTTCGTCACTTGGGATACTGTTCTTGAGACGACTCTCCAACGCCAACTCACGCTTGATCGAGGACGCCAACTCAGTGGTGACCAACTCCAATTCCGTCAATAACTCGTTGTTACAGTTCATGATACTAAGCTCCTCCTTGGTAAACGATAACGGAGTCTTGGTTTTCTGCAGCGCTATCGACAAGTGACGCAGGTGTGTCCGCAGATGACTCCGCAGGTGAGTCGCTGACGATGACCGCGTTACAACCAGAACATCGTCGCCATCATCATCTTTCTTTGACTTGGATAACCGTCTAAAGATATCTTTGGACTTACTCGTCAACGAGAACCGTTTCTTCTTTTCCTTGGTGGGGAAATCGGAGTTATTAGTGCTTTCAGGAACCAACGGGGTACTATATATATAGTTGCTGGTAGTTGATCTGACAGGGAGCTCAACTTCGTGGTCACCAAAGCCACTTAGTGGAGGTACATGTGACATATTGGAGGTATTGTCGGTGGTTGGAGGCGATGCCAAAGTGTCGGGATATGTAGAACTTCTGTCAGAAGAATCCATCCGTCCAGGAACATTTGATGCCGCGATATCAACACGGTCGTCATCGTCATCGGAGTAGGTCGACTCGTTGTCTTCGTCAATCTGGTTGTTCAGAATCAGCTGAGCACCATATTCATTGGATGCCATTCTGAAGTTATTGAATGCAGTGTTGGCAACCAAGGACTTGATTGAACCCAGTTTCTTGGGTGTGGCATCATATCGAGGAGATCCTCTTTCCTTCAAGAGAGTGTTTTCGTAGTCAGATGGCTGTCCGTCAAACAAATCATCTTCTTCCACTGCCATTCTCTTGCTGGGCAGTATATGCTTCTTGTTGGGGGTGAATTCAAGAGCCGTGACAAACACATCTTTGGCATGCGAAGTGTTTTCTGCACTGGCTCCAATAGTTCTGAACTTATCACGATTATCGTGGCCGTGTTCCTCGGTATCTATCATTGACTCTCTGTTTTCATGGGTACGCACATTGAACGAGGGAGAAACGTGCAATTCTTCTTCCTGTGTTGCTTCAAGGGATACACTGTTTCTAAATGGCGTTTGGGTTGTAGCTGTGTTGTTAGTGGATTGCGTTTCTTCGTCATTATTAAAAAAGTTGAGTTTTCTCAACCTCATGGAATTGTTCTTCTTCAAGGTCGACTTTCGTGAAAGCGACACGTTATCTTCTTGAGGATCGAATTTGTAGATGGCATCTTCTTCCTCAGCATCTCTGAGTGGCGAAGAGGCTTGGATTGGGAGGTTGCCTTTCGGATCAAGACGGTTAGTTATTTCTTCCTCTTCTTCCTCTACAACATTCATTAGCGAGTCATTGGAATGCAGTGACTGGTACGGACTCTGTGGTGGGGGCTGGAAGCTTGGTCCGTTTGTGTACCCTGCTGTTGGATGCTGGAACTGTGGCTGTTGTGGTATTCTCGGTCCGGCTCCTGCTCCATTTGAGTTGAGAGACATTGTGCGAGGATTGTTCTGGTACTGTCCATTGAACGTGTATGAACCGTTAGGAGGAGGAGGACGAGCTTGTCCGTATCTGGCTCCTTGCTGGGGATATTGTTGTTGATACTGGGGACCCTGGCCCGGTGGGACGGGGCCCTGCGAGTTGAGGGACATGGTTCTTGGTGCATTGGCGTAGGTTGATACTGGTGCTCCTCCGTACGGAGCGCCTTGTGCTGGGGGGTACTGTTGTTGAGGAGGCATGGCGTACCCATTGCTTCGCATGGACATGGCACGCGGTCCCTGGGGAGGAGGGTAATAGCCATTAGGGTTCGGAGGCCCATGCATGGGTTGTCCTGTCTGTCTGTTAAATGACATCGCCCTGGGAGGTCCATTGAGCGGGTTGCCCAATGACATGGCGCGTGAGTATTCGCCTCCCGGTCCGTATGTGCTCATAGACATCGCACGCGGGTCCTGGTACTGCTGTTGGCGCTGGTCCTGCTGCATCGGGTTGCCACCAGCAAGTGACATTGCGCGTGCGCCCGAGGCAAGGACCATTTTCTTCTGGTAATTCATCTGTCTTCTGTACTGGATGTTGCTGACGCTCTTGTCTCCCAAATCCATCTTGCCGTTGATCCCGATGGTGGGTATAATGGGCGTGGTGTCGACGCGCGATGCAGATGCGGCATACGGACCTTGGTGTCTGATGTGGGCGATGTCGTCGAACGAGACGTGGGAGCCGTTGCTGAGTTCAAAGATATCGGCTCCATGTTCGTCGTCAAAGACGTCTGTTTCTTTATTCCGGCGGAAAAGACGCAGGACTCCCTGGTGGGCCGCTGCCGCTGCGCCATCGCTGCTCAAGAGTTGCTGCCTTAGCCGTCCTGGTTGCGTGTTCATAGCCGCGTCCATCGGTGCTTGTGTGTGTATCTGACTTTGGTTGGAAGGTAGCTACACTATAAAAAAATTGGCGGAATGAATTGCTCTTGTTTTTGGCTGCTAGACACCTAGAACTTCGCTAAAGTTTGGAGACGCAGTCAGTGTCTGAAAAATCTTTTCCTACCGAGTGCAGATCACGTGGGCCGGCTGAGATGACCGGCGTTACTCAACAAGGGAAGCTTTGGTGAATCAGTAGACTTTCGGAGAAAGAAAGTGACCCAGGAATTGCACTGCAGAAACCTTATTGAGACAACTCTAAAGTGGTATTGTTTATGTTGATTGTGAATCTGCCGAAACGGCCGGCCGCGCTAATCCGTGCGCGCTAGAATTAGCGAGGCTGTCATGGCCGAAACGGGTCACTCGCGACACCGATAAGCTATTCGGACACGGATAGGGCGTGACCGCACTCAGCTGCTGCTGCCACCCAAAACCTTAACGTGTTTCACACCGGGTTGGGTTCTGCAGCCTGCTTACGCAAAAATATCCGCACACGCACGCACTTTCATTTATTGTACTACTCTGCCTATAATCGGGTACCGCTTCCTGAAGAAAAGGCCCCACCGGTCGATGATCTCGTTTTCCTTATCGCCCAAATCGTCGACGTACCACGTCGTGTCGGTTAAACGGTCGGATCCAGCCAGCTCCGGCGCCAACTCAAGAACATTCAACCCCAACAACCGCGAAACATCTTTGCCCACCAACCGATGGTACCCCTTGCCCGGCCCGTAGCTGTTGGAGTTCTGCGTGACGTCGTAGATCCAGCCCCGGATCGCCACGTATATCTCTGGCCGGTCAACACCATTGTACGCCGCCAATTGGCTGTGTGTGTACGCAGGAAGCGTCTCGGTATCAAGCTGCTGGTTATACTTTTCTGTCTCGGTCGGTTCGGCCATTATGTTTTTGTAGCAGGGAACAGTTTGCTGGGCCATGCCAAAAGGGCGCGGATTATATGCAGCAGGTTTCTGTGCAGACATCAACACAAAACAAAAGAAAAAAGAATAGGTCTGGTTCTTGTACGACCAAACCATCCATCTGCATCATATGGTACGTATTTTGCCAGCAGCACCATCTTTTTGCTAGTCTTACTAACCACAGACCGACACAGAAAAGTATCCGCCCAGCATCCAGCAACTTTTTGCGCCGAAACCACCGCTTCTCTACTTATCGCCCACCGACTATGCCCCAGAAACCAGATCGACCGGCTCCATCACGCCGTTGTCCCGCCTCAAAGCAATATACACAGCATACATCACCGAAGAACTACCACAGATCGAACTGACTCAGACGCTGCCGCCCCCTTCTCGACACCAGAAACAGGTCCAGCTCCATCAACAACGCCAGGCTCGCATCAAGTCGTCACAAGAGCGACAGTTACACGAATGGAACGACCCGGCAATCCTCCAGAAAAACGAGAAAGAGTTCATGAAGGATCCGTACCGTACAGTGTTTCTTTCTCGGCTCGACTACGCTGTGACGGAAATTGAGCTCTCCAAGAACTTCAGCCAGTTTGGTGTCATCGACTCGATCAGAATTATCCGTGACCGCAACGGCAAATCCCGTGGCTACGGGTTCTTGGTGTATGAAAAGGAACATGATGCACATGCGTGTGTCACGGAATTGGCCCGCCGCGGCCTCAAGATCGGCCTGCGCCATGTGTTGGTCGATATCGAACGCGGCCGCGTGGTGCGCAACTGGAAACCGGCACGGCTCGGCGGAGGCTTGGGCGGCCGCCACTATACACGCCCAGGCCGCTTCTCTGCTACTGCATCGGCTGCTGCCAGCGGCAGACGTCTCCATATCTCCAACAACCCATCGATACCCAGCCACAACAGCACAACATACCTGCAGCCATCGAGCTACAAACGTCCGCCATCGTACCAGCCACGCGAGCGACCCAATCCCGAGAAGTCGGTTCGCGACAAGTACGCCAAGTACTCGTCTCTTAGCACCACAGCAGCATCTACACCACAGCTGGGATCCACCGCTCGGTCCATCAGAAGCATTCGACAACGGGAATGAGATTCGCAGCCATCGCACCTGCATGGAGTGTTTAGACATCCAGCAACCATCAAGCATCAAACCACGAACCGCAAACCAAATTTCTTCTACTGCCAATCATTCTCTTTGCAATGTATAGGAAACGAACACGTAATCAGAAATGTCTCCGTTGATATAAATGTAGAAGGCATGGGGAAGTTGGGTATTAGGTAACATCCTGCATATACCAAACTGGAGTTCTTTAGGTTTTGACATGAATTTTGTCGAAAACGACCCCAACGCATCATATTGTTCTGACAATGTCTAGCGATTCTGGCCATAAGAAAAGGAAGTTGACCGAAAAAGAGGGAGATGGTGATGTGCAGCTGCTTACAGATACGATTACCAAAGCTGTTGCTGCCCAGTTTGAAGAACGGTTCGCCAAGCTCGAGAGAGAAGTTATTGAGTTGAGGAGCTCCATCTCCCCACAAGATAAAACAAAACAGGCACCTAAGTTGCCAGCACTTGAAAGAAAGTCACAAGAAGATGCTGTACCTGCAATTAAACCAAAGCCCACGTTTGGTGCTAGTTCTTTTGTATCTTCTCCTGCATTGAAAACAACAATAACTACTCCTCTCAACTCATTTGTGTCCACTGCCGACGAGACAACCACGGCGCCAAACACCACAGAAAACTCGCCTAGTCCAGCCTTATCAACACAACCCCATGTTTTTGGAGCCACTTCTTCCTTTGGCCAAAACGTTTTAGACAATATCAAAAACAGAAAGAATGTTTTTGATAGTTTACCTTCACAATCAGCCATGGCCGCAGAGTCAGCAGCGTCTACCGAGGAAACTGCCAAACCCACTGTTACCAGTTCCTTTGGGGCCCATTCGCGATTCAACGGCACTTTCCTCGCCGCCACATCCAAAAAGTCATTTTTGGACGAGGACGAGAAAGAGTCGAGTCCAGTAGACCAGGCTCAGCCAGGTAACAAGAAGGCAACCCAGCAGTTCAAACAAGTTGATCTCGTGCCTACAACGGTGCAAACTGGAGAAGAAGATGAAGAGTCGCTCTACACCGTCACCACCAAGATATTTGCTCTTGATTTGACCAAGATTTCTGACGGGTGGAAAGAAAGAGGATTAGGGCTGTTGCATTTGAACCAGTCCAAGACGAACGTCAAGGACGTGCGTTTGGTTATGAGATCACAGGGATTGTTGCGGGTGGTTTTGAACTATAAGATCCATGCCAACACTGAGCTTTTGAAAGGATTGGAGGCCAGCTTGACACCCGGTAAGTTTCTTCGGCTTAATTCGATAAACGAAGAAGGCAATCCGATCCAGTACTTGTTGAAGTTTGGCAACGAGACACTGAGAAACGAGTTGGTGGACAAGATTGAGGAGTTGAAGAAGGATATCTAGAACTAAGATGTTGTGTATAATATGTAAAGAAAAATTCAGGCTTTCTTAAAGGCTATGCTACAGATGGTGGACCCCTGCACACCACCAAACTGGAAGCTCGGGTACTTGATTTTGTCCCATACTTGTAAGGAACTGTTGCTGGAGATGATGTTCTCCAACTCGACTGCGGTAAAGTTACAGGAGGTGATGAGGAGAATGGAGTTAGTGTCCATCAACTGTTCTACCTGTGCCGCATAGACATCCATGCCGATTTTGTCATTGTACACTGGATCCTGATTGAGGGCGATGGCGTCCAAGGTTCCCTTATCCAAAAGGATATCAAACTTGTTTTGTTGAAGAAACGGGTTGTTCTGGAGCAACAAGTCTACTTGCTGGAACGTGAACGATGCGTCAGGGTACTTTCTGACCGCTATTTCATCGGCAAACTTGACTGAATCGGGCGAGTAGTCGACTCCGGTAAACGTAAACTTATGGGATCCATCATATTCTTCTTGTAACGCGGTGTGGAGCTCAAATAAGAGATGGCCATTACCAGTACCGAGATCAAGCACCGATATTTCGTTGTGGTCAAACGGTATTTCGTCGTCGTTCAATTTGTCCACGAGAAACTGGACCATCTTGGCCTCGGCATCGGAGTCTTCAAACCAACATTCTCCAGTATCTTCATCATTGTGGGCAAAGTTCTCGATCTCCTTACGATAGAAGTTGTTCCAGCTGTGTGTTAGAAGGTGGTTCCGAACAGCAACAAAAGAAATACATACTACTCCTGTGTCCCTAACCTGGACGAGTTTAATCTGAGGTCTTGGGTCATGGCAGATAATTTTTCAGCGCAGCACTCAACTTGACATTTTTAATAAATATTTAGCAATGGATGTGGAGGAAGAAACACTTATAGATACACAGACGCAGCAGTCGTACCGAGTGTGGAAGAAGAATGCACCGTTTCTCTACGATTACCTCGTCACCAAGTCGTTACTTTGGCCGTCGCTCACCGTCCAGTTTTTTCCTGATCTCATGACGAACGACAACGTCGTGTTCCAGCGCTTGCTCCACGGCACATTCACCTTGGGACAAGGGACCGATAGCATCTCAATCTTACAATGGCCGCAGTACAAGGACCTCAATCATGACATTCAGGTCAACAAGTTGGATTACAACCACGACAAACAGGAGTTCGAGCTCCAGACAAAGTCGCTCCCCAAACCACGCGTTCTTCAACAGATAAACCACAGTGGCGACGTCAACAAGGTCAGGTACATGCCCCAGAAACCTAATGTCTTGGCTAGTAGCAACAATACTGGTAATGTTGTTGTCTATGAACGGACCAAGCACGCCAACTTCCAGAACTCCATCACCAACGAGTTCAACCGGCCCCAGCTTCGTCTTACGGGTAAGACAAAGCAGGAAAACGTGGATATCTTTGGTCTTGATTGGAATCTCCAGCAGGAAGGCTTGTTGGTCACGGCAAATATGGCTGGAGATGTCAACGTGTTTGATATTCGTGGCAGCTACAACCGAGAAGAGACGATGGCACAGACTCAGTACCACGACAACGATGACGTTGGCATTAACGATATCGAATGGTTCCCAGGCCACGACTCTGTACTAGCATTTGTCGACGACAATGGTTCCATCAAGATTTACGATACGCGAGCCAACACCATCGCTCGTCACCACACGCCGTCGTCCGTGGCCATCAACAGTATCAGCATCAGTCCATTGCAGTCAGCGGTTCTTGCCACAGGAGACAGCGATGGTCTTGTCAGCATCTGGGATCTCAGAACGTTTGGTCTGGAGAACACAACGCCTATTAAACAACTCAACCACCACACCGATTCCATCACGCAATTGAAATGGCACCCCAAACTCAACAACGTGTTGGGAACGTCTTCTGCAGACAAACTGGTGAAACTCTTCGATGTGGGATTGGAGGATGAGTTGTTGTTTGTCCATGCTGGGCATATGTTGGGAGTCAATGACTTTGATTGGTCGAACCACGACGACTGGCTCGTGGCCAGTGTAGCAGATGACAACTCTCTCCATGTGTGGAAACCAGCTGGACGTTCATAAGGCGATTTATATTTATACTTTTTTACTGTACGAATATGTATTATATCTAGTTCATAACATTCTTAGTTCTTAGCAAACAAGTTTTCGATTTCAGTAACAGATTCAGCTAAAACCTTTTCTTGGAACTTAGGGTTTTCGAGTTCCTTGTTGACCTTTTCCAAGACAGACTTGATCAATTGTTCTTGTTCCAATTGTCTTTGTTGTTGTTCGTATCTAACCCAGGAGTCCAAAGTGGACTTGGCTTCAGCAGCAACAGCAATCTTTTGCTTCAATTCGAAAGCTTCGGCTTCCAATTGAGCGGTTTCCTTGGAAACAGCAAACAATTGCTTGGTGGTAGAAACAACGTCCTTCAATTGGGAAACAGAAGAGATTCTGTCTTGGACAGCAGAGATGTGCTTGGTTCTGGATTGGTTCAACAAATCGTTAACCTTCTTGATTTCACCGTCAGCCCATTCGGTATACAATGGAGCAACAAACTTGGCAACCAACGTGGTGAAGGCAGCAAAGGTGATAACCAAAATGGTTTCGTCGTGGATAACAACCAATTCGTTGGAGATACCGTAGATGGCAGCAGCAGCGGAGGTGGCTAAGATACCAGTCTTAGACAAGTAGTTGTTACCTGGCAAAGCATCGATGATGGAAGTAGCCTTTTGCTTTGGTTCAACTGGGGCTGGCGTAGAAAGGAAACGCAAACCAACTCTAGAAAATGTGGTTAGTATACGGACAAAAGCGGATTGACTCATACAACTCGAACTCGTTACAATCGTTCCAAACCCACCAACATTCACTGTGCAAGGGGGAAAATATTCTCGATCCCTGTGGGTTTCCCTTTGGTGTTATGGTATGGGTCGTTTTGTATAGGGTTTCATCGGCACAAAAAAAAAGTCAAGGTTGTTACTGCATATCTGCGTGTGGGTACTTACGGAACTTGACGTGCAGCCATAGGACGAACAGCCCTGAAAGCAATTCTGTTAATCATGGACATCTTGAATACGTTACTGTGATTTGAGAGTTAATTTTCAGTGAATTTTTTGGTTACTTTCGGACGAGCTTCGGGTCGAAAAATTGATTTTGATTGGAAGATGTAGACTTCCTATTCAGGAAATATCCTTTTCACTTCTTTTCTTACTATTAATATTACATATTCCTATACACCAGACACACGGTCTTAACTTACGGCTGCAGTTCAAACCGTGCTTGCATGATGCTATACAACGCTTTATCGGTATCGGCTTTTGCGGCCGCCAACTCTCTTGCTATGTCTTGTTTCAAATCACTCGTGTATGAAGTGTGCTTTCTGGAAACCTCAATTCCGAAATTCAAATCGCCAGCTTCCTTCTGTGCTTGTTGTAGGATCGAGTCCTGTAACACTTGGGAAACTGCCTGTACATTTTGTCCCGATTGCAACAATTCATGCTGCGATGGTTTCGTATTCTCTGGTTCTGATGGCTCTGGCGATTCTTTCTTGGGACTCTCAGTACCGTTCAGTTCATTATTATTAACTATTGTCTCCTGCTTCTTTCCTCTATTCCGTCTCAAGGCGGCCAAGCGAGCCTTTCTGTCTCCTGACAGCTCATCCATCGGTGCTTCAACTAACCACCTGGTTCACTTTTAAACAAGCGGTCTATATGCACCAAACCATTTATTCACGTGACTGGTGTTACCTTTATCAAATTTCTTTGCAGCCATTTTTCTAATAAGCACCAATGAATACTCCAGTCAAAGTCCAAAAACCACCTACTCCTCCTAACTCTGTACCTCATAAACGCCCAAAAAGTAAGATTTGCAAAGCAGACAGAAAGGAAACATGGTTAGCAACTAAAATATCGTCAAAATCCATCTTTGACGAACCAATTAGCAGCACTCTTCATTTACCTACACCTATAAAGCAAGCTGAGCCCAAGTCAACTTTTACTAAAGGGAGAACATTTTGTGTGGATTTAAAATTTGGTCCCTAAATAACTCATGGCAGTATCTACAAGATACGTGTCTGGGATTTGCATGTGGTCCCCAGGTATCTTGTCAAAGACCAACTTGCCCTCAAAGAATAAAGTTTTGAGTCCAATCAAATCTTCCTGAAAGATCTTTGTCCTTGCTACCGGAATAACTAGACCAGTCTCAGTATCGATTTCAGTAAACCATGCCGATTCCTTTGGCACCAAAGTTGTATCGTCTGTAAACTGAATCATGACAAGTTTGTTGATCTTAACCAAATTGTTCTTATAAGACGAGTTATAATTCCTTTCGTTATTGAAGTCCGCCAAAAAGTTTGAATGCTCAAGGTACTGCTTCATCTGGTTAGGGTCACGAAAATACTGGGCAGGAATGATTCGTTTCTGGACTGAATCATACCAAACTTGCCTCTTAAGAAGCGAGTTTCTCGTACGGCATACCCAATCGTTAGGATCTTTGCATAACGGAAGTTCCTGAACACCCAAGTGAGGTGAGCCAAACGTCACTAAATTGTGTATCCTGGCACCTGGACAGGATTCAGCTAATGCTCGCAACATCAATCCTCCCTGAGAAAAGCCTACTGCATCAAATCCTAGTTTCAACTCGGGGATATCTTCTATCTGTTCACATGCAAGTTGGACCTCCTTGTTTGCATCACCAAACATCGACATTTGCTGGTCCCTTTCTGCATTGGTGTCCATGTATATTGAATGGATAAAGATTTCTGGGTATATCTGGTCGAAAATAGCTCCGACCTCATTTATACCTGAAGAATTATAATTGTCTCCTAACCCATGCCAGATAACGATAGGTCTGCGTTTGTCATATGTCGATATCGTCGCTGGACGGCCCAGATCCAGATTGACCGTAATATGTGGTGATGAAAATATGTGGGAGTTAAAAAGAAGACTGGTTAACGCCAGCAAATCTAGAATATTGGATAAGTACATGTTAAGTGTAAATCCTCGATTGTGGAGTGTGTGGAGTAAAATAATCACGCTAATCAACGTTCTGCTGACCTAAGCATCATATCGTGCACAGGTGTTCCAACTCAAATATGCAAACAAAATCTTTAGCATCAGAACTCAGAAGGTTGCTGGAAGATGCTATAAATGATATGCATGGTTCTTTAAGTAAACAAACTTCAAGTACATATTATTTCATTTAAGATTGAATTATCAAAAAAACGACCTCGGTGAGGATCGAACTCACGATCTCAAGATTAACAGTCTTACGCCTT
>JAJMFW010000019.1:0-191687 GCA_030574975.1 Teunomyces atbi | reverse complement strand
ACCGTTACCATTCCAGCATCATCCGGTGGAACTGGCTCTGTTATTATCGAAGTTCCAACTCCAACCAAAACGTTTACATCTACGTACTCAGGATCCGTGACAACAACGGTTACCATTCCAGCGTCATCCGGAGGAACTGGATCCGTGATTATCAAAGTTCCAACGCCAACAACAACGTTTACTTCAACATATTCAGGATCTGTGACAACAACCGTTACCATTCCAGCATCATCAGGTGGAACTGGATCTGTTATTATCGAGGTTCCAACTCCAACAACAACGTTTACATCTACGTACTCAGGATCCGTGACAACAACTGTTACCATTCCAGCATCATCCGGAGGAACTGGCTCTGTTATCATTGAAGTTCCAAGTGTATCAAGTTCCATTCTGTCTACAATTCAATCTTCCAGTTCTGCTTATCCAACAATTTCTCTTAGTTCGGCAAGTTTGTTGTTGTCATCAAGTTCTCTTACAGTACCTTGGAATTCAAGTAGGTCAACAATTAGTTCTGACTTATCTAGTTCATTCGAAAGTTCCACCATTATTTCAATTGATTCTTTGACACCTACGTCTTTAGTTTCATCCTCGAACTCCATACTAATGTCTTCGACACCCACATCCAATTCAAATATTGCACCCGAAACTTCTTCTTCTTCAGGAGTCTCAGCAAGTACTATACCTATTTCACCAGTTCAATCCGAAACGTCTTCTTCTTCAGGAGAATTAGCAAGTACTACACCTATTTCACCTGTTCAATCCGAAACTTCTATATATTCGGGGTTCTCAACAACGTTGTCAGATCAAAGTGCATCGATGACATCAGATCTAAGCACTTCAATCAATGATAATGGAGATCACACAACCTCAACTTTCGACAATATGAGCGGCCAACCAACCACAGCCTTCACGACTACTGCTTCCACGACCGTTGGACCAATAAGTTCTATTGGTGTTAATGACAACAGTCAAAGTGACAGTAATATACTGCATGCCTCTCCGGAAAATTCCGCCAACAGTATTGACAATGGGGCTTTGACAGATAATTCCAGGACACCGACTACACTGCCAGTCGTGACTCAGATGCAAGGTCAAAATACTCCATCACAGAGTAACATTCTCGTGTCAAATACGTTGACTCACAGTTTTATTCCTTCTCACCCGTTAACTACTTATGCTGATGGAGCTATAGGTATAGCTCCTTCGATTTTCATTTTTGTATTATCATTATTTTCTTCTTTGGTTTTATAAACACGACCGGTTTAGTCGTGCTTTATGCATACGTTATTATTTTGTTTCTATTACTATTAATACTAGAGTATATATTTTATTGATTTTTAACTTTTATATCTTCTTCGTAGGAAACTAGTCCTAGTAAACCTGAAAATAATCTTCAGGATGCGAAAACAAGATATTCTGACATAAGTAAGTCATCTGTGAGGCAATAAGATTTGGAAAGATACCATAAAAAACATTGTCTGAATAAGAGTAAACAATTTAAGCCATGCCAAATACCACCTCAAAACACAATACTTAGAAAACTGAAATGTTGGGCTGATTTGACAATAAATAGCACGAGCACCCTGTCATTCAAAATATCAACATTTAACACGAATCCAAAATAAGCTATCTCCGACTTGGAGCTTAATAACTAAATGGAAGCAATTTTTAGGATACGTGGAGTTTCTCTAAATATGTTTGCATAATAGTCCGATTTTGATTTCTTTATAGGATAGGAAAGGACGCATTAGCTTGAACATGAAACTGATCAAGCTTCAAACAACTTCATTATATCGAATAATCCGAACTTGTTGTATTCAACAAAATATTCTCTGTATAAGCTACTTTGCCAAAAAAGAAGCCAATAAATCCTTCAATCTAACATGTGAACTCAACTATTGATGGATGATACTGTACTTCATAAGTTCAGGCGTCCACAAAATTGAGTAATATTTTCAACTTTAGTGTTCGTTGATTGCTACATGACACAAAGTTATTGGTTGCTACTCTACGAAGACTGGTGGAAACAATAACGTAAAAAGGTAGATAAACACAATTCAAGTGACATTGTGTTCAAAACAATAGAATTATCTGATTGTAATAACGTGTGCCTTATTTGTTCTTTTAAATTACTTATTTCCTAGCTCAATGGATCAAATTGACAGAATTTTCCCTGATTGAATACTTCAATTATTCGCAGATTTAAGGTACAATAGATGGTAAACGTTATAGTCAATATGCTAAAATTTATTTACGCCGGATACAGTGATGCTGCCGGTTAATGGCATTCCTGTTCTATTGCTGCAGTCATATTTAACTAAGAGAAGTTCACAGACACGTATTTTTCATCACAAAGAAACGGAGCTGCAGGGAGTCCCTACAGGACTCTTGGAGCATTCCTTTAATTGTTCAAATTATCTGTGTGACAAGCAGCTTATTACTTATTATGGCCATCCTGAATAAAGACTGGCAGTCCCGTAAAATTTAGGGACTTGTCCTGTGTCAGACCAACTCTTGTATTGTAAAATCTTGTGTAACATACACGTGCCGTTTCCTCTTGATGGATGCTATAATAAATTCTTAGGTAATCAGTACAGGATGCGCGCTATTGCCTAATTCAGTAGTATAGTAAGGTTGACTGTAAGTCAGGCCGGGGGGAGGGGGAGGCAGGGAAGAAATTAGAATAGTTTTGTAGAAAGTAACTTAGTATTGATTTATAAAACTAGCCTAATCGGATAACCTCTAACTGTCGGGAGCTCCTCTATTTATACTTCAAGTAGCTCCTTGGTCTACCTCGATGGTCCTTTGAAAGTGTGCCTCAGATATCCGCATCTGGACATCTGGTGCCACACGGACTCCATTGATAATACCATTGCTGGAAAGTAATGGGACCCTATGTAACATCTCATCCTGACAATGTGGGTGTTTCAGAGGTATATTATTAGTCATAGCACGCAGGTCGTGTCTGGCGGTGTAGAAAATATCTTCCTAACCTTCATACAAACCAACACCTACTTTACTACAACACAAACCTGCATATTACAGCATCACATTTTGTGTGTCCAATAAGCTTCTCTTCAAAAGTCGTTACGCGTTGATACTTCTTCGGTTTGGCAACCGACAATTAATTTTTAACTCGACTAAAATTATCCTTGCTTTGTTTTATTTTTCGGTACATGAGATTTTTTTTTCTACAGCGTTTTGTATTGACCTAGTTCTTCTAATAATATTCATGTTTTCTAGTGCAATTGGCCCCTATATTATCACAGTAAATCGACTCTGGGCTTTGGTTTGATAGCTTACCTTTGCATTTTATTTAACTCAAGTACATAAACATGTTAATGTTTTGACATAATTCCAATTAGAAAGACTACACAAAAACATCTGCAGGGTCTTGTCAATGAGATTGTGTCATCTGTTACAATAATGCTAAGATAAACGGTCACTCGTTTACTAATAACGATAAAAATTTGTAAGAATCTGTAACATGGTTCCATGAAAGTAGTATTATTCAAAGTCACTAGTAAAAAAATGGCAAGAATTTAATTTTCGTGGACAGTTTTATGTTTGGTGGCATACAATTGGAGGTTGCAACATAATATACATAACCTCATAAATATATATAGATCTTCTATTCTCTACACCTTGACTTTGGAAGCTGCAAATTTGATAGCTGGCGAGATAATGTAGGATGATGAAGTCATTCCTCCAACAATTGGTACCGATTGACAGCCAATGTCTTGTTTAGGCTTGTCTGTAGTTGGGCCAAAGTCAACAAAATCCTTTCTTTCTTTGAGGGCAATTTTTATGACGGCTTCCATCATAACAAAGTATGCTTTATACTTCCTTGCAATATCTTGATGGAGACCTTGAATGTCCGACGTAATAGTATCTCCCAACCTGAAAAGAATACAAGACGCTATGACTTCGCCATCAACTTTGAGAAAAAGTAGCGAACGCAGATGCTTCTGATTAGCTACCCTTCCAAGTGATTGGATAAAACGCGTGTCTGGATTTGCCAAATAAGATGTGTATCCATTTTCTTCATGAGCTAGGGCAATATTTTTCCATAACGACATTGCCAAATCACACAGCTCATCAGAAAATCCCCAATCTTCAATGACTTCTCCCCCAGCAGCATAAAATGATTCTGATTGTATTCTATATTTCACTGCTCTGAAGTAATCTGTTGCTGTACGTTTTTTATGCGGCCTAAGGTCAATAATATTGGTTGGTGGAATTCTTGCACTTGTCCAGCCAGCAAATGGGATAGCTTTTGAAGAAGAATCTCCGACGTATGTGGGATCTATCAAAACCGTGCTTCTTTGTGACTTTGGAAGTTTTGCATTCCATCTGCTAACAGCACGCGAGACTGCCGCACTTCTTGCAACGGGATGCCTTGTAGAGGAACAATAGAATGTGGACCTGCGGAAGGGCCAATGGAAACCTAGTAAGCCCAAGTTTATGCAAAGAAATTTATTTTTTGAATGTTTTCCAAAATGTCGGGTAAGGAAAGTTCCAAACCTGTTAGTAAGGGAGCTAGTAATCTCATAGTTCCTCACCTGTGTTATAAAAACAAGAGCCTCAGTAGACATCAATTTTTTGTAGAAACGTTTTTCTTCTTCAAAATCTGTTTCGGTCTTTATTTCAGTCAATGGGAATGAAACAGAATTTTTTCCATTTTTCTTTGCTTGTGTCTTCTTAGCTAGCCTTTTCCTTTGGTTTTTAGACATAGGCTTAACCAAGCTCAATATTTCTTCAGATTTGCTTGATTCGTCATCTTGTAAGAAAATATTCAGTTCTTCATCCAAGTATTTCCAACTCTTGTTGCTTTCGTAAGTCATTTCAAATTCTTGAGGGTTGTTTTCAGGAGGCTTGTAGACTCTCAAGACAGTAAATTCTACGTCTTTCAAAATGGAATGACAATAGGCCTCCATGAGGGAAATAATATCTTCTCCACTGACTCCGGGATTTGCTTTTGAATTGGAGCTGATAAGTTTGGCGTAAGCTTCTTTCTGAATAAGAGTGAGGTCTGTGATATCAACCTCTTCAACCAAGAGTTCCGGCGAAGGAAATGAACACACAAATGTGGCACTTGTTAATGCAGCGATATCAACCACGAAGGAGATGATGTACAAAATAGCCAATTCCCTGAAAAAATGATTCTTATCTCTAGCTGCAATGTGAAGGGCTATGACCAGCTTGATGATCTCAAGAACAAGAAGGAAGGTGTAGCAACAATAAATCAAGACCTTAAGTTTCAGTATGATTTTAGATAGACGATTCAGGTCTCTCAAAACAATAATAAATGTCAAACCCAAAAACGTTCCTGCAATATCTAGACTATCCACCAAAATAAAGTAGAAAAGAGCTTTGGAATATTTCCCACTATCCTTAACGTTGTAGATACATGCATAGATCTTAACAACGCCCAAGACAAAACCTAGACCCTGAGTTAAGCAGAAAAACAGGGTTGAAAATTTTCCCTTCAAAGCCCAGCAACTTGTAATCACAAACAAGTCGCACAATACAGAGAAAACTTGAAGTATGAGGAGAGAGATTCTCTGTGCAAAATTGAAGTTAACCTCACTCACAAGGGTTTTGCCTAAATTTAAGGGGTCGCTCATTCCCCCCAGCACAGTGGAAACAACCTTGGCGATAACTACTCCAAGTAAGACTTCCCAAAGCAAGTTTTGCCAGATCGAGTAGAATAGTTGCAACTGATCGGAGTCACCAACGATAGGTCCATAAATATCTTTTGTAACTTGGGTTGCAAGGATAATGATTTCCACAATAACCACGAGGACATTCTGGTTGATAAATGTGATTCTTTTGTGGGGTAACGTGTAAAACACAATGGTTAGTATGACATTGAGCAAGAGGGCGTATCCTATAACAGCGTAAGGGGATTTTGCCCACCGAGCGTACTTGCGTATCTTGGGGTTTTTCTTGATGTTATGATAGGAATCTCGGCCAGCCCGTTCTAGCCGTTGGAAAGTAGTCATTGCGATCTACTGTGAAATGAGGGTGCAAAATGGTACGCCCAAGACAGAATAAAGGTTGAGATCAAACTGTAGGAAACACACAAGGAAAAGAAACAAGTATATAAATAGCGGTGGTAATGATGAAAATGTGGTGTTCTTTAGAACAAAGTTAACCTGTAATTGTCACTCTGTTTCCCTGGTATTCCGTAGGCGTGCCGCAAAAAATAAAAAAAAAAGACAAAAACGGATGTCAAATGCAACTTAATTCTGCATATTTTTTTAAAAAATACTAATAATAGACACATAACACGCCCTGACGCGGGACAATAGAAGACAAATCTACAGGGAGTAGGGATGGCGGAGTGACCAAAATTACGCGATTAGTCAGCGATAATCCATTCTTCCCGATCCGATCGTTTATATACGATCGGCCATGCCAAGAAGTCCACGGCTAGTCAGGGGACTTTTTTTTCCTTTCAGTGAACAATGTTTCATGATGTTCCTGAGAGGTACCTCACGGAAATAGATGAAGACGTAGTGTCTTCTGACGAATCAGAAGATGATTTTCAATTCGACGAAATGCTTCCTGATATTGTATACGCGTCGGAGGCAAAAAATCGCGAGTTTCACCGCTACTTTCCCAGTTTTGACGCTGATGTCGCTTTGGTAGACCTGTACAGCTGTGCCTTGGTGAAGGAAGTACCTGTCCAAGGTAAGCTCTACCTTACAATGAAGAATATATGCTTCTATTCCAATGCATTGGGTCGCGTGATAAATAAGGTCATCCCTTTAAAAGACTTGATCAAGGTGGAAAAAAAGTCCACCGTGGGCCTTTTCCCTAATGGTATTGTGGTGCGAACATCGGGAAATGTATATTTATTCCTGACATTCTACTATCGTGACGCGACTTATGACTTGATCTACCGTTTGTACTACGAGTCGGTCATTCGACATAGCTTTGATACCCAAGCTGATAATTTGGAACCAAAACAACAACTTGAGAACTCCGAATTATTGGACAATACTTACTTTGGCTTACCTTTTGAAGGGCCCCGACTCCATGCTCCCACAGAATTTGACCAAGACCCCAACCTAACTATAATCTGCGACCATGACATAAACGCACCGGTAGGCGTTGTGTTTGAGATATTGTTTGGTTCCAACACCTCGTTTTACATTGATATATTGAAGCAGCAGAAAAATTATGATATCACAGAATCAACCATTACGGGACTCTCATTACAGGCCAGAGTTCGCGCATACAGCTACATAAAGCCACTTTCAGGTGCGGTAGGACCTAAAAAGACCACATGTATTATCAAGGAAGAACTCATCAATCACGATCTTAACCAGCTGGTTCTGGTACAGCAGATGACACGAACCCCTGATGTTCCCAGTGGCAATTCGTTCCAGATCAGAACCGTGATAGGTTTACGTTGGAGCGAGAAAAACCAAACCCGGATCACAGTTGCCACAAATCTTGAATGGAGCAGCAAATCATGGCTCCGGGCAGCAATCGAAAAGGGAAGTATTAGTGGCCAGAAGGAATCGATTCAACAGTCAATACGCAGCATCAACAACATCATTAACTTGCATAGAAATCGCTACAGCACATCTAAGACTCCTACAACACAGTCAAATATCGTTCCAGTTACAGACACAACCGATACGGTTGAGAAAGTTTCAGTATCCGTGGATACGGAATTGTCATGGCAGAAGGTTTTACAGTTTGTATACAACGAAATCCCTGTTCTGATTCCCCAACTCCAGCCAGAGCATGCGGTTGTCCTTGTGCTTGTAGGAGGCAATATACTTTTACTCCTATTTTTGGTGGCGTTATATTCGTCAATCGCATACATTTGCAGGGGAACATATGCTATTTTTTTACCCCCTACTCTAAGCCCCTTTGATACGGTTCAGATCAATAACCAGTTGTATCGACTTGTAGCAGTATAGAATAAATAGAATGGTAGTTGGGGGGCAACACCTTTACATCATCACAGGTCAATATGTTACTTTATCTATTTTTAGCGTGTTGGAACAGAACATAATTTCTATCTTGACGAAGGGGTATTTTTTTATGAAATGCACACGATCGGCGAATTACGTTGACAAAAATAGCTTACAGAGCCTGGGTCTAAGTTATTACATTGTACGAATAAGTTACTATTAATACTTACAATTGCCAACTAATGAAATTTTGACAAGAATGATAAGCCGAATTTGTCAGTAACATAAAACGACAATCTTAAAATAGCTGTGCCTCAATGTCTAAAAAAATACCAGAGACAACAATGTCATGGATTTTAAGAATGTTGAATCTTTCACGAGACAGATATGAATTTGCGGTACCACATAACCTTTTACAACTCACTGCATTTGTAATTACGCCTCATATTATTGGAGATGGGTTGAATCTTTCGTAAAAATTGTACAAATTAGTGGACATGAAGATTGATTTATAAATAGGTTCTTGCAGGTTTTACTAAAAGTACCAATACCACATACTTGTATCATAATGTTTTTTAAACTTGACAATATTTATCTTGCCTTAATACTCATACAAACACACCTACATTACTCGTTTAGTAATTAGACTTAATATTTTTCATGAATTACCTTGTCAGGTAATTTAATTCGAAGGCGTCGGATTTTGAAGCTGTCACGAATATACCTGTAATACAACTGTGAACAACTATCCAGATAATTCTCTGGAATAATATATACCGCCTTCCTGAATAATTTAGCTCGTAAGGGGAATAGTTTTGAGCCATGCATGAGCGTGTCAAGAAAATATGGGTATTGTTGATTATGTACCAATTAGGAAATTGGATCAAAATGTGACTTTTAACGATGGCTAATCTTGCATTAGCTCTTTGTTTTACCGAGTTGCACGAAATAATATGTTTTTACCAATAGTAAACGAATTAAACAGAATGTCTTTTTCATTATGATAACCAATAATCTTCTTTGATTTCAGATTTCTGTAATACCGCCTGTTCTTTTAAAACGTCGCTCGTTTTTAAAAAAAGACATTAAACTTCAATTTGATAAATTTCTACAATTTTACAGATTTCACATCTTAAAGAATAAACCAAAGAAAACAAATAACATCAATAACTAAAAACTAATAAGCTTTGTACTGACATAATAACAACAAAATACATACAACAATTCTTCAATAAATTGTAATTATAAAAGTCCATGTTACAAAATATAAAAAGTTATTTCTTTGTAATTTGTCCCAATTATATTTGAATGTACATAAATCATACTCGTTCATCAGAAGCCTTAATCTCAGACTCAAAGCCCGTGCTGTGAGCCATTTCTTCGGTTGAAGGTGGAATCCAACTTGCGGAGGACCAGGCCTTAGTATCGGAAGCATATAACTTATCCACTTCTTCCAACGTTAAACCCTTTGTTTCATAAACGAAAAAGAAGACAAAAAAGAAGGAGAAAATCAAACAACCGGTAAATACAAAGCCGTAGTAGAAATGAATGTCGTTGGTAATAAATGGAGTGAAGAAAGAAATAAGGAAACCCCACATCCAGTTACCAGCAGATGCAATACCCATAGCCTTGCTTCTGATACGAAGAGGATAAATTTCCGAGATAATCGAATATACTCCACCAGCCCAAGTCGAAGCAAAAAAGAAAATGTACAAAGTCGTAATGAAAATCAAAGCATTACCGGTTGGATGATTAGTAGGACCGTCATAACCATCTTTATACAAGTTGACGGAACCCAAAACGGAATAGATAATGAAACACACTGACATGGCGGCAGAGCCTACCAACAAACAGTGTCTTCTTCCAAACCTTTCAATGGCCCAAATACCGACGAATGTAGAGGCAAAGTTCACAACACCCAAAATTATTGAGGTTTCAAAAGAATCATCTAAGCCGACAGCGCGGAAAATGGTTGTCCCATAATAGAAGAAATAGTTATCACCGGTCAATTGTTGCAAACATTGCAACATAAAACCAACAAATACTCTGTTAAAAACCTTAGGTTTACCAACAATTAATTGACTCCAAGAGGCAGAACCTGCCAACCGTTCACGGTCAATACCTGCTTGAATCAATTCAACTTCAATGTAGACAGCAGGATCTTCAGCAGATAATTTGTTAGAAATTCCAATAGATTTTTTGGCTTGTTCAATCTTGTTCTTTTCAATCAAGTAACGAGGAGATTCTGGCATCATCAACATTCCACTAATCATAAGAAGAGCCCAAGCAAAACACAAACCCAAAGGGATTCTCCATTGTCTAGAGTCTGAGTACGTTTTTGTACCGTATGTGGTACAGTATCCCAAAAAGATACCCAAGGTAATGTTTAATTGAAAGCAGCATACCAAAGTTCCTCTAATTTGTTTTGGTGAAGTTTCACCAATGAAAAGAGGTGATAAAACTGAGAGACAGCCAACAGCTACCCCGGAAACTGCACGGCCAACAACAATTTGGTACCATTTAGACGAGGCCGAAATTTGAATGATAATTCCAACAACGTAGATCACCATTGTTCCCATGATACCAATACGTCGTCCATACATGTCACCAATTTTTGATAAAAAGATAGCACCAATAGCACAACCGATGTTGAAGATACCAACAATAAGACCTGTTCTAACATTGGACAAGTAATACCCGGAGCCATCACCTGCCATCTGGCCAAATCTTTCCTTGTAATCGGTCATATTGACAAACCCTGAGATGGTACCGGTGTCAAAGCCAAAGACAAATCCACCGAACGCCACCAACAAGCAGAAGGTTGAAATCCCAATATAATCCTTAAATGATTTTTCTGGCATATGGTCTGTTCTGGATACGTCTGGCTGATAGCCCGTTGATTCAAGTTTGGGGTTATTCTCATCTATGAGAGAAGCATTAGCAGTTAGGTTGTTTGTATCTAGAGATGGTTGATCTGTCATTTTTAATAAAATAATTCGAAGTTATTTGACTACGAGCGATACTTTTTGATCTATAAAGCTGAATAATCGCTCATTTATATAGCTACTCGCATTCTAAAACGGTCATTGACGTCGATGAGGAGTGCTATTGTGCTTTCATCGAATAGGATTGCTATAAGTCAGTCCCGAGCAAAAAAAAACCAAACCAGTGCTACAACTCTCGGAATTTCTTGCTTGTATGACGTTTGACATGCATGAATAAGATCCAGAACCGGAAAAACTTTGTATCCTCATCGCTAGGTTCTTAAAAAATAGCACTTCTGTGGTAATAGGACCAGGAACTAATTTTAATGGTTCTAAGATGGAACTATCCATTTTGCAGGATTGAAATTGGCAACCATTTTCCGATCAACAAGTTTAGTTATCAAGTAGTCAGGTATTTAAGAAAGGGAACGTTGGTTCAATAATCCCTTACTTCTCACCTGAGAGACCCTTTGTGATAGTCAGAGGGGAATATGACGTCAATGGTTTGCAGTGATGGCAGATTTCGGAAAAAAATTCTCCCGATATCGTCTGTATCCCAACAATTCGCGGTCTACTGTGAGAATGATGCCCTGGGTCAAAACAGGTGTGGTCTCGAGACAATGACGTAATACCGTACTACGAAAAAATCCAGAATAGAATCATCAGACAACTTCTCCAACAGTACCTGATTGAGAAGTTTCTCCGACACAGGATGTTCTGGAGTCGAGTCTCGATAGAGACCCGATCAAATGCCTAGATAGTTTTCCGTAACTGTGCTTATACGACACGAGATGTGAAATGTGAGTCAATGTTGCTCGTAACATAAACTTACGACCAAAGTCAAACGGCAAAACACCGTCATGTAGTTGTTCTACGTAAGAAATATTTGATACAAAGAACGTGTTGTGTGTTGGTGTTTGTCTCCACACGCAGCCGGTTCGTCTCCTGCACACCCCCAGATTTTTGTCGCCCTCAACTTATCACCAAAATTAACTCCGCCGGTATGACCCAGACTTCACCTATGACTGGCGACAGCGTACTTGAGCATGGCGACGGCTCCAATAAGATCTTTGGCATGGAGAATTTTGGAAACACATGCTACTGTAACTCGATTCTCCAGTGCCTTTACAACACTGACGCCTTCCGCCAGCACCTTCTCAAACACAACCACACCCAGCACAACCCCAAGTTGGTTGTTACCGGCGTCAAGCCGCATGTTTTTACTGCCAAGTACGAGCAGTTGGTAGCACGCAAGCTCAAGGAACAAAAGAGCAACTCCGCTGGTTCCACGGGGACCGACAAATCACGCAAGGGCCTGATCTTTGGGCTTAAGTTCAACTCGAGCAGTGGCACAAGCTCGAGCGTACATTCGATAGATGACAAGAGACCAGGATATGTCAAGGAAGCACGCTATTGTGATGCATTACTGGTAGAACAGCGTGCTCGTATTGACGCCAACCCAGACTTTCAACAGATCAATATCATGATAACTCGGCCCACAACGGCCATCCAACTGGTAGAAACAGTATACAACGATTACTCACAAAGCCTGTCAATGCTCTTGAACGAACAGCCTGAGAAAATGGTTCAGGAAGGCGCCATAGGCTCGACATCGTCGGCCATCATTGTGGGGATTCCTCACCCAGAACCCTTTTTGACGGTGCCCATCAATCCATTCAACGCCAATCCATCGTCTGATCAACGTAAACGGTCAGCCTTGATCAATGGACCCATAATAAATTTGGATACGCTGCTACAGTTGCCCAGTGAACAGTCTGACGATCTGGCGTTGTTATATGCGCTCCGAGACCTCTTTGAGTCTATGGCCGAAAACAGGTCCAATATCGGGGTTGTAAGTCCTTCATTCTTTATAAACAAGCTTAAGGAAAAGAACTACCTTTTCCGCCAAAACAACATGCATCACGATGCCCACGAATTCTTCAATTACCTCATCAACGAGATCATCGAGACAGTCTCGCACGAGTCTGAGCCGAATAACAACTGGTGCAACGACATTTTTCAAGGGTTAATTACCAACGAAACCAAGTGTTTGACATGCGAGACGGTAACAGCGAAGCATGAACAGTTCTTGGACCTACTGGTGGACATCCCGCGCGGGGAAGGCGCCTATTCGCTTTCACATTCGCTCAACAACTTCTCCAAGCTGGAGGTGTTGACAAACCAGAATAAATTCTATTGCAACACTTGTTCGTCGCTCCAGGAGGCCGTCAAGACTATCAAGGTTAAGAAGTTGCCTGAAGTGCTAGTCATCAACTTCAAGCGATTTAAATACGACGAAGGAGTGGGCAAGATGGTCAAACTTTTTGATTCCATCAGTTACCCATTTCATCTCCGACTTTTCAACACCACTGATGACGACGATGCCCAATTCTCGTTATACGAATTGTACGGATTAGTTATCCATATTGGCGGTGGACCGATGCACGGTCACTACGTTTCTATTTGTAAAGTGAAGGCCGGGTTGTGGCTCTTATTTGATGATGAAACGGTTGAGCTCGTGGAGGATTCGTATGTCATGCGGTTCTTTGGCAACGGACCCGGTCTCGCGTCAGCGTACATCTTGTTCTATTCGAAGTCCAAGCCCGACGAGAGCAATCTTGGCTACAATATCGATTCTGTTTACTCTGGAGGTGACTTCCAAAAAGCCGAACTGTTCCCGCAATACGAACCTACTCCTAAGAAGGCTTCGGTACCGGATTTGGACGAGGAACCAGAAGTCCAATCAGAAACATCGTCGATTGCTTCATTTACAGGTGCTGCACCTGGTGGTGGCGCAGCTGCTGTTCAATCTCCGTCAGAGCCATTAGCAAAGAAACCCAGTATCTTCAAAACATTCAAGTTTGATGGTCTGAAGGATGAGTCAGTATCGCGCAGCAATAGTATTAAAGAGAAGAAAACGTGGGTTGGCGGGCTTAAAAAGAAGACTGAACTGGGGACCGAACGCAAGGCGAGTGTCAGCAGCGCATCCTCGGGCGAGAAACGGAAATCAATCTTTGGCTTCAAGCGTAAGTAATGACCTTTACGGGACTAAACGAGGCTTATTTTTCCACTACTCCTGCAACCACAGATCATGATTCACCATGCATTTTTTTCCCCAGCACCACGTGATATAACATAATCTTTACTGCGGGCAGAAATGCCTTGTTGAGATGGGTCTGCATAATTAATAAGCGGAAGACTATAAGAGACCAAGCCACTGCTGGTTCAACTCAGTGTAATATTTACGTCCTTCAAAGTCTTAGGTGACAGAAACCATTTTTCCTTTACTTACTTCTTCCATTATTATTTCTCGATTCCTTTCCACAATGACCGTCACATCGCTTTCTCCTACATTGAAAACCACTAGCACCTCCGAATTGATCACTGTGGCAGCGGGGTGTTTCTGGGGTGTTGAGCATGTTTTTAAGAAACAGTTCAAGGACCGTGGCATCGTCGATATAGTTGTCGGTTATGCCAACGGAAACTCATCCGTGGATAGTGTTACTTACGAAAAGGTGTGCAGTGGGAACACCAACTTTGTTGAAGCGGTACAGATTGCTTACGAGCCACTGAAAATCTCCACCACAGATCTTTTGGATCTCTTTTGGAGAATGCACGATCCAACAACATTGAATTCACAAGGCCCCGACCAGGGCACGCAGTACAGATCAGCGGTCTTGACCCACTCACAACAACAAACTACTATCGCTAACGAATTAAAGCAAGAGTTCCAGACCACCTGGTATCCCAACCATAAGATCCAGACGTTGATTGAACCCATTGACATCTGGTACGATGCCGAAGCTTACCATCAGGCATACTTGGACAAGAACCCTGGAGGATACGAGTGCCCTTCCCATTTTATTAGAACAGCTCCAAAGATCTAGGAGTTGTAGCAAACGGTTTAGGGTAAATAACATGGTGATCAATTGGCATATATAATCAATAAACATGTATTCATGATAGAGCTGTCGTAGAAGTATAAATCACGTGCTGGACCTTTTTGCTCAACATGTAATAAGAAAAAAAAAATTACACTTTATCAATACACGTCTGAAATAATTCATCACCATGTCACTTTGGGTCGATAAATATCGTCCACGGACGCTTTCTCAATTGTCATATCATGATAAAATTACCCAGAATCTCACTGCACTTGCCAAATCGGGCGATTTCCCTCATCTTCTTATCTATGGACCCAGTGGTGCTGGGAAGAAGACGCGGATCTACTCGACTTTGAGCGAGATCTTTGGACCCCAAGTGGAAAAGCTTAAGATTGATGTCAAGACTTTTGTGACCCCATCCAACAGAAAACTAGAATTCAATGTGTTAAGTTCGCCGTACCATTTGGAGATTACGCCGTCGGATATGGGCAACAATGACAGAGTCGTGATCCAGGACTTATTGAAAGAAGTTGCCTCGACAGAACAGGTGGATTTCAGCAACAGCAGCAGCAACAAGAAGCATCGGTTCAAGATTGTGGTCATCAATGAAGCCGATTCGATGAGTCGTGATGCGCAGGCTGCGTTGAGAAGAACAATGGAGAAGAACTCGCTGAATATCCGGTTGATTATGTCATGCAACTCCATATCCAATATCATTTCGCCCATAAAATCTCGTACTCTCTTGGTACGTATCCCCAGCCCCAGTGTTGCTGAAATCACAGATATATTGAAAACAATAGCCGTGAAGGAATCGGTCAAGTTCAGCTCCAACAACGATGTCGATGTCCAGAAGTTCTTGGAAAGTGTGGCCCAGAACTCAAACAGAAACTTGAGGAAGGCATTGCTTTCGTTTGAAACGGTAGCAATGCAAAATGAAACAATTCAGCTTAACAATAATCTTTCTCTTCTTGCTTTGGACTGGGAAACAATACTCGTCAACTTAGCCCAGACCATAAACAAAAACAGAAACGTGGCGACATTGGCAAAAATCAGAGTGGTTTTCTACGAGTTGTTGGCGCACTGTATTCCTCCAAGAACTATTCTTAAAACATTATTGTTTAACTTGCTCCAGATTATAAGTGGATCAGCAATTGCCGAGGTTGCCGAACTTGCTTCTATCTTTGACGAAAGATTGAGTTTAGGTCAAAAAAGCATTTTTCATCTAGAAGGTTTCGTGGCAAAGACCATGGTTGTTTTAGAGAAGCAATAAAGCATGTTCTATGAAAGCTATTCATGTTTAATGATCCACAAAAATCTTTATACTTTCGTGATCATTTTAATAAATATGTGCCAAGAGAAGAAGGACTTACATCCTCAATACGATGACTTGAAACCCCAATTCTTCAGTACAAGTTGTAAATTTAAGGGTATTTGTAGAACTTCGTGGATGAGATACACCACAGTACAAATTACATAATCATTACATAAGCTCAAAACTTACTCTCTTTGATATTTAACATTCAACTTGACTCCTCATTTCTTATCCATGGATTACATAAAGAAAGCCATATGGGGCCCAGACCCCAAGGAACAAGCAAGTAAAATAATGTCATTTCTCAAGATAACTACTAACATTAGATGCGCAAAATCAACCAACTTCTTCGTAAGAACAAGCGTGAATTGGATAAGTCAATAAACCAACTACAGGTTCTCAAGAAGAAGACCGAGACTCTTATCCGTAAAGCGGCCAAAGAAAAAGATATCAAGACTGCTAAGCTTTATGCTAAGGAAATAATCAATATTAATCGCCAGTACAACAAGTTGTACACTTCGAAGACGAGAATCGACTCCATCAATATGGCGATTAATGAACAGTGGCAGATGAACAAACTTACACAATCGCTCCATGCACTGACTGCAGTCATGAAGGACGTGAACCTGTTGATACATATTGGGGTGGTGCTGGGAACCATGCAAGAGCTCTCTAAAGAGTTGACCAAGGCAGGTATCATCAACGAGATGATGGACGACATGGTTGATTTGGATTACGAAGAGGACGAAGAATTGGAGTCTGAGTCACAGGAAGAAGTCAACAAGATCATCGCTAGTTTGACTGAAGATAAATTCTCCAAAATTAGCGCTGATGTGCCGGTTGATGACTTACCACAGGAAGCAGAACCAGAGGTTGCTCTCCATGACGAAGAAGATCAGCAGGCTCTTGATGAAATGAGAAATCGTTTGAAAGCCTTACAGGAATAAGCACAAATTAGTGTATTAATAGAGCAAATCATATAATTTAGAGAAGGGACATAATACTACCACCTACTAACATTAGCCAATCAATGTATACTGCTGGAGTTCCTGTGTTTGACTTTGGATTATCAAAGAAATTGGTGAAGTTTGCCCTATCAGGTGGGTCAGCACTCAGTGTGGTAGTGGTGCTGCTGGTCTCCGGGGTAGAACGTGTGGTTTCTTTCAATGAATGCAAGGATTTTGTAGTTGACTCTTCATCTGACTTTATGGAAGTACTGCTAGATGTTTCAGTAAGTTCAGAAGTCGTGCTGTTTGTATCTTCACTTATCTGAAAATACAAATTATGTCTTTCTGGAGAAGAAGGTGTCAATAAATATGAAGCTGGTATGTGTACCTTGTTCTCGCCTGAACTCATGCCGCCCTGAAATGACATGTTACAAAAGTGGTTACATGAATTACTGCCAGATTGGCAAGGGTTCTTCTTCTTGATGGACTTCTTAGTGGTGGATGTCTTCTTACTTTTTGAGGATTTAGAGCTTTTTCTTCTTGTACTTTTCTGGGGTTTTACTGGTTCACAATCCAGATCGCTTTCATCTTCACTCTCGTGATCGCAATCCAGTTCTTCATCAGCGCCACTTTCTGAGTCGCAGGCTTGACACTTGACTTGATCATTGCTTCCAGTATTTTTATCAACCCCAGTATCGAAAAACAACCCTGCCGTCATATGCAATCCCTTTTTAAAGCTTTTTCCTGGACTACACGTGGGTCTAGCTCCAGCAGCAAAAAATGTGGCATTTAGACCTGCCAAAGAATCAACAAGCTTGACCTTGGTAGGCTCTTCATCGATATCTTCATTTAAAACAACCTCTGCAATTTGTACGCCACCTTCTTGCATGAACTTTTCAAAATCAGTAAATACACCAAGTCCTGTGTGAGTTGTTTTCTTCTTTTTCTGGTTAGCCTTTCTGGCTTTCTTCTCCTGTAGTTTCTTCTTGAACATCAACATGTTAACGTTCTCGTCACCAAGAATTGGGGTTTCAGCGACATTGGCCACTGTGGGTGATGGCAGTTGTTCCTCAATATCAAGAGAAAGTGCAGAGCACACAACAGAGCTCAGGGCTAATGCAAGTAATACTTTAGGCGCTAACATGATGTAGTTGGTAATAGTTGCAAAAAGAATTCGCAGCCCTACTGTATTTGTACCAAAGAATACTGCATACAATTTTTTTGTCCGGTTTAGGAAATATATTAATATTTATATTACAATGAAAGAAACTTGTCCTAAATACAAGCGTTTGTTGACCTAACGTCTCTAGCGGGGAAAATGCGTGACTGGCTCTCTTTACTTGTGCTGTCTTTATCAAAGTTTCAAATAAAGGGAATCGGTTGAATCAATCTTGCAGGAATCTATGATTACTGTAGACACCTCTTTTACCTCGCTCAATACTTTCTGCTTTTCGCTGCTGGTGTATTGATAAGGGTACGTTTTTTGTTCTGACGAAGTTGTGACTTCTAGTTCTTCATCTTGTGCATTTTGTGCCTGTAAAGTATTGGATACTTGATATGGGACGTTTGGTATGGTTGTAGATGTGCTAGAGTTGTTTAAAAATGACGATACATCAATCAAGTTGTCTGATAAGTCATTGACGATGATATTGAGCTCGCTCTGTCTCTTTTGAAGCTTCATTTCCTCTTCTTGTTCAAAGTTGGAGTATTGGTTGTGGTCGCCTCTTAACAACGAGGTATTTTCGGTATCTTCATGCTCGTTATCCGCAAAGAGGCACGATAAACAGGCTCCCATTTCTAAGTAAAGGCGTATGGATTCGAAATTCGTTATGGGATCATCTTTATTCTTATCTCGGCAGATAGTCGTGTGCATACCAACCAGCATAACGAGTGCTCTGGCTCAGCGCACGGAATGTTATTGTTTTACACATTTCTTGTTTACTTTACAGGTTGGAACAAGCCCCCTCCAAAATCACCACTACATTTTGAAGATGAAAGGTCAAACATGATCTGTAATATAGACGTCACCGTTAAGGATCGACTAAAACCCCGCTGCGAGGCGAGATATTAGCCACAATAATATTAAATTAAAGGTTATTAATGAGGGGAACCTATTCGTTATCTACAGGATAAATTTTGCAACTACTATAATGGTTACCGTTCAATGAAAGATCTTCAAATCTGTAATGTTATTTCGTCTTCCTCTCGAGCTCCAACAATTAACGCTTTCATACCTTACTCCATGTGAGCTTGACTCGTTGTTTGAGCTCGAGTTACTTCCTGGGCATATTCCTGACTCATACACCAAAGTGAGACACATGGCTCTCTACCATTACTTCACAGGTCGCTCAATTACTGTAACCAACGCAGATGCATGTGAAGCCATTACACTTTCGCCCAGTATCCTCCACTACTTAATAAATAACAAGATTGTGATCCATCCCAAAGAGATCACCCTTATGATCCATAACAAGAGTTTATTGGATCTTGATATGATTCAGTACCTTCAGTACCTTAAACTCTACGTCACAACACTCAACGTCTACTTGATTCTTGATATTAACTGTCCTACTAAGAACCAGGGCCTTATTAATACCATATTTGCCAGCATGAAGGCACAGAACTACAGAATCAATCGGTTGAACGTTGGTTATAGTGGACTCGGAAAGGGAAAGGCAGGCACAAGTGCAAATGAGCTTAACAAAACTTATTACAATTTTGATATCCAGGTCGAATACCTTCAGTTACACCTCTTTGATTCACAGGGTTTAGTCAATCATTTAAACCAACATTCACACTGTTTTTTATGTGATAATTTAAGAAGCCTTGATCTTTCATATAATAGTCTCACTGATTTATCGATGATTAAGTTTCCAATGGGGTTAAAGTACTTGAATCTATCAAATAATAACCTAACATACTTGACAAATGCTACATTCAAATGGCATCATCTCACCAACCTACAGACGCTTGATATTTCCAATAACAATCTTTTACACATAGACCTTAGAACTCGCGATGAAGCCTCCTACTCGTTAAAGTTAATCAATTTATCGGGCAACAATCTTATAAATCTCGGCTTTTTGCAGTCGAAACTATTCGAACGTGTTGAGGAGATTGATTTGTCACATAACCTAATTTCAAGCTTGAACCGATTTCCTAATTATTTAAAGAAGCTCGACTTATCAAGCAATTACTTAAATTCCTTTTTCTCCCAACTAAATGAAAGAATCTTTCCCCAGACTTTAGAAGAGCTCGATATTTCATGGTGCAAGGTGAACTTTGGAGGAACAGATACACATTCAGCTATTGAGTTGCTCTTGGAGAGTCAAAATTTGAGCCAGTTTCATATGTTGAAATTGGCTGGAAACGGCAGAGACGATCGCTGCGTATTTAGACTTATATAGATATACATCATTTAAATAGGACTTTTACTTCCCAAAATGGCAATCGACAACCGTTCTTTTTCGCAACCGATCAATTATCCGTCCACCAGAAAATTCAGGGGAACACCAAAAGCCCCCTTCCGAAAGTAATGTCAAAGGCATTATGTTGTCAAGCGTTTGAGGCGTTAGTGATTAGACTCAATCCAGAATTGAATAAAGTACCATTAGCTAAATTCTATGAAGTATTGAATGAAGACCCATCGCAGCTTCCTGGGTCTGCCCCGCTTTTTATCACCTGGACAAAAAGCCATCTGCTCAGAGGATGTATAGGTACGTTTCAGAGCTTGAGTGTTGGTTCTGGGGTCAGTAGATTTGCCATTACTTCTGCATTAGAGGATAATCGATTCAGTCCCGTGAGCAAAAGTGAGGTGGCTCTGCTTGAAGTTGGAGTGACGTTACTTGCAAACTTTGTTCCAATAGATGACCCAAATGACTGGAGCATAGGTCTTCATGGATTGAAGGTATCATTCCAGCTCCCTGGTTCAAGAAATCAGCATTTTCTGGGTACTTTTCTCCCATCTGTAGCCGAAGATGAAAAATGGGACAAGACGACGACATTGTATTATCTCTTGAGGAAGGCCGACTATCCGTACGTCAAGAAGAATGAAGTAGAGGAATGGTATAAACAGGGCTTAAAAGATGGCTGGCTTGATCTTACCAGATACGATGGGGTCAAACTGAGTCTAGATTACGATTCTTACATGGAGATTAGAGAGAGTGTATGAGAAACATTTTGCTATATTGTATATTAAAATTAATAATAGTATCACTATAGTACATCACACCTCAGCCACCCAAGCCACGGCATAGAGAGCAATGGCACTCAAAACAGGAATGGTGAAGTTGTCATCGAGCCCGTACAAACTGACAAGCTCCGAGCCACTAGCAACAACTCCACTAATCAATGCAAATACATGCAAGTTGATTCTACTGGATTGCTCGGTCCAGAAAACATCACCAGCAATATTCACCTCGTCATTGTAAACGGGTATGTAGTATCCGTAGAGAAGGTAACAACTGAAGACACCAGCAACGAGACTGGCAATGCAACCAGCCAAAGACTTACCATGGCCCACCTTGGGGGTATACTTTCCGTACAATCTGCCAATTGTAGAGGCAGCAGTATCGGCCCAACTCAACAATAAGACACTCATTAATGAGATGTCCTTAGGGAAAATAGCAAACACAATGGATAACCCGGCCAAATACCACAAAGTACCATTGTACGAGTCAAATTCGCTTTCTCTAACCAAAAACCACCACGCCTTGACAATTTTTTTGTTCAATTCAGGGTTATGAAGACGAATGTAATCGTTGGTAAATATGATAGCAAACAAAGTCAACAAAGGAAGAATGATCTGGGTCTGGTGTACACCGATAGTGTACAAATACAAAGTAAAAACCCCGATCGAGGAGTGTAATACCTTTCTAGGAACCTCATGTTTCACTAAGAAGCGACGGAAAGCAGACGCAGATTCAGGTAGAAGGGAAATGTCCGAGCTGCTCGAGTTGGGTGATTCCGCGATCTCCTTGACCTCGATCTCCACATCACTTTCATCGACACCAAAGTCTTCATCAGAGAGTTCCTCGAAGTCGTCGTCTTCCTCATCACTGATGGTGGTGGTTTCATTGTACGCATAGGTTTCGTCGTTCTCTTCCATGTAAGAGTCATTCGGATCAAAATTGGAAATAGATCTCTTTCCTGGTGTAGCTCTAGGTGTTGCCTTGGGTGTGCCAGAAGACTTTGCCTTGGGAGTAGCTGGAACCTTGAATGGCGTGGAGGGTGCGGGAGTTCCCGATCCCTTTTTGGGCGTATCAATTTTGGACGATGGTTTTCTCCTCGTGGGAGTTTCTAGAACAGACATATCAAGTACCTCCAAATACAAATACTTTCACCAGCAAAGGATACTATGCCTAAGGTATTGTTTTCGTTGACGGGTGAATCCTATCTGTTTTTTTAAGACAAAAAAAAAGAGGTGCCGTCTTTGTGTAATTGTTTTAGTCGGATCTTTTGTGTCAATTTACGTTTGCAGCTCGACGGTTCTTTTCATAAGAGAAACTAATTTAAGCAGGTTGGTGCAGTAGAAGACCGGGAGGGGGGACGTTTTTCAATTACACAAACGCAACAATCGGTGGTTTTCATAATTAAAGAAATACTTATTCACCACCGTAACGTTGACACCGATAAAAAAGTAAATATCGTTTCTAGCTCTGGTTCACTTCTTGCCTTCGACTAGCAAATATTCTTAGAATAATCCCAATTCTTGACCACTGCAAGTAAAACTTACACATTAGCACCAAACTCTTGGACTACTTGATCGAAGAAACTAAGCAAAAATTCATTCATGAAATAGTAGCTCATTGTCATACCGACAACAACGAAGCCCTTGATTGGTACTTAAAGAAGGACTTTGTAAATCCGAATACTTTATTAAGGATTACTACAAGCTGCAAGGCTTGGATGTCCCAGATGCATATTCCATTACGTTAGATTTTCGATGTTTGCTTTATCAAAAGATACAAGTTTCTAAGAGCGATCTTGAATGTAAATAAAAGAATCGGCACAAATTAAGCTTAATTGAATAGTAAATAATTTGGAAAGGAACTTTTGATTGTGTTTTGTAGAAGGTTTTTCAATTAATCATGGAAGCAAGTGTCTTCCTTAAATAATTTGATACTTGTAAAGAAACAAAACAGAATTGATTTGGATTTGGGAATTAAAGAAAGAAAACCAGAAAAATCAAGAATGTTGGGGTTTCAACAAACCATTCGAGCATGTCATAATTATACCTTTTTGAGGTAAAATCTGAAGCAAAAATTTAATTTTGTTGAAATAGCAACGGTTATAAGGATAAATCAGGTAGTTTAGGAAATTATAACTGTTAAAATTGGTTTTATGTCATTCTTTGTCCAATATGACTAAGATGAAACAAAGTAATTTCCCATGTGGAAAACACAGAAACACAGAAATAACCAAAAATCCACTAAGATTACAGTGACAACATAGATAAGAGCGTGGGTATACTTACTTAGATACCATATTTTCTAAGGTTAGCTACCCGAAAACTCTAATCAGCATACTTGCTTGATCAGAGTTCAAGTTTAACCTCATAGCAAAAGTAATCAGGATAAGAACAGCCATGTGGTATATAACAATCATATAGTAAAGCTTAATCATTTTCAGACCCCTCTAAATAGGATTGTAGCGATTTTTCATTTTTTGCCAGAACTAGACTTTTTCTGCTAACTCGTGAAAATGTCGTTAACTCTCAAAATATTATTTGCGGACTACAGAACTATTTGCATTTTTATTTATTCAATATTTGGTATAAACAATTATTTAATCTGAACACAAGACCCAAGTTACTTACACATTGTAAGCAATCATCTACCGAAAACATATTAATTTTATCACAAAATAACCATAGTATTTGAAGGGAAGATCGAAGAAATTTGTATTTTTTTGAATAGGAAATGAAGTGAAAAAGAAGAATACAAAACTTGTTAAAAGAAGAGCTTACCAGAAAAATACCGGTAACAGATGGACTAATCAAAGGGGATTCTTTTCCTCACATATCGAAAAACATTCAACAGAGTGCTGAATATTATTCTGAATATGTTCTAATGGAGCAGAAACCGCAGCATCAATAACTCTACTTCTTAAGGTTTCTTTATCCAAAATCCTTTCTCTTTTAAGTATACTTTTTAAAAGATGCCAAAACTGTTCAATGGGGTTTAATCCAGGTGAATATGGAGGCAAGTAAAGAACTTTGTATCCTTTAGCGTTTACAATTCTGTTAACACTTGAATTTTTATGAATACTAGCATTATCCATAACTAAGTAACTGCCTTTCATGGAAGGACGTTCGTCCAATTCCTTCATAATATCAAGCAAAAATTGCTTAAAGTGTCCATTTACAACACCCTTTGATAAGTCAATCACTTCATTTTCCTTTACCTTTCTTTCTTCGATCAACTTTCGGCATCTTCATACTTAATTGAACAATCCCTTCACCACAGACCGCTCCAAGAATTGATTCGTTTTCTGCCCTAGTAAATGGGGTCTTAACAACAGGTGTTTTTCCTTGCGGAGCCCATGCTTTACTTTTATTCCAATTGAAGTTAAAAGCTGCTTCATTAATAAACACACAGTTCTTGGTAAAATCAACATCAGTCCCTTTAAGAGACTGGACAAAGTCAAAGCTAGCTTGAATTCTCAGTTCGGAGTTTCTATCAATACACTCAAGCCTTGGCTTTTTGAGAGAGATGCAACATTCGTTTACGACAAACCTGCGAACCGTCTCGACACTAACATGCAACCCTTCAAACTCTTTGATCAAAGCATCTCTCATATCTTTCAAAACTATATTGGGCTTGTCATCAACTAAGTCATAAATGAAACTAGTGTGGTCTGCATTCAAAATAGGATGTGCAGCTCTACCTCATGGTTTTGACTCAGGTATTTCGCCTGTTTCCTTATATTGGGCAATCCAATCCTGGGCAGTTCGAGCCTTAACTCCTACATTATTAACAATTGTTGGGATGCTCTTGTGTGTATTGTTCCATTGATCGATTACCTCTTATTTGTCTTCAAAAGAGTACTTACGGTAAGATTTTGATTTCTTTTTTACAGCTTTTTTTGTTTGACAGCTATTCAGCTCTTCATTGATTGAATCATCTACTTCAATGCTGCTTACAACCGGTGCGGTTGCAATGTTTGGTTTCTTGTACACTACAGAATTACAAAGAGTATCCAATGGAACTAAGCCAATCGTATCGGTCTTGTCTATGATGCCACTTTCATATTCATGTAACATGGCTTGCTCACCACTTTCATAATAAAAAGAGTATACCATTTTCCTTGCTCTTATGAATGATAGATGGAAAACACCTCTTATTTATAGTAGACGGAAAATAGGGGGTGTGGTGCAGTCTAAGGGGTTAGCTGAAAATTTTATTATATACAGGTCTACAAATACATTTCTAATACACTCAAATACTTAAATCTGTTACAAAAATATTTTGAATTTGCTGATTATCTACATGCTTGTACAAGTATGAATTGTTCGATTAAGACAGATGCAATTTACTCCATTGCCTATACAATTAATTTTTGAAAAAGTGACTACATTTTTGTTCTGTGCGCACAGACGCCAGTAGTGACAAATCAAAAACTCGGAATAATCCTATTTAGAAGGGTATGCAAAATGATTAAGCTTTACTGTATTTTAATGGTTAAGCACACCTGACAAGACCACTTTCCTGTATGCATTCAATGTTACAATTTTGCAAATTGAAGGGCTTAGTCAAGGTAGCATTTTCAATTTTCAGCAGGAAAATATTTTAGCACGAGGTTGTGAAATGTCTATCTACATAACGTGTTCTCCAGAGGAATCTAGGTAATGTTTGAACGAAGAGTATGCGTCATGATCTTTTTGGAGACCCAATAAAATAGCACTTCATTTTGTACCCTGAGAATAAACCTGACTTGTATTACGGGATACGTCAATTAGAAACAAAAACCGATACGAACAATTTTAGCAAATAAATCCACGCCGTAGAAAATTGTGGGGTAATACAACGCGAGATACAAAACAAGGTTTTATTACCCTGTAAAATCTAAGTCATATTTAAGAACAATATAAAAGATATATGGTTATCTCCTATTTCATATGTGAAACTATTGCATCATATGAATTTAAAAATATCTCAACCTCCATAACTAGTTTACCAATCAGAATTGCAACTAGTCGGAACTGAATCGGAATTGATAACCATAATAGTCATTCGAGTTGCTCAATTGCTTCAAATATATAATAAGCTCGCTTTCTTGCCAATTTCTATTAGATAACTATTACATACTATTCGATAATGATATTTGCTACTGGTTTACTCTGGTTAGCTTTGCTCACCGCAAATGTTCATGCCTTTTACGATTGGTATTCCATAACGACTACAGATAAGCCTGGAAATTTTACACACATGACTTCCAATATAGAAGTAATCGATGGTCAAGTCGAAGGATACTATTATGCAAATATGTTTTACTTAAACGAAGGTCTATATGGTCCAGGAGGTTACATTGGTTTGCAGCCAAGAACGCCCGGTCACACTAATCATTTGACGTTCAGCTTCTTTGGAAATTCAAGTTCTGACCACCCCAACTGTCATAATGGAGCTGATGACACAATTGGTACTTCATGCGCTATTGATTGGCCTTGGCAATATAATCATACTTATACAACAGAGGTAATTCTTACATCACATAATAGTGATGGCTCCTACACCTGGACAGGAAATCTTATTGATACTGCAACAGGCAAAATTCTTGTCGAAATTGGAAGATACACCACTATTGGCCAATATGGGGTGATGAGTGGCAACACATATTTTTTTGATGAATCATACTTGGACGAAGTGTCTGAACCATGCTTGAAGAATGCTAAATATATCCAATACTTCCCAATATACTATGATGCACAAGGCAACACTTTTGAGACAACATACAGAAGCGGCCTGGAACCTGCTGATACATCTGAACAAAGAGAAGATCTGTGTGCCAGGTACTACAACAGATCCAATACCGAGTTCACACTGGATTTCAAGGATAAGTATTATATTATCGAAAATGGAATTTTGCCTCCAGTTCCGTCAGGCCATTGAATAGAAAACTGTGTTTGGACTAGGTTCATTAATCCCAGATTTCAGTTGACTTCTTTATCTTCCATTTTTCAATAAATGCTTCTGTGTTGAATCTAAAATTATTTGAACCTTTCATTTGAAGATAAATATCTTCACCAAATTACTTTTCTTAAGCTTGTAGTTAGGTACAGAAGAAGTATTGTCTTGTGCGGGCTTTGTATTTTCACAAGTAGCACTTTATTTCACAAAAAGATTAATTGCCTTCTTAGGCATGCAACTCAGACGTATGAAATAATCAAATATGAATATGAATGTTTGCATCGGACTTGGGTTCAAAAGTTAATTAGCATCCACTTGTTATATAATTAAATAATTCTAAACTACTTACTACTAAGTTGTAGCCCCAATTCAGAATTTAACAAAACAAAATTGCAAATTTATATCATCACACCTGAGGTGGATTCAGTTTTTTTGTCGATAATATTGATTTGAAATGGTTATTTCTTAATTGACTAAGATTGTAAAATATTGATATCCTTTACTCTCAATTTTATAAGTGACCTAGATTATAAAATAAGCCAAAAATAATACATCAGATTTTTACTTACAGTAATTTAGATATTTGGCATAAAAATGTTTGAATAGAAGCAAATAATGCATAAGGAAATGTATAGTTAGAAATTGTTTACTGAAAGAAAATAAGTATAATATACATCATAATAAAGAGGAGAGAATAAAACACATGACCTTAGTAACTTCAAATACAAATGATTTACTGTTAGTGAACCCTGCAATTCCATCCCAGAATGAAATTAGGGCTTTTGATTTTCAGATTCATCTCTTTTGCTATTATCCTTAGTTTTGCAGCTCTGCAGTTTATGAATATTCTTATTGCAATCCCCATTACGCGGTATCAGAAATATTTCATTTCTCGAATTTAAACCAGTGTCTCATTCTTTTTAAAGTATACAACTCAATGATAAATATGTCAAAATTTAACTAAGTCACTGTTAGGTAGACAAGCTTACAAATTTGACTTACGGAATACCTGGTTCTTAAATGTGACTTATCAACTTACAAGACAAATAAGCCTTGGTTGTCACTTCAGATGAACTTCAAAAAACTCAAATTTGATATTACACAACAGAAACAGCTATTTAATGTCATAATTACCGAGTAAGACTTGTTCTGTTCCTATTAAAAAGCCAATATCTCTGAGGAAAAGGGCTTTAAATTTATTAAATTGACTGCGAAGAATGAAAATCACGACAAATCTCGAAAATATTATATGTCAAGTGGAATTAATTATATTGATCGCCTTTACATATACTATTTTTCAAGTTTTGATATTACCCTCTTAGCAATCTCCAAATATGGCAGAGAAACAGATGATTCTGGCAGAGAAACTACCACCGGCTTTCCCGCATCTGATTGTATGCATATCTCTTCCTTTAAAGGAATAGATCCCAACAACTCCAAGTTGTGTTTCTTTGCTTCTCTTGCAGCTCCTTCAGAACCAAATATGTGTGCCTCATGATTACAGTTGGGACAGATATAGTAGCTCATATTTTGAACCAAGCCAAGAATAGGAATGTTGACTTTATTGAACATGGCAATTCCCTTTACTGCATCGATCAAGGCAATATCCTGTGGAGTGCTGACAATGACCGCACCATCTACCTTAAGCTGCTGACTTATTGTGAGCTGAGTGTCACCCGTGCCTGGAGGCATGTCAATGATCAAGTAGTCTAAGTTGGACCATTGAACCTCAAAAAGAAGCTGTTGAAGTGCTTTCATCACCATGAGTCCACGCCAGACAACAGCGTTTTCAGCAGGAACCATATATCCCATTGACATTGTTTCAATCCCGTAGTTTGAAAGAGGTAACAACTTTCCTGTTTCAGATAACCGGGGCTCTCCCGAGAGACTAAAGAGTCGTGGAATGGACGGACCAAAGATATCTGCATCCAAAAGACCTACCTTTTTACCTAGTTTATGTAGTGACAATGCCAAATTGGACGAAACTGTTGACTTTCCAACCCCACCTTTGGCTGAAGATACTAATAACACTTTGGAAACTCCGGGGATACGTTGTTTGATCGGTAAGCCCTTCGACATGCGAGGAATTGAAGGGGAGGCACCGTTGTTTTGGGGTAAACCCAATGGGTTTTCATGAAAGAGATTACTGGATACATGGAAGAAGCAGCATCCTCGGCCAATCCTTATATTCTGAATCCTTCGGATGAACATTTAGGAGAATGGTGGGTTCGTATTTTCCTGCAGAATAAATCATGGCGATGAGGACCCAGTCCCGATATACATCGATGTTTAGGCAAGTTCTGCTATCGTTTGTGCGATACAAGTCGTTTCGACCCACAATATATGCGTTATCAACCAAGTTAGCACGTTCAGCGATTGGCGTTGTGCGTGTTTCAGGTTCTCAATCTAGCCATATACTTTCCACGTTGACCAACCAAAAGCCCATCCCTACCCCACGAGTTGCCAGCGTACGCAAGTTGTATTCTCCAGAATCTAAGGTGATGCTAGATGAAGCCTTGGTGATATATTTCCAAAGTCCGAATTCCTATACCGGTGAAGATTTATTGGAACTTCATGTTCATGGAGGAACTGCCATCATTCAGTCGGTGATAAAAGCCATTGGCAGTCTCCATGATCCCGAGAACGACGTGAACATTAGATACGCCGAAAACGGCGAGTTTTCACAGCGGGCGTTCTTGAATGGTAGATTTGATCTCACCGAAATCGAAGGGATACGTGAGATGATCGATGCCGAAACCGAAACGCAGCGTATTGCAGCACTTTCGTCCCTTACAGGTAACACCAAGACCCTCTTTGGTGGCTGGAGGGAAGAGATAGTTAAGAATGTGGCATTATTGACGACGGTGATTGATTTTGGTGAAGATCACGATATCGATGAAGTGGCTGAATTGTTTGATGATGTCGATAGAAACATCACCAGACTTGAGTCTGAGATCAACCAGTACTTGGTTAAGGTACGCGGTTCCGAGATCTTACTCAGGGGAATCAAGTTGATACTTCTAGGCCCACCAAACGCTGGAAAGTCATCGCTCTTGAATTTTTTAGCCAACAAAGATGCTGCGATCGTCAGTGATATCGCAGGAACAACAAGAGATGTGATAGATGTCCCTTTGGATATCGAAGGATTCAAAGTCGTTATTGGCGATACTGCTGGGATTCGTGCTGGTGGTGATAGAATTGAAATCGAGGGCATACGACGGGCCAAACAGAAATCTCTTGCAGGAGACTTGGTTCTTGTAGTTATCCCAGCAAACGAAGAAGAAATTAGCCAAGACTTGACAGAACATCTTGGAGTCTTACAGAAAGAAGGGAAACATATTGTTGCTGTATTGAACAAGGAAGACTTGATGACTTCCGACCCACAAACACTTATCACCAAGTTCTCGCATCAGCTCTCGTTACCATCTGAATCTTTTCACGTTGTCTCGTGTATATCTGGCTCAGGAATGGCCCTGCTCACCAGCGCCATTGTTTCCATCTTCAAAGACATTTCCTTGACCGATACGGCTGATCCCATCGTCATATCGGCCCGAGTCCAGGATCTTTTGGTCAACGACGTATTACAAGGGGTCAACAACTTCCGCTACTGGAAAGAACAAGACGACGTTGTGTTGGCTACAGAAAGCTTGAAACAGGCTGTTGAAGGGATAGGCAAGATCAGTGGTGATGCCATCGGCATTGAAGAGATCCTTGGCGTGGTGTTTTCTAGCTTCTGTATCGGTAAATAATACGTCTTTACTTTATATATAATACATTACGAATGGTTACAAACAATGTAGAACGTCACTCTTTCTACGTCCCACGTCATCTTTAATTGTTGGAGTTGGTGTCTGGTGTGTCTTCCAGCAATCTCGTCGCTCTCCACTGTTTCGTTTGGTTTGATCTTCTTGCTCAAACTGGGAGCAACCTTACATTCGAAATTCAACACGTTCAAGCCCAGAGCCAACTTGACATCGAAACTAATGGCCAACAAATCCGCACCGTCCTTCTTTTCTTCCGTACAATCGCCGCCATTCGAAACCTCGTCCTCGTTAACGTACAATTTACACTGAAAATCTTCGTCGGAGGTCAGATTCAAAAAGCCTCGGCCATTCACCAAGTCGTGTCTCTTGATTTCGTGCAAAAGAGTATGCAAAGCCACTTTGACCGTGACATAAGGCAGCAGGTCCGCTGGCAAAGCAATGGTATATGATTGAGCAGCATATCCGTTAGCAGGAAGCTCATACTTGAAGAACGAGGTCACTGGTGCCTGTGCAACTGTAGGGAAAAGTGCTTTCTTGATTTCTTGGTTCTTTTGAAGTGGCAAGTGTTGATGTTGGGATGCCTTTTGGATTGTATGCTGCGTGATACTGGAAATAACTGCCAACGTCGAAGACACGGATGATTCCTGAATAAAACACTCGCTACTCAATAATGTAGGCACAGATTTGCCCAACGTGTTTGCAATGGACTTTTCCACTGGTTTTGGAGCCTTCTTTTGCTCTGCTTGAGCTGCGTCTTCAACGTCTTCCTCTATTTGTTGGTCCTCAATCTCTTCTTCGTCGTTTTCTTCTTTGATATTCTTCTTCTTTCTTTCGCTTTTCACCTTTAAGTTGAGTTTTACCTTTGGCTTCAACTTGAGCTTTAACTTGTTTTTCTTGTGGGTAAGTTCTTCTTTCAATTCGGCATACTTTACTTCAAATAATTCCTTTAATTTTAGAGCATCCTGGTGGATTTCTGACGATGGATCGTTGTACTGTTGAGCATTGGAGAAGATCAAAGACGTGGCGTCGTGGAACTTCTGCAAGTTATCCAACACTGATGTGGACGAGAACAAACCGTCTTCTATCTGAGACAACACATTCTGGAACGACGTGGGGGTCTCCACGTACTTTGTATAGTCGGGATAGTCTTCAAGATCGACGTCTTCAAGAAATGGACCACTTATGATCCCTTCATCCGGAAACTCGTGAGCAATTACCGCTTCAAGAATCTCTGAGGCAAGTTCGGGAAGTTTTGCGTTGGAGTCATGGTCGGTATCGATATCGGTCTCGGCCGCAGCAGCTTTAAGTTTTAACTTGAGGGACTTAGAGTCGGCTTTCGGGTTTGAATCAAGTGCGGTGATTCGGTCCTTGACATATTCATACATCTGCGTAGCACTTGTCACGATCCACGAGTCGGGGTCGTTGTAGCCCGACGCGTTATCCAAAAGAAGCTGAAAATCGTCCAAGAACGCCTCCGTTCCGCTATACTTGCCCTGTTTTACTGATTTCTGAATCTCTGCAAGTGAAATTGGTTGGTCTATTATCTCGTAGTAGTCGGGGTATAGCTTTTTGGACGGTAACTTGACGAATGGTGCTGCCAAAAGGTCCTCACTGGATTTGGCCTGGAGTTCGTGAATAGCCGCAAGTGTCGATTGATAAAATTCAGTCAAATCATCACTATGTGATGTTCTTGCTTTCTTTGCTGTGCTTGACAGTGATGCAGCGCTCCGTTTGGGTGCCATCGTGTTGTGGTGAACTTTAGGTGGTACCTGTGTTTTGTTTTTTGAGCTGGATTTTCGCAAATTACAGGTTCTTCTAATCTGTTAAATTTAGATAGTGCCTGAACCAAAATGGTATAACCCACTAGTTGCTTATAAATGCTGTACAACGAAAAAGCTACGCTTTTGCAAATTTCAAGTAACATACCTGTATGCTTGAATGGTAAAAAAACAACTACTTAGCACTAATACTCCTCCACTGCTTGCTGTTGCCGGTGATGATTGTCCAGCTTCCGCTAAAGTTTCTCCTCGTATGGGAAGTTGAAATTTAATGGTTGCAACCATGGAGGCCAAAACGGGCTTTTCGTTTAGGTGATTGCATATAAATTAACATGGTTTCGTATTAGAAAATGTATATCTTGGTTTAATACAGTGTAAACTCTAATCTGGTCCATGATGGATCACACTAGGACAAACCCCAATCGCTTTACATTTCCGGCAACCGTTGGGAAATATTGCAACACTTTGTTACAATCACGTGTCACAAATCAGCTGCTTTTATCAGCATACATTGTCATCGCAAGTTGCATCTCCATGTCTGCCTCCATCACGATTCTCTACGGCACTGAGACCGGGAATGCCGAGGATTATGCCCGTTACTTGTCGCAGACGCTCCAGTACTATCTGGTCTATCCAAATTTGTATGCGATGGACGACTTTCCGCTCAAGAAATTGGTGACTCTGACGAAGTATCTTATTGTCGTGTGTTCCACTACTGGCCAGGGCGAGTTGCCACGCAACGCAAAGAAGTTCATGCGATTCTTGTTGAAGAAGAAGCTACCATCAGACTTGTTGAACCATATCCAAATGACGTCGTTCGGTGTGGGCGACTCGTCGTACGCCAAGTTCAACTACGCCATCAGAAAGATCCACAACAGACTCGTACAACTTGGATGCCGCGAGCTTTCTGCATCGTGTGAGGCCGATGAAATGTCTCCTGAAGGTGTGGATGGATTCTTCAAGGAATGGATGTCGCAGTTGATTGACGCTTTGCAAAAGAAACTCTCGCTTGTGAGTTTTGACGATTCGTTCCTCTTGCCAGTACGAAACATGGTGACGATCGACACCGAAGCTGCTGATCTTCCACCAGAACCGTGTTTACTTACAGACATGAAGCACGGCAAACTCATCCAGAACAAACGGGTGACAGCACCAGACCATTTCCAGGACGTAAGACACGTTGTAATAGAATCCACAGACTTGGAGTATGTTCCTGGAGATACCGTGGCATTGTATCCCAGCAACGACGACGCTTCGGTAGAAGCAATCATCCAGCTGCAGCCCCACTGGATCCCTGATGCAGACAAACCGTTGACCATACATGGATCGCCCGTAGTGGACGGTGGATTCATCGACAAGAGCAAGTTGACCTTACGTACGTTGTTGAAGTATCATATCGATCTTAATGCGGTGCCACGAAGGTCGTTTTTCATGTTATTGTGGCAATACGTCGATCCATCCACTAAAGATGGTGCTCGTGAGCAGGAAAAGTTGAAGGAGTTTGCCAGTTTCGACGATCCAGAAGAGTTATACGACTATGCCAACCGTCCCAGACGACTGATCTTGGAAACAGTGTTAGAGTTCCAGCAGAACCTCGCGATTCCCATCAAGTATATCTTTGACTTGTTCCCCACGATCAGACCACGGTTATTTCTGATAGCATCGCGTCCTAGTGCCACATCTGTGGAGCTCGTGATAGGAATTGTGGAGTATCAAACAATGATCCGTCGGATTCGTCGTGGTTTGTGTTCGCAGTGGTTGAAGAGGTTAAACGTAGGAGACGAGCTTGTGTTTTCTGTCCAAGCAAGCAATATCAAGTTCAAGTCCTCCGTTCCCTTAATCTTAATTGCTCCTGGAACAGGAATTGCCCCCATGAAGTCGTTGGTGGAAGAAGTTGCTGGAACACAGCCCGTTCATTTATTTTACGGGTGTCGTTTTGAGTCTAAAGATTACTTGTTTAAAGACTTGTGGAAATCGCTCGATATCAACATCTATCCCTGTTTCTCGCGTGACTCCGGTTCCAGGGCCAAATATGTACAAGATATGCTCTTTTTAGAGTACAAAAAGATCGCTGAGTTGATCGTGGACCAAAACGCTGTGGTCTTTATCAGTGGCTCGAGCGGGAAGATGCCGAAACAAGTCCGGATTACAATTGCCGAAACATTGGTCAAATCAGGTAAAATGGCCAAGGAAGATGCTGACAACTACGTTTTGGCCATGGAAGACTCTGGCCGCTACAAAGAAGATGTATGGTAATTAGAATAGTAGAAAAACTCCAAGGAATTTTTGTTGATGAAAATTGAAAATTAACCTTTTGTGCGAACCCGACATGCTACGCTTTGTCTCGCCAGTCACGGCAACAGCGGTTTCTCGCTCGCTTCTTTCGACATCTGTGAGGTTTGTCAGCACGAGAAATTACCCAGATGAAATTACATTGGACGGAAAGACGTACAAGACCGACGAATGGACCAACATTCCACCTTTCATTTTGGAGTTGACCAAACGCAGACTCCACAAAGAACCACACCATCCGATCGGGATCCTTCGTGAATTGATTGAAAAGAACTTGGCACCAATGGGATACGATTTCTATAACGATTTCAAGCCGGCCGTCACCAAGTACGAGAACTTTGATGTATTGGGGTTCCCAGAAGACCACCCAGGCCGTTCCAAGTCCGACACGTACTATCTCAACAAAAACAACTTGTTAAGAACACACACATCGGCTCATGAAGCTCAATGTTTCCGTGAAAGCTCGAACTACATCATTGCGGCCGATGTATACAGAAAAGACGAGATCGACAAGACACATTACCCTGCGTTCCATCAAATGGAAGGAGCAAAGATGTGGTCAAGAGATACGTTTGAGGAACAGATCAAGGCTGATATTGCTGCGATCCCTGAAACTAATATCATTGTCGAGGATCCGTTCAGAGACCAGCCATACAACGCGGGTAACCCCAAGCAGGATTACATGACCGACACCGAAGTCAAGCTTCTCAGTATCCACTTGAAAAAGACCCTTGAGTTTCTTGTCAACCAGGTGTTTGAAACGGCAAGAGAAAGCGCCCGATTGGCCGGATCCACGGAACCTTACCTCAACGAACCATTGAAAGTCAGATGGGTCGAAGCGTACTTTCCATGGACATCACCATCGTGGGAAATCGAGGTCTGGTGGAAAGGCGAGTGGCTTGAGTGCCTTGGGTGTGGGATTGTGCAGCAGCAGGTATTGAAGAACGCCGATCTTGCGGCAAACGACAACGTTTCGTGGGCCTTTGGCATTGGCTTAGACAGAATAGCCATGCTTCTCTTTGGGATCCCCGATATCAGACTCTTTTGGTCCTTGGATGAGAGGTTCAGTAACCAGTTCCACCAGGGCAAAATTACGACGTTTGTGCCTTACTCCAAGTTTCCGGGCATCAAAAGAGACATTTCGTTCTGGTTGCCAGGAGACTCACTACTCCACGTCAACGATGTTATGGAATACGTCCGTACACATGCAGGTGACTTAGCTGAGAGTGTCGTTGCTGTAGACGAGTTTGTACACCCCAAAACCGGCAAGAAGTCGCAGACGTACCGCATCAACTACCAGTCTATGGACAGAAACTTGACCAACACCGAAGTCAATTCTATCCACAGCAAAGTCGAACAGGATTTAACCCGGTTCTTTGAAGTTGAAATCAGATAAATCACTTGTATAAAGATAAATGTATATAAATATTTTGCAACTTTTCCTGCACATACCCATCCATACTAATTTTTTTGGCACAAAATTTTTCATCAACATACTCAAACTAATCAGTCATGTTTGGACTTGTCAGATCAATGCTTGGCCTTCGCCAGGTCGGGATAATGGGTCGTCCAGCGATCACAAACCAGCTGGCTGTTCAAGCTGTCAGATATAAACACGAGTACGCTCCAAGATACAAGCAAATAAGAAAGGCCTTTAAAGGTAAAGTTTCTGTGAGAACTGGGGGCTCAATCAAAGGCAACTCGCTTGAGTTCGGAGAATACGGCTTGAGATTGAAGTCCAAGGGTATCCGATTCAGCGCCGCGCAGCTTTTGGCTGCCGACAAGGTTTTGAAGAGAGAACTCAGACCATCGAGATCCGACTTGATAACAAGATTTGCCTGTAATACACCGGTCTGTGTCAAGGGTAACCAGACAAGAATGGGTAAGGGTAAGGGTGCTTTTGACCACTGGGCATGCAGAGTTCCTACTGGAAAGGTGTTGTTTGAGATCAGAGGCGATATCCATGAAAGAGTGGCCAGAGAAGCTTTGAGAAAGGCTGCGGATAAGTTGCCGGGATTATTTGAAATTATCACCAAAGGGTCCAAGGTTAGAGTGAGCATAACTCACTTGATCGATAAGCCAGAAAAAGAAGATTTTGTGGAAAAGATGAAACAGGCTCCAACCAAGAAATGGACCAACGTTCAAGCATCCAAGGAGCCATTGTACCAAATGTATAGAGGCCGTTAATGTAAATAGTATATGAGGAATATAGGCGCATAAAAAAAAGAGCCATCAAAAAGTTTCAAAAAGCAGTCATGTCCACCAAAGACACGTCTCGGTTGACAAACCTGGCGCTCCATACTCTCTCAAAAATCATCGAAACCGACACCGATATCTCCACCATTGATTTGAACTTATTGGAAAACTTGAACACGAACCAATCGCTCAATTATATTAAGCTTGAACAGAACCTCACCGCAATAGAAAACAATGCAAAAACCGTCGAGGCCTTGACCAAGGAATTCCTGTCTTATTCCGACGTCTTGGATGAGATTGAAAGCAAAGTAGATTTGTTACAGGGAATTGTGGCCGAGTTGGACCAGTATTCCAAAGAGGTTCAGGCCCAGAAGTCTAGACCCCAGTGACGTTCATTATTCCTCGTAATACTTTACTTTTATCCATAAACTACAGCTTGAACACTGCACGATGATATCATAGCCACCGTTTCCGTCCTCAGTTCCGTGCTCGTCGAGGTCTGTCTCCGTTAGTTCTATCCCATTTACCCCGTGACAACGAGGACAATCCTTGTACCAGTGAAACACCTCGTTGATTTCCTCGCTGGTAAAGTCTTGCAACCCAAACGTGTCCAAACCATCGCCATTTATATTAAATCCATGCCGCTGTGATGTCTTGAGTAGTGATTCATCGTACTCTGCCCGTGTTTTCGGCTCCACAAGTACCAGGTATGCTTGTTTTATGCTTGAAATATCGACTTGTGTATCTGTGCCTCCCTTATCGGGATGTGTCGTTAAAAGTTTGTGGCGATATGCAGATTTGATCTCACTGGTACTTGCTCTTGCTTCCACCCCTAGCACTTCATAGTATGTCTTCCGTAGACTATCCAAATACGTCATTATTAGGTATTCAAAAGCCCCGAGTCGTGTAGATTATGTAAAGAATATTACATAAGCTGAAAAATTTGGTGATGAGCATCCGCAAAGTAAACTCAAGAGATCTCCATCAAACATTGATACAACGGGTTCGTAATGTCAGAAAAAAGAAAGAGAACCACAGAAATAAGAGTAGCATCTTATACTGAAAAACCAGCAAGTGTTGTTCAATCTACTTTTAATGGTTTGACTGTTCCTTCAAGCACCAAATTCGATTTGTACAAACACAAGAAGCAAGACAAATACGTTATTCACGGAGAAAACGAAACATTGGACTACAACGGTGAATCAAGTGTTGATGGTGAAGATAATGAATACATTGTTGCATTGTACGATCCTGTGAATCGTGCTGTGGAATTGTTCAAGTCTCCATTCGTGAATTCTAAGGTCACTGCTAGATCCAAGAGAGTCTATAAAGGTCCTAAGGTTAAACAGTTGGATGTCCGTAACAATATCCAACGTAATGCATTGGGTGAAGCGTTTGGTACCAAGAAAGCCAAGGCTGCCATCACTAACTTGGAGAAGAACAGAATCGACTCCGAGAAGTTACAAGATATCGAAATGGATATTGTCGACACTGTTCAAGAATCCACTCAGGACTTGCCTACTAGAGACTCCATGGCTGCAACTGTTATCAACGACAGGCCTACTCCAGTTGCGGATGTCGATGCTACTAACGTCGAAGACATTTATCCACTACACAACATAATACCGAAACACGAATGGAACTGCTTGAGGGTGGATGCCTTATTGCACGAATCCAACGAAGAAGCCAGATTGGAACTTTTTCCATACGGCAAATCCACTTATGTTCGCAAGCAGCTCCCACAGTTGGTGGCCACGAAGAACACCGAAAAACTCCAGATTTTATACTACATTTCATTGTTGTTTGGAGTTTATGCCAATAGAAGAGTTAGGGACAAGGAAAGTTTAATGGCCAGATTCGATAATAAGGCTTCTGAAGTCTTGATTGACGGTATTTTGGAAAGATTCACAATTTCTCGTTCGTCTCAGTTCGGTAAATCCAAGGATAGATCTTTCTTGATCGATCCTCACCACGAAGACAAGTTGTTGTGTTACTTGTTGGCATTGATTATGCATTTGAATAACTTCATGGTTGAATTACCACCCTTGGCCAACGAATTGAACATCAAAGCTACCAAGCTCACCAGCTTGTTCAAAGCTCTTGGTGCTATTATCAAGGCTTCCACTGTTGCACAAGCTGAAGCCTTTGGTATTCCAAAGAGTGCAGCTGCTACTTACAAGATTGCTACATTGAAGGTTCCATTCAAGTTGCCCGAGATGACCAGAAGAGGTGCTAAAAAGAGTCGTTAATTGCATGTAAAGAAGAAATAAATGTACACAAGCCAATAATCAGATCACTTGCAGCCTAGTCTATAAATCAGAAGCTTTCAAGGACATCAAAGCCGTCGTAGATCAAGAACCAGTGAAAATTGATCAAGTAGCACAAGGCAACAAGTGCTTCCATTAAGAAGGCCAAAAAGGTGTAGTATTTGTAGTCACCAAACAACAATGCATAATCGCTTGGATGTGTGAAGCTGATTCCCTTAAAGGCAACCAAAATCGAGTAAAGACATCTGACTATCAACAAGATTGACGCAAACCAAAGGATGATGACTGAGTTTTGGTACTTGGCCTTTGTGATGAAGATATAAACCAAGGTCAAAAAAGTGAAAATGGCGGAGACCAAAAATAACACACTCGAGACTTTAAAGTAGACACTGAAGTCGTCGGAATTACTATCAAAAGAGCCAGAAAGCTGTGTGGAACCAACAATAGAAAGGATTACTGCAACCATAACCACAAGCGTAATGACCGCGAATGGGTGCAAATTCAATCTTCCAAGAAGTCCTGAGACCGGAAACGAGTCTGACAATTTATAGGAAAGCTTTTCGTTTCTTTCCTTCTTGAACATCGATTCAATGAAGGGAAACATGGATTTCGAGAGAAATCCCAATGCAGTCGAGTCACAGATGTATGTGCCGATATATTTTCCCTCGGTGAATTTATCAACAGTAACAATCCCAAGGATACCACCAACAAACTTTAGAAGACAGAACACCGAGAAGTATCCAAGAAACAAAAGCATTGATTTACGGTGCTGGGGCCGTTTGTGGTACATCGCAGTGAGCGTAAGTGCAGCTAACAAGACGAGTATGAACCAAATAAGTTGAACATAAGACACGATTTTCCAGTTGTTTCCTTGGTCAAAAGTAAGCAGCATAATTGATAGGTTGATTGATAATACTGTATTTCTGATTCTGGGACAGCATCGGTGGCATTTATACCACCACGTACAGAGAAAGAGAAGAGGCCTGGTAGAAGAAAGCGCTTATATAATCGCCTGCTAATATTAGACTAGCCGCGCGCTTATGTAATACAATATTAAGCCACCATCTCGTTTGAGTTTACGATGCCATAACGAGTTGTGACCCGTCAAAAAGTTCGAAAGTTTGACCGGTGTTTGACATGAGGATGTTACAAAAAGAAACATACGAAAATTACTTTATTATCTTTTTAAACATGACTATTCGGTGCATCTGAGTTTCGAACTCCGATTGAATGAAATAAAAAATATATTTAGGCTTGCGATGACATCTTTTAGAAAAGTAAACCCAAACCGATAGCAGCACCAACAATAATGCTATGAGCGTCAAGACCAGAAGCGCTACCCTTAGAAGAAGAGCCATCCTTAGAAGAGGAATCACCCTTGGAAGTAGAACCACCCTTTGAGGAACCCTTTGTAGATGAAGCAGAAGAACCACTCTTTGAACCACTAGCCAGTGCCTTTGCAGAAGAAGAAGGATGCAAGACTTGACCCTTTTCCTCGGTGATGTTGGCACAAGCAACAGCGGCAGTGTTACCCAATTGGAAAACGACAGACAAGTCACCAATAAAAGCCTTGTCATTTGTATTCAAAGAAAGATATGGGTCAATGTAGTAGGCCAGGTACGAAGTGTTGGCGATGGCGCCGTGTTTACCCGACAAGTCACCGACTTCCTTACCTGCGTTGCCAGCAGCAGATGGAGAGCCGTTGTATGGGTTGAAGTTGGCTCCGGTTTCCCAGCACGAACCATTGACAGGAATTGCCTTTTCGTGGATCTGGTAGGTGAAAGGACCGCCAGTTGCTGGCAAGCCGGTGACATCAATAGAGACCAGAACCGAACCGTTGGTCAAGGCAACGAACTCAACCAAACCATGCACAGTGTTGAAGTCGGTGAAGTTGGCTAGGTACTTGTTGACAGGGTTTGAGTTAGCGACTTGTGGAGCGTTGTCGGCTTTGACGACGGTGGCAGCTGCTAAGACAGCAAGAAGCGATTGTTTAACGAACATTATTGGATCAGTGATGGAATGAAAAAAATTTTTGAAAAGGCCAAAAATCAAGTCGGTATATATACCCTCTGACAAATCAGTTCCAATTTTGGCATGTTCCTGTCGATGTGCGTCACAAACAATAGTCAAAACATAGTTTGGGCTTGGGGGTGTGAATATTTTTTGAACCTGTCCTACAAATTGCGACAACAGAATAAAATTATTATTTATTGGAACGACGCTGTTTGACCAATTGAACATGTATGTAATTTACCCAAATCGGATGGAATTATTTTGAAAACGTTTTTTTTTCAACATGCCGTATGTATTTACGGTGAACATGAAGGTAAAGCTGGTGATGGTAGCGTAACGCAGCCAAATAGAAAGATAGATCTTGGTACTGTTGTGGAGCAAGGCACGCATTGCCCAGCGAATTTTATTCGTCCCACCACGGGAGGTCACCTCAAAAAATTTTTATTATTAATATAAATATAGCACTTGTATTGTTGACATATTGGACGAAAAAATTATACCCCGTGAGGCATAGAATTCACTGCATATTATTAGAGAGCCCCAATCTCATCCATTCTGTACCATAACAAAAATAAGGAGTAACTATACCAATTTTATTACCCAGGCAACAATCCCGAACTTTAATAATACCCTATTTTGGACATTTCTATAAATAAACTCTATGGAAATATTCCATTCCGTATATTCTATTATATCTCTCTAACCGCTATTAATCTGTGGCGTGAAATTCAGGCTCAGTGTATCAACTGATGGATATCTTCAAATCAGAACAAATTTCAAGCAAGCCTTGGTTGGGATGGAACTCATCCACTCTTTGAATGCGATCTCATAAAGGAAATCACATGCACGTTTTTGTTTTGTGGATGTGCAGTCCCAGTCACATGTTTACAAAGACATATCGTACAACCAGCATCACGCACCTAAAGATACCAAGACTACTATGAATTTTCCAGTTATAGGCCGAGTGAGGCTCACAGACTGGCCTTTCATCTTCATATCACTCATACTAGCATGGTTCGAGTTTATAATTTCAACCATTACCCTTATTCTTCCTGATATTGTCATTGAAGGATGTACTAAAGCTTGTCGCATAATCTACGGATATACTTCGAATCCCATCATCAAAGTCCAGGCGGATCTGGTGGATTACAAGAAATACTTAAGCGATGTCCACATATCCCAAGAAAAATACGATACCATGCTTGGATTGCTCAATGCCAACGATATTGAAGAGATGGCCCAAATATTTGGCTACGGAATCGAAGCTGGAATCGTTCAAACTAAAGATAATTATCTTTTAACTATTCATAGAATCATTAAGCCTAACTCAAATCGAGTTCCCAACGGTAAAGTGATTTATTTACACCATGGTTTGTTGATGTCCTGCGAAATCTGGATGACTATGTTGGATAAACACGCTAACTTGCCATTCATACTCTTTGACTTGGGCTACGACGTCTGGTTGGGTAATAATAGAGGAAATAAATATTCCCAGAAACATATCTACCACAACGTCAAAAGCGAACGGTTTTGGAACTTTTCTATTGACGAATTTGCCTTGTTTGACATTCCTGACACAATTGATTATATCCTTAATGTAACTCGAAAGGAAAAACTCACATATATTGGTTTCAGTCAAGGTACTGCCCAAGCATTTGCAGCCATGTCTGTACATCCAGATATGAATGATAAGGTTGAACAGATTATTGCCATTTCTCCTGCCACTACGCCACATGGATTATACTCTAAAATTCTTGATATTTTGTTAAAATCATCTCCCAATATTGTTTATTTGTTATTTTCAAGAAAAGTATTGATGCCATCTGTGTACTTTTGGCAAAGAATTGTTTATCCTCCACTCTTTGACAATCTTATCGATATGTCCAACTACATGTTGTTCAATTGGCGGTCGTTAAACATTAACAAATTTCAAAAAATTAGCAGTTATGCCCATCTTTACTCCACAGCATCAGTGAAAACCGTGGTCCATTGGTTTCAAATTATCTCATCTAAAAATTTTCAAATGTATCATGATGCCAACTCCTCACTTTCAGGCATTAAGCCAGTGAGTTATCCTTTAAAAAGTATAAAAATTCCAATTCACTTGATTTACGGTACGATTGATTCGTTGGTTGATATTGATGTGATGAGAAATCAATTACCACGGTCTACCACAACCACACAGCCGGTTGAAAACCATGAGCATCTTGACAATTTGTGGGGAGAAGATGTTTTTGGCAAAGTATTTAAGCACGTGTTGAACTATTTGGGCGAAGAAAACGTTGAAATACGTTTACTGGCTGATACGATAATTTCCAACCCAAATCTAATTGAAAATACATTTCATTCGGACACTGATATCGATGAAACAAACTTATCGTACTTGAAGAAAGCCGGGACTCACGAAAATATGAATGGTGAACCCATAACTCCACAGTCTCTAAAGTTACCAAATAGGAGTATTTCTAGTGGTGGATCTTTATTTGTATAGGATTTAGTGTAGCGAACTAAATTGTATCGTTTTTGTAATAATTTTGAAAATTTTAAACTTGTTTTCTGTAGAAGTATGTTAATGCAAAAGAACTTTACATAATAAAACAATTAGCAATCTTCAATTGCGAACCTTGACTGACTAGGTCCAAATAAAAGGGAGAAAAGAAACCCGTCTTATTGTAAAGTGAATCGGAGTTAATTTTAAGAAGAATAATAAGACACTTAACAAATACCATAATTTATCTAATTTAATCTAATTACTGGTCTAAACTAAACACAACTGCCAGTATTTTTGTAAGCCGTCAATAATTGCATCGCAAACCTTGCAACTATTGGTCATGTATTGTTGACGGTTGCAACTGCAATTACTTAATGACACAAAACCAAATCCAAAAATGTTGCAGAAAAAAACTTCCTCAACAACCTTCATTAACAGCCACACGAAATCAGCACTGGACATCTGTGAATATGTCTGCCAACGCAGTAATGTCGTTTAGCGTATGTATTAAAGTTACTTGTTGATGTTTCCGAGGCTTTTCAAGAACAAATTTCCACCGCTTTAGCCAGTATTTCTTACCCCTGATTATTGGCTAGGTAATGACACAGATTCTAAACAAGATTGGGAGCCGGACCCGATCCAAAAAAATTACGCCGGGATAGAGCATTCTGCTACCAATCATCATCACTAGTCAGGATGTTTGATCAAGCAGATACCCGGAGTTGGTAGCTCCTTTGCTTTTCCGGACCAAAAAGACCTCGCTTTCGGATTATTTTTTTCTTTCACTATATACTAACACATTAGCAAAACGATAATGACAACTTTCAAGAACCATTCAATCCTTTAAGTATGTATCTTGAAATCAACCAAGAGATGTTCCCTAATGGTTTACTAACATACAGACCTTATTCGCCAAGTTGAACAGTATATCCCGCGTGCATTGCCCCACCAACACCAGATTCAATTACAAGATCCAATTCTTTACGACTTGATGAAACTACTGCCTCATTCTCCCGTAGTCGTCACAGAAAATAACCGAAGAATAAACAAAGAAAAATCCATCAATGTCTACTCGACAAAACTTCAAGAACTATTATACTTGTTAAATGAAGAAAAGGATATGGACGATAATTCTCGAATGTCAATAGAATCTACTCTCTTTGAGTTAACGTCATACATCCCCACGCCATCCGAAAGTTGGCTATGGCCTTCCAAAAACAAGAAAAAGAGATCAAGATCCAAAAAACCGGTTTATCCCAATAACTCGCTCTCCAAAATCCTTATCGAAAATTATAACCACCTCTCCAAGTTTGCATCAACATATTTCAATTTATCTTTGTGTTCCCACATTACAAAGTACATTGTCGAACTAATTTATTCACTTCAGTTCTGGGAAGTGTATCATCTCTTGTATATTCTTCCCGAGATCGAATACTTTCTAAAGTTAGTAGGCTTCGAAATCATTCCTTCTAGTTTTGGATACATGGTCAAGCCTCCTGAAAACTACTTGAACGATGCCCTATTGTCAGGTCTACAATACCCTTTCCCATATCCATTTTATAATTTCTCATTTCACAGCTTCAATCCAAAATCTGACAACAGGAAATTCAATAGGGTTAACATCGCACCATATCCCAACATTGGACTCATAGAACCAGACAGAAAGAGATATAAGCGGACTCCTGTACCACCTTCACCCCCAGCACCTCCTAAACGGGGCAGACCAAAGGGAAAGACCAAACCAAAGCGAGGCAGACCTAAAAAACGTGTCACTGAAAGTGTAGAAGCTGGTCCTTTTATACAAGACACCCAAAGTGAACATAGCCGCTCGGAATTTGAACATTCCGATGGCAGTGAATACGAGCAATATGACCATAGAAGCAAGGGGCACGACGAGGATGACGAAGAAGGAGAAGAAGAGGAAGATGATGATGAAGAAGAGGATGAAGGAGATAATGACGATGACCAAGGAAATGGAGTTGACTATTCGCATTCTGGTCGAGGATCTCCCTTGCGAGGAGAAAGTCAGGAAAAAGCAACGGGGGATAGTGAAACTAAAATTGAAGGTCAAATTAAACTTGAAAATGGTTCGTCTGGTATTTCTTCAATGGTGGGAAACACATATGGAGACCACAGTCAGTATTATCCACAAATTGACGGAACACGCCTTCCTCCTCCTCCTACTCCTCCTCCTTCTACTTCTTCTAAGATACATATGGTTGATCCATCTGTGACCAATGATAAACCTTCCGATGTCAGTAGTAGCGATGAGGATCATGACCATAGTGATGGGAAATATGGCGATAGCCCAATGTACAGCGAGGATAATATAATTGTTGATGCAGCGGATTCTACTATGAAATTAGAACCCGGCCAAGATGAGAAGTATTCATCTGCATATGGTAAGCGGAATCCCATTTTACAATTTCAGAACCAGATTAAATTTATCCAGCAATCACCCAAGAAAAGCAAAGGAATGATTTCTGAATTGGCAGGAGAAATTCCACAAGCCTTTTTGGACGATAAAAACAAAAAGAAACCTCACAGTGTGATACACCAGTGTCATTTGATTGATCCCAATACAATGCGAAGGTGTCTTAAGATCTTTTATGGAAAAAATGAGTTATTAAGACATCAGGAGTTTGTCCATGCAACAAAAAAGAAGATATACAAATGTGTATATTGTGCGAAGAATGGATCAAAGGTTCAGAGCTACCCCAGACACGACTCCCTTGCGAGACACATTCGTCGGAAACATGGAGTTACTGGTAAGGAAAATAAAATGGCAGTGAATTATGCTAAAGAAAATGTTGAAGTAATAGATGATCCGACTCGGATCACAACTAAGGTACAAAACTACAGCTCACCGTTACCACACCCTCAGTTTTTGAATTCAGATTTTACCATTAAAACCGGGTATGCTGGATTTATGCTGTTTAGTGCCAAGGATGGGCTGAAGCTCAACGAACAGGACATGGAAGCTGGAGCTTACGGAGAAAGAGAAAATCAGCAGTACAGTATGACACAGGAACCTGGAGAAGTTACACAGCCACAAGCTGAAGTATCCAGTGGTGAACCATTGACCGGGAGTGCGGTAGGACAGTCAAGGTACGAAAGATTGGAGCCACTGACCGCGCTCCCAGCACCAGTGAATGTGCTCAACGCTACAGCTTCGTCAAGCACCATTCCTTCAGTTATGCAACTTCAATCAGATTCCTCGCGGTATTCTGATACCAGTAATATTAAAAGAAGCATGCATTTCTCTTATTTGAATTCACCTGAGACTAAATAGATCAACAAAGCATTAAGCGAATAATATAAAAATGGTTGCAAAACGTGGTACAAAAACCGAACAAACACCAGTAGAAACAAGGCCGGGTAACGGTTCTGAGATCTTACCATGCAGCAATTTTTTTAGTATTCCCAACGACTGCGAATCGACTGCGAAAATTGTGCTACATCCACGACGTTTTTGTGGCAAAAATATTTTTGGTGCGCGCACTAAGATAACATCAGGTCTCGAGCGACAGGGGGTGAAACACAGCAATAAGCTGAGGTAATTTAACGTAAAATTCTTATGATAGGTTACATATTGTGTGAAATAACGGTTAAAACCCTCATTTCAGGTTGTTGTCTAATAAAAACTAAGTTATTTCTACCCTGAGGGGAAGATGTCACACATTACACAAAGCCAAAAATTGCAGTCAGAAGAGAAAAAAAGAAAAAACAACAAAAACGGAACGAAATTAAAAAAAGAGACGCTTAGATCCCCAATACTCAAGAGTCTGAAACCTTAGCATTCAGTCCCGTCGTCTGCGTCCAAGGCCTCGCTATTATTGCTAAAGATTTATATTTCATAGATCAAAACGGTTTCTACGACAGTCTTGCTTTTTTTACTTAACTAATTAGCTACTCCAGTTTTTTGCTACCGTCGTCTTTTCTCATTTACATTCACTTTTTTTGAAATTTGACCGCTAACCCACCCAGAATCCACGCTCAAATTATACACCATGAATGGCAGTCCAATACATTCAATTTATCTGTTTCCGCATCCTGGACAGATGCTGATTCCTCTGCAGCAACAGCAACAACAGCACCAACAACAGCAGCACCAGCAGCACCAGCAGCACCAACAGCACCAACAGCAGCAGCAGCAGCAGCAGCACCAACATCAGCAGTCGCAGTCGCAGCAGTCTCTGGGACAGCTCCAACAGTTGCACCGTCATTTACAGAGCCCATCTAACCAGCATCCTGCTCTCCAACCCCCACATTTACAACTTCCTCCGCATATTCCTCATCATAAGCCGCTTCCGCATTTTCGCCAGGTTCAACCCCAGATGGCACCACAGCTCCATCTGCTGCAGGAACAACATTTACGCCAGCTGTACATGCATCCTTATCAATTCCCTCCTCAACCAATATATGGGTCTCTGCCACACTATGGTATCAGACATTTCTCACCCCCTACCCATCAGCAACCTCGTCCCAGTACCGTACCATCAACCGAAGATACTTCATCCAGCAGTGGCGACACGATTGTATCTTCCCAGCCAGATCTGAAACCCCTGCTGCAACCACAACCTGGTCATTCATCGCAACTGCTGATCCAGCTACACGAACGAAAACCACTGCAGTCCAATATTTCTGTTCTGCAGTTGGAATCCTTTTCTCTTAAAGAAGTGGTAGAAATACTCACTAATGCGATTCCATCGGATGTCGAAGAGTACACTGAACATTTGAATAAACTTGCTGAACTTTTGTACGAAAATAAGCACACCTCAGAGCAATTTGTCGATATGCAAACTAAATATTACCTGTTGATCGATGAATTGGAAAAGTACCTCGACCCAAACGACCCAATTCATTCAAAACTTCATTTAGTTGTCGAGAAGAACTTTGACATTTTTATCAAGATTTCCACTAACCACAAGAACATTGATTTAGCTACGCGGACCATTCGATTTTTAACAAATATAATCATGAATTTAAATTACTGGGAAATCTATAATCTATTGTCCTGGAAACCAGCGATATATCATTTTTTAAGCGTGGTGCAATTTGATTTCAATGATTGTTATCAAAAGTTTATTCAGGACTACACAAACTACAATTACAACAAAATTAACCAGCCTCGTGTTGCGGAGGGAAGAAAGCGCACCGGTAAACGTGCTCTTCGAAAGGCAAACAGAAAACAATTGGATTCAGACGAGGATTATGGAAGAGACGGTGTATCTTTAAAAGACAAGAAAAAGGTGAAACTTGAAGATAAATGGGCTGCTCATCGTGTAATAAAAAAGGGTCCCGCTGCCAAATCATCCAATAAATCATCCAATTATGACCCAGATGTTGTACATGAGTGTCAATTACCTTCAGCAGACGTCCCAAACAAATTATGTTTACGTCGATTTTCGAGAAAGTATGAATTGATCAGACATCAAGAGACAGTTCATTCAAAAAAGAAGAGATTATTCAAATGCTTTGTCTGTGTAAAACAAAATCCAGGGGTAGGTCCCAGGATATTTACCCGTCATGATACGTTGGCAAAGCATATAAGGGTAAATCACAAGATATCTGGCAAAGAAGCCAAAGCAGAAGTTGCATATTCCAAGAAACATGCAGAAGTGGTTGAAGAAGGAGATATTACTGTACATGTGGGTAGAAGGAAGACAAAAGTAGATTTTGAATTAAGAGCACACATGGAAAAGAAAAAAATAGCAAAGGATTCACCTGACTACGATGAGTCCGGATACCTTGATCATAGCGATTTGGATTCTGGAGACGAAGAGGTAACTTTTAATCGTTAACATTGAGAAATATTCTTGTATTTTTTTTATTAAACTAATGATACATATTGAAAGAAGTTTTCCTTAAATACTACGTTCAAACTTCTGTTGTGATAAGATAGCCTTCTTTATCGACTCATCCTCTAAATCTTCAAAGATTTCCTTTGGTACATCTTTCAACCCAGTAGCCTTTCTTTTTATATCGTTGCAGTGGAATATGGTATCAAACACCAAAGTATCTGAACTCGAGTCGTCAGTCTTGATGATTTCTGCACGGGTTGGTTGGGTTGATCTGGGGTAGAAAATCAAGTTTGTGTATGTGTCCTTGGTTCCTCTATCAAAGACCTGATTTCTAGCGTCGAGTAACTTGCTATTATAGGTTCTTGTTTGAGTTGCAATTTTGTAAAGCCACTGTTCATCCGTTTGGTAGGCGACCGTAGGAACAACTGGAGTTGGGGTACCGTTGTTGGTTGGTGTATCGACAGTTGGAGCACCATAAATCTTCATGTTCTCCAAGGGATCGGCAAATTCACCAGCAATATCACCATTATCAATTGCCTTTTGTTCCCAGAAATCATCTGTCACCTTCTTCCCGTCGTAAACCACCTTGGCACCAAATTCTCTGAAAATGGAACGAGCAGCAACCAAATTTACTGATCTACCTTTGTAAGAGTTTGGAATCAAGCCACGGTCAATCAAGTCGAATTTCTCATCGTTCGTACACACCTTCTTGTACAAGAGTCTGTGGGTCTTGAATAATAAGTACGAGTCACGGAAACCAACCAAACGAGCTGGTTCAGTAGATATGCAGTATAACTTATCTCCATGGTTAAGGATCTTGAACGTTTTGAACCGGTAGAATCTGCCACCTTTTAAATCCCCGTTTTCATCAACCTTTTCTTTACCTTTAGGATCTTCGTCTTCAATGACAACTTCATCGTTTTCCACACGTAACTCTCTTCCCTCCTCATCGATTATTCTGTCCTGTAAGGCAGCAAAGTTCTTTCTACCTCTTTTTTTGAGTTTTTTCCTCTCGGGCTTGGTCTTGGTATCAGGTTTGGCCTCTTTGTTTTCAAGATCATCATCTTCATCATCATCCTCCTCAATAGTTCTCTTGGTTCCTCTCTTAGGCGTAATTGTTTCTTCTTCAAAATCGTCATCTACATCTTCATCATCCTCGTCGTCCTCGTCTTCTTTGATTGATAAATCCTGTGCGTCTCCATTGTATTCAGCATCTTCAATTTCGGCTTCGGCTTCCAAAACAGGTTCTTCTGTTTCACGTGTTACTTCCTCGTATCCACGTGTACGTCTGGATCTTGGAGGAGAACTTTCCTCTCTTTTAAGTCTGGTTGATCTGGCCATTGTTTATTTTGACCAAAAGATTCACCTTTGTGCTAACTTCAGACGCTTTTTTTGTTTTCATCCAAAATCCAAAATATCGTGTGAAAATCATTTCTCAATTTAGTTCTATAAAAAAAAAATGAATGGGAATTTATATACAAGAATGACTAGTTATATCTCACTCGTTATCTTTATGTTCAGATTCGGGTTTTTCATCCTTGAAAGCATCTTTTCCGTCAAGATACTTGTCAAAGGCATCGTTGTTTTCAGGGAATGGTCTCTTGCCAAGCAAACGAATCATATCTTCTCTAGTGATAAACTCTTTTTTCAATAATTCTTCCGCAACCAATTTTACTTCAGTAGCCTTTTCCTTCAACAACGTTGTACATTTCTCGTAGGCATCACCAACTATACGTTGGATCTCCTCGTCAATAATCTGGTTCGTCTCTTCACTGAATGGTTTAGTCAAATTATCTTGAGTCTGGGTGTCTGCATAGTTGACCATCCCAACCTTCTTGGACATACCAAATCTCAATACCATTGATTGAGCAATGTTGGTGACCTTCTTGAAATCATCATGAGCTCCACTGGTAACCGAGGAAAAGTGAAGCTCTTCACTTACTCTTCCACCCAATGTCATGATCATTCTATCTTCCAATTGAAGAGTAGACATCAAGTATTGGTCAGGAGGCAAATACTGGGCATATCCAAGTGCACCTTGGCCTCTAGGAATAATAGAAACCTTCAATAACGGATGTGCGTGCTTCAAGTACCAGCCACAAACAGCGTGTCCTGCCTCATGGTAGGCCACAACTTTTTGCTCTTCTTCATTCAAGATCTTAGTCTTCTTTTCCACGCCTCCAATGACTCTTTCGATGGCCAATTCAAAGTGCCTCAAAGTAACCGCTTCAGCATTATATCTGGCAGCAATCAAAGCTGATTCATTACAGACATTTGCAATGTCAGCACCAGAAAATCCAGGTGTCAACGCAGCCAATCTCCCAGACAAGTCTTGGTCAATGTTGTCGATCAATTTGATTTTCTTCAAATGAACTTCAAAAATCTCCTTACGACCCTGTAATTCAGGATTATCGATGGCAATATGTCTGTCGAATCTTCCTGGTCTCATCAATGCCTTATCCAAGATATCTGCTCTGTTAGTACCAGCCAAAACAACAACATGGTCAGAGCTTTCAAACCCGTCCATCTCAACCAATAACTGGTTCAACGTGGTTTCACGTTCGTCATTGGCACCACTAGCATTTCCCTTAGAACGCTGCTTACCGATGGCATCGATTTCATCAACAAAGACAATGGCTGGGGCATTCTCACGAGCAGTCTTGAACAAGTCACGAACTCTTGACGCACCGACACCAACAAACATTTCAACAAATTCAGAACCTGAAACTGAATAGAATGGAACATCTGCTTCACCAGCAGTAGCCTTGGCAAGCAAAGTCTTACCGGTACCAGGTGGACCAGACAAAATGGCACCTCTTGGAATTTTGGCTCCCAATTTCTCATACTTTTCAGGGTTCTGCAAGAACTTCACAAATTCAGTTACTTCTTCCTTGGCCTCTGCCATACCTGCAACATCCTTGAATCTTATCTTAACATCAGTATCGTGATTGAACTTCTTCGCCGTTGATTTGCCAAAACCCAAAGGTCCACCCATTCCACCCATAGATCCAGCCTTCTTGGTCATGTAGTAAATTGCCCCAAGGAACAAGAGAGTAGGCAAAAAGTTAACCATCATTTTTGCTGTACTTCCTTCACTGGTATAGATGACAGGAACTCTCATTTGATCAGAAATATTATACTCCTCTTGAACATCACGTAAACTACGCTCAAAGGCTTCAATGGCACCGATGGAGAAATAGAAGTTGTTAGCTTCAGGGTACTGAGTCCTTCCATTCTGGTTCAATTCAATGATCGCAGTTCTGTTGTTGACAACGACAATTCTTTCGACAAGGTTCTTACTTAAAAATTTGGAACTAAAGTCTTGGAAAGTAATTTGGTTGTTGTTCTCGTGAGATAGGTTGTATGCTATGTATCCCAAGAGACCAGCAAGCATACCAAATTGGAAATATCTCATTGGTGGACCGTTAAGGTTGATTTCAATATCAATGTTTTTCTTTCCATCATTTTCTTTTGGCTTCTTGTCATTCAGCTTTTGGTCAGATTGCTTTCTATTAGATGAACTTCCGGAATCCTTTGATTGATTCGTTTGAAAGTTGAAGTTTTTATTGAAGTTCTTGGTGTACTCGGGTTTATTGAACGGGTAAACTTGCGAAAGTTTTTCCTGAAGAGCATTGACTTCTTCGTTGAAACTTTCAAACTTGGCATATTCATATGGGCAAATTGGACAAGTGTATCTTTCGTTGCCATCGGCAAATGGAGTCAGAGACAAAGTGTCAAAGATATTAAACCAGCCGCTAACAATTTCAGGGTTAAGTTGATTTTCAATAGATACTTCCTTAATAGTAGATTCTCTCAGTTCTGTTGGTGGCAACTTGCAATAAATAGACAAGAGTTTGGCAACTGTTGGGTTCTGGAATTTCACTTCATCTAAAAAGACTATGTTATTCAGTAAGGCGTAGTAGATGTGGAAGTAGAACAAAACTTCGTCCTTTGTCATTGGTGCCACATCTTTGTGAGTCTGTGCAAACAAGTCGATAATCTCATCGATGATGGTGTTAGGATTCACCGCAGCATTAGGATTGCTGGAATGGGCTTTGCATTGGCCAATAAAGGAGTCCCACATGTAAAGATAGACTATTCTATAACGATTCAAGGTTTCCAAATCAAGCGGGTCTGACCCGTCAAATTTTATTGAAGGTGTTCTTATACTTTCATCAATCGTCTTGAAGGTTTGTGCTTCTGTTATTCTCATTTCTTGTTGGAAAAGCTTGGAACGCAAGGAAAACTTCTGGAAAAAACCAGCGTCACGGTAATTATCCTTAAGTTCCTTCAATTTTCTGATTTCATTATCAATGTTCTCTTGATGTTTGTCTGTATGTTCAGGTGATTTCAAGATATTCGTGGCGTGTAATGGTCTAATGGGAAGAAAAGAAACATTTCTCGCTCTCAATTTAGTAGAGTGTTGTAACCTCACTCGATGTAGTCTCCTTGCAGTAAGCATTATATCTAAAGGTAGTGTTGGCGAGTTGACACTGATGATTTCGCCTTCAGGTTGAAGCGAGCACAGAAGAAATCATAGACTGCCTAATTAGGAAATATACTGATCTCGACACTAGGGTCGTCTGGGATTGCTGCGAAAATTAAAAATCCTAAAACCCCAATTCCAAAAATCCAAAAGTCCAAAAATAAATTGATAAGCCTTCACCCAAAAAAATATTCATCGTAAGTTACCAACGTAATCACCAAAATCGTTTGGAGTTGATCGCTTTATTAAAAATAACAAAGGGGATATTAATAAATTACAATGGCTTATCCCAAAATACATTGTAACTTCGGAAAAAATTAATAAATATGCAAATATTTTATTCATGCTATGACAACCAGGAAATTTTCAGGTAAGTCATAAATAATCCCAGCTGAATAAAAACTATAAACTCCTGATTTTAAAAAACAATTGTTCCGAACCCTTCTCCTTTTAATTTTCAAGCTTAAAGTGGGCAATGACGGGTCTGTGGTCACTAAACCTGAAACCATTGTACGTATTGTCAATGACCTCGTGGCTTATCACCGAAGTTTTCCCGTCTTCGTTAGCATGCAAAGGAGCCCAAATGTAATCAATGTTGGACTGTTTGGCATCCTCTGGAAAACCAGTAAAGGTTTCCAAATTGTTTCCATAATGGTTGTAGGCAGTAGCGTTTGTGTCCTTAAAGCCGGTGGCAACGGTCTTGTAAGCAATATCAGTACTCACTGAGTTGAAGTCACCTCCCAAAATGGTTGGATGCGCTCCGCTAAAGGTGTTCTTGGAGTAATCCAAAAAATAATGAGCACTATAGTTTCTTGCCGCGACGGAGCTCACTTCAAGGTGCGTATTCATGTAATTGACCAAACGACCTGATTGTAAACTCTTAAACGTAGCAATGGTAACAATACGGTTGTATCCTGCGCCAGGGAACTTGCTAGGAACATCAGGAGTGTAACTTAACCATTTTGTAGTACCATTGATCAACTTCCATTCATCCTTGTTGTAGACAATTGGAGAGAATTCACCCTTTTTGTGACCGTCATCTCTGCCGACTCCAAAGTACGTATAAGGTTTGTTGTCAGTGGCATTGTTCAATCCAAGGACAATGTCATTAACTTGATTGTATAAGCATTCTTGTAAACCAATGAGAGTAGGGTATTCCAAAGCTCTCGATTGAATGGCATTGACAACCCCGTACTTTCTATCGCTCCAGTCTCTTTCGCCAACAGCATGACTGTTGATACCGTTCTTAACATTGTTGGAGTAAATTCTGAACTCAAATGGACCAGCTTGTTGACGTTTAGCGATAATGACTTCCTGTAATGCCGCGTAATGACGCGAAAAGTTCGTCTGCGAGTAGTGGATGAATCCACCCACGAAAAATAAGAAAACCAAAGCGGTTGCAATGATACGCTGGTTGTAAAAAAGATTCTTGTTCATTTCTGCTGAATGATTTGTAATTGTGGAGCGTAACTCATCTCTCTTTATACTGTGGAAGTTGTGGGTGTTATTTTTTCTGTGTGTAATATATTTTTAATTCTGAAACGGTGAGGCATTTATTTCAAAATATTTTTTTTGATTTTCATGCGTTCTACATGTGTCACAGAGAGGCGAAGGCGGATGAGCTATTTATGGAACATGACCCAAAATTTCAATCATTTATCTGATGCGATCTGTGGACAAAGACGTATATTTTTCAGTATATTGAATCATCTGTTTGCCTATTCTAATATGGAAATGCTACACACAACTGCAAGAATACTGCAAAAAAAAATTAAAAACTAGTTGGTCTTCGCCAAGAAACCACAGTGATTCGAAAGATTAACTCGTGCATTGTTGACACAAATTTACAGCGAAAATTTTGTTTAAAGACATGAAGCCCTGGTGTGTGGTGCTTCTATTGGTCTCGTAAAAAGTGATAACCAAATACTCATCGAAAAGCGGAGAAACGCATGTACGCCTCATCCTAAGTTACTTAAAATAGACCGGAAAAAGTTTGTAAGCCGTCATCCCTCCATATCCTGCTCACTAAGCCGCCTCGGGAACTTGTTGTCTGATAAAATCAAGCGGTCAAGGGTGTTGCCTCACATAAAAAATTGTTACTTTTCGTATCCTAAAAAAATTTTTCTCGGATTGTTACCGAGTCAAGCCACATTGGAGATAGGTGATGTATATTTCCAGAATAGGCAGTCTACTGTTTATCGTTGCTGGAGGGTTACCCACAGTTTAATATTCCGCTGCTTATCTATGATTTCGGGATATTCCGACGCGTCGGAGGAGCCCCTACACATATATATTAGACAGATATAAATCGGCGAGAAAAGATCACATAATTACAAGGCTTAAGAATTTACTTTTACTAATTATGACTACTGTACTTACACCCGAACAATTCCACACGCAGATAGTTTCCAAATACACCGATGTTATTGGTGAGAAGTTGGGAGGAAAAGTGTTGAAGTTCTCTGACGAATGGTTTGCTGCAGCTGAGAACTTGATCAAGCCCAAGGAAGCAATTAGAGATGCCACGAGATTTACCCACGCCGGAGCGTGGTACGATGGCTGGGAAACCAGAAGACACAACGTCGAAGAAGCTGATTGGGTTATCTTCAAATTGGGAGTCAGTTCTGCCAAGTTGATTGGCTGTGAAGTCGACACTGCGTTCTTCAACGGAAATCATGCGCCACACATTTCTGTTGAAGCCTTGTACAGAGCAGACGACGACGTTGCATCCATTACTGAGTCAGACTGGCAATCGGTCATTCCCAAGACCGAGTGTGGACCATCACAAAAGCATTTCTTTGTCCGTGACAGTATTACTGGAGACAACTATACCCATGTAAGATTGAGGATGTATCCTGACGGAGGGATCGCACGTTTCAGATTGTATGGAGATGTTGTACCCATTCATCCTGAAGACAAGTCGACAGTATTGGACTTGGCTTCGGTGCTTAACGGTGGAGTGGCTATCGATCGTTCCGACCAGCATTTTGGCCTGGCAGACAACTTATTGTTGCCAGGGAGAGGCCACGATATGTCCGATGGGTGGGAAACGTCTAGATCAAGAGAACCGGGCCATGTTGACTGGGTGGTTATCAGATTGGGTGCCAAGACCAATATCAAGGATATTGTAGTCGACACAGCTCATTTCAGAGGCAACTTTCCACAAAAGGTCAATGTTAAAGCTGTGGCTGTTTCTAGCGACCTGGATGTGCCTCGTTACGACTCTCTGACATGGGAAACGTTGGTGGGTGACACGAAAACCGGACCAGATGCTGAACACAAGTTCAGGGTGGAAAATGAAAAGGCGTACAGCCACGTATTGTTGACGATTATTCCTGACGGAGGTGTAAAGAGAATAAGAGTTTATGGTACTATTGCATAGATGAATAGATATAATAGAAACGACTGAAAAATTATTGGTGATCCGCGATGCTTCTTGACAAACTCAGTCAACGTGTGGCGGTGCGAGATGTGGTGGCTCGGTTAGAACCACTGGATTTTTCAGAAGCGACACAGTTGCTGTTGGTGCGACACTTGAGGACCATAGCAACCCACAATCCGTACTATGTCAATAGGTTCCTCAAGGAGTACGTCAGTAGTGGCGAAGAGCACGGTGTGGACGATGAGTTGTACGAGATGTTTAGCGAGACGATGACTGCGCGCGAATTGGGACCCACAGACACTGATGTCATCACGTATTCGGTGGGTGCAGGCACGATATTGATTCAGGAAACACCTAGGTTGATTCTGGGGAACAACACCACGGGATTTCGAACATGGGAGGCAGCGATGTGCCTTGCCAATTGGTTCAAAGCCGGTCAGTTTAGGCACAAGGCTGTGTTGGAATTGGGGGCCGGAACGGGACTCTTGAGTCTTGCATTAGCCAAGTACCACGAGCCAAAGCTGGTGACAATGACCGATGGTTCAACTGAGCTTATTGATAAGTTCGGCGAAATGTTGCGTCTCAACGGACTCACTCCGCAAGATATCAAGTGTCAGCAGCTCTTGTGGGGTACCACCAACGTTTGTATGGAGGGCTTTGTGCATGAGCCTCCTGATGAAATCGATGTTGTTGTTGCAGCCGATATCACCTACGATTCGAGCGTTTTGGAGTTGCTCGCGTGTACGATTCACGATTTCTTTGATAAAGGCACCGACATGGCTATAATTGCAGCTACAGTACGCAACGAAGACACTATCGCTGCGTGGGAAGAGTATTTATGGCATTTCAGCTGGTCGGTGGAGGAACATCGACCCAAGGCAGAACTTACAAACTGTTGGTTCATGAACGATCCAGTTGTCAAAATTTACACCATCTGGCCCAAGACCAAAATTACATAATAGACATCATATACATACATAAGCACAGATATAAGCATGTAGACACTGAAGAAGTAGAAAGGTATGGTGGTAGCTCACTTAGTATACACACCACTGTATATATCCTGCATATCAACCGACCAATAATATTCGTGCAGGCAAAAAAGTGTCGGAGAAGAACAAAAGTGAAAAACACCCAGGTTTAGTTCTTACCAAATAGATATAATGGCTTTAAGATTTCCAACCCCAGTTGCCAAGTACTACTGGCCATACGCCACTGGTGGTAAGTAGACCGTGATTCTCAACCAATTGGAGTCCATACTGTGCTGGATACGATACCCGAGGACCCGAGTCCATAAATCATGACAGAGGATCATGTACCAATATTACGACCTTTCTTTGGTCAATTTGTGTATCTGTTTACTGGATGAAAACGAATCAGGAACCGGACACAGCACAGTCGTGAGAAAATGTACTAACAAACAGCTGCTGTCACCTACTACTTAATCTACAAGGCATCTATTGCTTCTCAAAACTCTGATGAATTCATTAACGACCCAAGACACCCAAGATTTGCCAACGGTGGTAAGTTCATCGACTTGGAAAACAAGGATTAAGTGCTGCTTTCAGTATAGGTTGGTATATATAATCTGAAATGAACATTTATTAGACGAATAGTAGAACAAAACCACACCGGGAACGGGCTGGAGGATCATAGAACGGTTGCCGGTATCGGGCTGTTGGGGCACCGGGAACTCATTGTCGCTCGCAACTCCATTTCCAAAACCGTAAAGGTAAAATAAAACGTACTCGTTATCGGCTATATCTACGATTGGTTTATACGCGTAATGTGCCCGATGTACGGAGAGAACCCGTGAGAAGAAAGATCCAAAAAGGAAAGGCGCAAACAATACTAAAAAAAACTTAAAATAATGCAAAGAAATTAAAATTTGTAGAACTAAATACCAATTATATTATTTATAAATATACCCAACCATCATAAAGCAAACCCCTGAAGTAAACCAAATTGCATTGTAAATTCAAAAACGACATCTGAGCCAGTCAAGATTAGTTAGTGGAGAAGAGCCACTTTCTGTAGTTTTCCTGTATCAAGTCATTGTTGAACTTCAAGGCTTGCGAGTCATCCAAGACAAAACGTGGTTCGGAGGCATGGCTGCATTGTGAAGCGTCGTTCTTGCAGATGCAACATTCGTACATGAATGGACGTTTAGGAGGTTGTTGCTCTGATGCGTAGGAAGTGTAGTTGTAGTATGATTCAGGCACGTTGGTGGTGTACGATAACAAAGGTGTGTTAGGAAGCGACGCATCCAGTATGTACGAGACATCGTCCCTGTCCTCGTCGGTGATGTTGAAGTCAAAGATATCTTCGTAGTCAGTCATGATCTCTGTCATACTCTTTTCAAGTATTGATTGTTTAGTGTTGTGATGAAATGATAGATTTAATCCTAAACATGATCTGGATCTGGCTTCTATATATACTAGTGCAAAAAGCACTGGGGTGGTATGAGTAATGGCGGCTGTTCACGTGTGACTCAACATAACCACACCCAGAAAAAATTCATCGTACGCACCTGTTTTTTTTTTTTTCGGTTTTGTGGCGTTGTTTCAGCTCCACCACCACCACCACAGTAGTTGTGTAAATTGTGTAAGGTCAGGCGCTGAGCATCTTAGAAGAAACGTAGGGTAGTGTGGGGATGGAGTACTGTCATCTGTGGTGGTTCAAGCCCAAAGCAGAACTATGTTTTTGGTTACTTTTTTTACATTTCACACTTTATTTTTGCCTTCGTTGTGGAGCTGATCCCGCTCTGGGGAACTTCGGACTCGGGGTGCGACCACCGGCACGTAATGCGAGCATTTTTTTTGACTCGCTATTATTATTAATATTGTTGCTCATCGTGAGTCAACGGGACATTCGAGACTGTGCGAGTACGGAAATTCGCGATGGAAAGCGCAATTGGGTATTGTTCTTTGTTCTTTCGATGCACCAAGTAGGGTAGACTCATCATATGGGCCCATAAAAACCGATGCATCGAGGTACTAACCGCACCCTAGACTTGCTGTTGCTTCCTGCTACATATGCCTACTTGTATCCTGTCCTTTTTTCCACGTCTACTCTGCCTCTAACCATTACGTTATCTTGTGTTCTCCTCTCTCCTATTATTATTATTGTTACGTTATCTGCATCGGTCTTAATTGTCCGTACACCCACCCCTCGTTTTATGCGCTTGACGGGAAAGCCCCAGAACATCCTAGAACCTGCACGTGTCCATTCGTACGACAAGCCCCGACTAATGATACGAGGATCTTTTTTTTTCTCCATCTAGCGTTACGATAATAATACGTCACCTGTTTTACAAGCAGCAACACTTGTCTCAGACAACATGTTATATATTTTAATCCTAAGAGAACGATTTATGGTTGCAGTAAAGAACAGCCAGCTCTGAAAAGCAGCCCTGAAAAGGCTGCTCCTGTCATTTCTTCTCCACAGTAGTAATATGTCTCGGAGTAACACCCGCCTAATTTTACGTATCGTAATCGTTACATGTCGCTTAGTGCAGCCTTGTATTGCGGTGTCGGCATCTGCGGCCTGACTCAGAACCCCACCTTAAATGTCGCGTGTTGTTTGTGTCTCCTTTTTTATTGGGATGTCGCAACCTTTGAATCTTTTGTCGTCTGGTATATTTACCTTAGACCTTCAATGATCTACTCCTTCTACATATTCGATAGACATTGTAGCTGTATTTACAGTAGGGAATATTCCCATTTGGAGCCTCATAGTGGTTCAATCAACAGAAATAACCAATCGGACACGTCTCAGCTTCTTTTTGGGATCCTTTACTCGCTCAAACAGATCACCGCCAAACTCATCGATAATGCAGATTCTCCAATCACAAACTCCCTCAAGTCGTTCACCATGGGCAGTTTTAGGTGTCACTACCTTGAAAGCTTGACTGGACTCAAATTTGTTCTCATCACCGACACAAATATTGATAATCTCCAGAACATCTTGTGGGAGTTGTACTCAAACTACTACTTAAACACAGTTGTCCATAACGGACTTTCCCCGGTTGAATTCAAGGCTGACTCGGACGAATATTCCAAGATAACAAATAGCAACTTCATTTCCCAAACTGACATGTTTTTGGAAAGCTTGCCGAGTTTCACAAGCTGAGTTCACACAGAATTGAAACCAGCACTAATGAATCCACGACAAATCATAATTCAATGTCTCTACAGCCTATTGAAATCATTTTTAGACATAAATAGAACTTCGCCGTTCGGAAAGCAGTATGTAAGGGGACTCAGACTTATCCGAAATGTAAAATATTATACCTTTGCTTATTCATTTTAGTGCGGTACGGATCTTGTAATAAAGAAATATTTTTTCAGACACTTTTTGTTGCGGTCCTGGTTAATTGATAGATAACGGCAATATGGGGTTGGTTGGGCATCGCAAATGGCCGAACACAAATAAATAAATACACACACATATTCCTTCCTTTTGAACTGTCGGGCTACTTATGATTGTCCTTGATGAACGTCCTGACCACTTCAAAACCGGTGTCCATGAATCAGCATTGGTCTTTTTGGCCTGTATGGCCCAGTTCCTCACCCAGGGTGGAATCACCATGGTGCTCTCGACCATGAACATTATCCTAAAAACCTTTTCAGATGGCCAAGGTACGGATGATAATACCAAAGTATGGTTTATTGGCTCTTTTTCGTTGACAATCGGCACGTTCATTCTTATCAGTGGCAGGCTCGGCGACTTGTTCGGTCTCAAGTTGGTGTTCACCATCGGCTGGTTCTGGTGTTCAGTGTGGTCGTTAATTACAGGTCTCTCAGTCTACTCAGACTCAATCATTCTTTTTATCATTTGTCGAGCATTTCAGGGAATCGGGTTTGCCCTTATTCTTCCTTGTGCCATGGGTATTTTGGGTAGCGTATACGGAGCGGGCCAAAGAAAGAACTTGATGTTTGGTTTTGTGGGTGCTTCTGGCCCCACTGGTGCAACTATGGGTTTATTGATGGCAGCAGTTGTGGGTCAGTATGCGTGGTGGCCGTGGGAATTCTGGCTCTTATCGATTGTCTGCTTTGCCTTTGGGGTGTGCTCGATGTTGGTGGTGCCCAATTTGAAGACAACTCGATATAATCGCAGGGAAGCAATGAAACGTCTTAATATCCTTGGTTCTTCAACAGGTATGGCTGGCCTCATTTTGTTTAATTTTGTTTGGAACCAGGGACCGATTGTGGGCTGGTCGAGTGGCTACATCATTGCGTTATTGGTGGTCTCTATATTGTTGATTGTTGCCTTTTTTTACTTGGATCTCAAGGTCGTTTCGTATCCTTTGTTACCCCGGCCGATCTATAACCGAAAAATCGGGATGGTGTTGCTCTGTGTTGGTTTGGGCTGGGGCTCCTTTGGGATCTGGCAGTTCTACTTTGTCAACATCAATCTCAACTTAAGACATTACACTCCTATCCAAATTGGATTATCGTACATCCCCATTTTTGTTAGTGGGATCATTGCGTCGTTGGTGGCTTCGTACGTTATTTCTAGAACAAAACCTTCGTACATCATTTGCTTTTCGGCATTTTGTTTTACCGGTGGTGTCATTTGCCTAGCTGTAATGCCTGTCCATCAGTCGTTTTTCAGAATCTCCATGAACCAGATGTTTATCATTTGCTGGGCCGTCGATATGAGTTTTCCTGCCGCATCCATCATTCTATCAAATTATCTTCCACTCTATCACCAAGGAATGGCAGGATCATTGGTTTCTACCGTCATCAACTACAGTGTGTCTCTTTTTCTCGGAATTTCAAGCACAGTTGAAATCCAGACGTTCAAAAACACTCAGGATACTTTGCTCAGTTATCGGGCCGGGATCTACTTCGGGATTGGAGTGGCCAGTTTGGGCGTGGTTTTTTCTCTCATATTTATCTGGATTCAGTACAATGATAAGCCGGGGATGCTTGACACAGAAACAGATATTTCCAAATGGGATTAAGGTATTATAGTTTAATTGCTGCAAATAGAGTCAATAATAAAAAAAAATGACACAGAACAAAAAAAAAAAAGATGAGAGAGACAGTTTTTATCTGCAGGTCCGGTGTTTATTTTCAAAACATTGTTGATACACATCTCCAACTTTTGTTGTAGCAAAGCTGTGTTGAAATGTCGAGGATTCCCATGCCTATAAGAGGAGGTGATGAATCCAAGAAACGGGTGCTAGGAGAAATCCTGAATACCGTAAACAAACCACCGGAAAAAAGACGCAATTCACTTGGGTTCGATATGGTGAGTGTGTCTGGGTTTGAGCTGAGGATTCCCTCCTTAGGTCCTACTACTACTGTAACTACATCTCCACGAAGCAAGCTCCAAAATATCAGACATCTCAAGGAAAGATTAGCACGAACGAGAAGTACAGAACTGGCAGTGAGAATGGAACCACCGGTCGGCCAACTGTTTTTGACTCAAACAGTCCACAACAAAAAATCACAGAAACATGACCTCGAATTGGAGCAAAAGACTTTGGATCAAGAATGGGAAATTCTTAGAAGTCAACTCGATCGTATTGGTCGCCGTCAGCGTAAAATACGACAAAAAATTGCTCTGGCAGAAGAAGAGATTGTTGTGGCTACCAGAAGACTCGATAGATCAGCCATTAAAAACCAAGACGAGATCAAACTTAAGGAAGAATTGATTGATATTCAAATTAAGCAACTACTGGTTGATCTTACTGAACAATACAACAACATTCAATTCGAAATGAAAGATGCTATAGAGCATGCAAAACTGTACCGAGATGAAGAAATCGGTCGCAACCTCAGTGAATTGAAGCAGGAAATCGAAGACATACAGTCCAAATTACTGGTAGCAAGAGACCGCAGACAGAAGGTTTTACAAAAGGAAGCCGAATCGTTGGAGGGAGAAATCACCACTTTGCTTCAGGATAAGACAGAGCAGATTGATAAGTTGACTGCATCTTTTGAAGCCAAAGAAGCAGAGATAAAATTGGTGTCCGCCACTCTAGGTGATTTGGAAGTAAAAATCAAGAATGAACATGACCAGGTCACGCAATTACAGCAGCATATTTCCAGCATAGAGACACAAATGAGCGAGTTCGGGACCACCAAGGGATCATTAATAGATAGACTTGACATGGTGGATACCAAACTTGCCGAGTATCGAAAACTTGAAAACAAGGAATTGACCAAGATGAACAGTGTCAAGCAAAAGTACCTTGCAGCAAAGACAAAGCATAACAATCACGAAATTCACCGTCAAATACTTGAGAATTCAATCATGGACCATCAGGGTAAATACCGGGTTTACATAAAAAGTACCAACCCCGAAGCTGAACTACTTGTTGATGGAAAAATGTACCTCTTCAACAAAATATTTCCTCAAACCACAACGCCGTTGCAGATTATGGATGAGTTTCAGTACCTTGTCTTGAGTGGCCTCAAGGGTAATAGTGTTAGCATTGTCAATATGGGACAGGATCTGCTTGTTTTCCCGAAGTATGTTTTATTAAGCTATCAGAAAATGCTTGGATATAAACTGAATTGGTCGTTTGATTTCAAGTTCAAGAGTATCTTTTTAAGGAATAACCGTTGCTTTGATTCACTCAATTCTAAGAGCGAAATTGATTCAAGTTCCTCGGTCAAGTGTCTCCCAGCTCAACAGATGATTCTTGACCAGGAGTCAACTACAGAATTCTCTCGTATACTTGAACAGATAACCACAGAACCCGGTGAAGTTCGTATTGACATAATAGCAATCGAGGGCAAAAGAGAAAATAAGCAGTTTGAGAGTCGGATAATGTTTATGGACTTAAGTACTCTTTCCCTTGAATCCCAAAACTCAGTCGCTAAACGCTTATCTGACCAACAAACCCTAGAAGCAAAATTCATCGGTCTGGCGTCGTTGCCTGGAAAGTGTCTCTTTCTTGCAAGCATGAATGACGACCGCAATTGGAAGGACCTTCTTGATACACTACAAGAGATAAACATAAAATAAATAATTTGGCATGTATAGTACAGGGAAGGGTAAATAAATGAAAGAGAAAGAGAAGGAGGAGTCTTTTACATAGAGGATACAAGCTCGTGCAACTTCAACTTCAAGTCCTCAGTAGTACCAATATGAGCATCTGGTCTAACAGGTTTGGAATCCTTAGGTTCTTCCTTGGGCTCCTCCTTGACTTTTTCATTACTTCCATTCTCCTTGCTTTCTGTGGAGACAGTGTGTTGGCTGTTAGTCGTAGGTGTGACCAAAACGTCTGGCTTTGGCGGTAGTTCGTAGCCCAAACGATATCCGGCCGTATCGTCATTTTCTAATAAGACGTCAGTGATTCTATACTTAGGACCACAAGGTTCTATAAGATGAGGGAACATCTCAAGCGTATCGTAAATGTCTGCGATGTTCAATGTGATGTCCTTGGAGCTTGGTTCATCGACTTCGCTGAAATTTCGTTTCTTTGAAGGCGTAGTGGTGGTGGTGATAATAGCAGTATCGGGATTTTCCTTTCTATTTTCAATTGCTACCAAATCGTTGTTGGTGTACTTTTTCTCACGGTATTTGGCGACATCGATTGCACTTTCAACGATATTTTTGAGGTGAGTCTCCAATCCAAGAAGGATAACTTCAAGCACCTGTGTATTTAATCCTCCTGTTAATCCATTCTCTCTCATAATCATCAAGATACGTCTTGAAAGATTGTCGTAATCAGGTAATTCATAGTTTTGTGTAGCAATAGGAGTGTTAATACCGTTGACCACATCTTGTTGCCATTGAACAAGATTATTCACTTGAAGCTGCTGTTGTTCCTTATCTTGAATCATGGGAATTTTCGGTAATAACGAATGTCTGGTGAGTGTGATGGTGGCAGACAACTTGTTTTTCTTCCCACTATCCCTCGAAATGTTCTTGATTCTTCTTCTCTCCTTAATAGGCAACCCCATGATGTTCTGTTTGAACTTTTCATACTGGGAAGATTTCACCTTGGAAATCTTTTGAGCTTTCTTGTTCCAGAATGAAGCAAATTCGTTGGAGTAATCCAACGGTACATCTCTCATGGAGTTGGCAAAGTTTAAAAGAAGCAATTTGTTGTGATACTGCATAAGTCCATCCTTTAGTATGGGACTTATTGTTTGGACCAACTCATTACGTGATAACCTTCCAACCAAATACAAACTCAAGGTTTCATGGTACTTTTCCCAATTGATTCCCAATTTTCCTTGGAAATCACGTATTAATTTGCCCAATTCCAGGCGTTTCTGTTTCTTATTAGGATCTGACGAGGCTGGAGCGGATCCTGATGGTGTTGCTGTGGATCCTGTGATTTCAGGTGCGGTGCTTACAGTTGGAACGGTAGCAACAGACATGACTAGCTAGTAGACGGTCTTGTGGAAGAGAAACCACCCAAAGATACAGCTAGAATGGAGATATGTATATATTTAGGTCCAGACAGCTGAACTGGATATAATTTGAAGATGGATTGGTTCAGTAAACTGAAGATTCGTACCTAGTGTTTGGCTTCGTAGTGGGTAGTGTGAAACTATTTTTCGAAACCAATTTGGTAGTAGATGGCGTGCATATAGTGTATAACAATCAGTCACTTTTTTTTTCTTATTTTTTTGTCGTTGTTGTAAGCAGGTCGAGGCTAGAGCTGTTTTTCGTTTGGTGTGGGAGAGGTCATCAATTGTTGGAGAGGAGAAGGAAATAGTGGTGGAGTTAGGGTGGAGTTAGCATGGAGTTAACATTGAGTTACAAAAATACAGTTTTCTCCTTCCACTCGGAGAAAGTGTAACTTTTCCATTGAGCAAGCTTTGGATAGCAATTCTCGGGAAGGGTCTGAATATTTGTTTTTTTTTAGGTACTATTGTGGTAATATGCAAAAATGTTTGCGCAAAAATTTTGATTAGAGTTTCGAGATACTAGTGGCTTGAAAGCCTTTAGTTGTTGCCTTTCGGAGATATCTATTCGAGGAGATCATTGAGTATTTCTTAGATTGTGCCGTACTAATTTTAGGATGGGTCATATAAGCAAATAAGCTTGGCACATCTGCGGCGTAACAACCAGTCTAGGCCAGATTGGGTCTTTTTGCTATCTAACCGTCTATATTTTTCACTAGGGCGCATCTATAATGAAATAGTATGCATCGGATATATGCGCCACTGCCGCACGGAACCTCGGAAATAAGAATGGGACACTATGCATATATTATGTAAAATATTGTACATATTTTTTATTCCCGATTCTGCTCTGGGAAAACCTGCCCCATCCGGCTCCCGTATTTACAAATATAAATAGTACTGAGGAAGTCTTCAAATTTAGTTCCATCCGACAAAACTTTTAATGACTAGCACAGAGGATCTCTCTACCACACCTCCATACCGTCCAAGGGATGAGGAATCTGGCGCCGGCACTGAATCTGAAACATCACAATCGTACAATAAAGTGGAACAGTTTACAGGTTTGACTGATGAGCCAGCTCCCCTCTCACGTCACCCCACTATTTTGGAGAGAGTCCAAACACAGTATTCATTCTTCAACGAAAAATTGAAGGACAAAAGAATCTCAGTGGCCAAGAGCATCCTCCTAGCATACCTCATTCTTGCCTGTTTCGTCTTGGGGGTTTTATCGATCTATTGGGGTGCAGCATTCCAAAGAAATGAAAAGTTAAAGAATTTGAAAATGTTGGTGGTGCTTGAGGATGAGCAGGGTATAGACAATATCCCGCCATTGATCAGTATCCATCTCAAAGAAACGTTACAAACTAAAGCTGCCATGGCCAACGGTGATTTCCACTTCTACAACACAACTGTATTTGGTGCCTTAGCAGCCAAACACAATAATACCATCTATCAGGAAGTGGAAAGACAGATCCATCACCAGAAGTTCTGGTCATCCATCTATGTCAAAGCCAACGCCAGTTACAACTACTATCAGGCTATTGTAAATGGAGATCCAAACTATGACGTGGCCAACAATTCAATTCTTACGATCTACGAAACCGGTCGTGATTATTTGAATATGAATGCTTATATCACTCCCTGTATTCAAAGAGTGGAGAGAATGTGGCTTCCAAACTCTATCAACGCTACCTCCAGTTTGATTGATTTGATTTCCAACAAATCATCGTTGGGTAACATTAATAGCATAAAAATCATGACATCTCCTATGGCCTTCACGTATGTGGACACTAAGCCTGTGAATGATCCGGTGCTTTCCGCGCCATCACAGGTTGGTTTGATTTATATCATTATCATTACCTTCATCCAATTTAACTTCTTCACACCAATTCACGCGGCAGTCGCCAAATTTAAGTTGAAACCGTTTCATTTTGTGGGGTACCGTGTGATTCTCTCAGTAGTTTCATACTTCTTTATGAGTTTGGCATACTCGTTGGTATCGCTCGCATTACAAGTGGATTTCACTAAAGCTTTCGGACGGGCTGGGTTTATGGTTTATTGGATGTGTACATTCTTAACCATGATGGCTGTTGGTTTCCCCAACGAGATTATGGGTATGATCTTCTTTGCTACGTATCCACCTTTGCTTGGAGCTTGGTTATTATTCTGGGTGATTATTAATATTTCCGCAACCTTTGCACCCTTGGCTCTCTGTGCGAAGTTTTTCAGATACGGGTACGGGCTCCCTATCCATAACTCGTACGAGTTGTCGAAAGTTGTGCTCTTTAATACCTACAAGGGGGAAATGGGCCGTAACATTGGTATTATTGTTGCTTGGGATGTTGCAGGCTTGGTGTTGTTACCAATTGTGTTTGTGATTACTGGTAAGGTGATGGCCAAGAAAGCAGCAGCCCAAAGAGCAGCTATCTTAAAGGAAGCTGGTTATTAATGATACGTTATTTCATAGAAAGGAATTTTTCTTTCCTTCTTGTTCCATCTAATGTGGTTAATCTTATCGATGTCCCACAGGGTTAGGACTCTCTTAATACTTTAAATTATTTACATAAATATTCAAATTTTGAGAAAATTAGAAAATTTGACAAAAAATTAATAATGATAATATTGACATGTATTTTTTTTTTTGTTTAAATCCGATATCAGTGAGAGCAATTAGGAAAATGACCCACCATGAGAAAAAGAAGGGTATTATCACGTGCGTGGCTTTTTTTCAAAAAGGCGCCGGTGCTTCTAAATCCAATATTTGTTTCTTTTTTCGCTTCCCCACTCTTATGTAGCGAACATTTCTGTAATCAAACAAGTTGCGGCCTGTACATAGTACAGAAGATCTTGGACCACGAATCCAAGAGCTTAACAAGGAGTTGGGTGAAGCATAGAGATAAAAGTACAGTAGAGTGCGTAACATAGTGAATGGCAGTTGCAAGAACCGTTTTTCAAAGTGGAGAAGCAACTGTGGCCATTTTCCTATCACAGGCTCTCCTTTTTTCTTCCATTGCGGCCACCGGTCCAGAACCGCAATCTTGCGTTAATTCTGGTGGATTTCGCGGCAGCCCCTGCTCCCGGTATAAATAATCCTCATCACTTTTCCTCACCACCAATGCATATCGCAGAAGAAAACCGTCTCCAGAACAAAGCGTACCGGAACTGGGGTCCGTATCTTGGCGAACGTCAATGGGCCACCGTCAGAGAAGACTATTCGCACGACGGTGACGCCTGGTCAGACTTTCCGTTTGAACATTCACGCAGCAGAACCTACAGATGGGGTGAGGATGGTCTTGCTGGTGTCAGTGACAAACTGCAGCTTGTATGTCTCTCCTTAGGCTTGTGGAACGGCAAGGACGATATTCTCAAGGAGAAGGCGTTTGGGGTTACCAATTCGCAGGGTAACCACGGCGAAGACGTCAAGGAGTTGTACTACTACTTGGACAACACGCCTTCCCACTCATACATGAAGTATTTGTACAAGTACCCTCAGAACAAGTTCCCGTATGAACAATTGATCGCTGAGAACGCAAAGAGAACCCGTTTGGAACAAGAGTTTGAAATCACCGACACCGATTTGTTCAAGGACAACGAATACTTTGATGTGGTGTTCGAAATGGCCAAGGGTGACGAAGACCCGGAAGAATTGTTGTTCCGGATCACAGCCTACAACCGCAGTAACAAAGTGGCTCCTTTGCACATTCTTCCTCACTTGGTGTTGCGTAACACTTGGACTTGGGGCACAGATGAAGAAGGCGATTCGACCAAACCTCATCTTTCTCAGGTTGACGACTACACCGTCAAGGTCGAGCACGAGAAAATCGGCACCAGATACTTTGTTTTTGCCCCTGCTCCTGGTGCCACGGACGACTCGCCAGATGTTGAACCGAAATTGTTGTTTACCGAAAACGAAACCAACACCGAACGCTTGTACAACCAGTCCAACAAGCACAAGTACGTCAAGGATGCTTTCCACGACTATGTCATTGAACAGGACGAAGCCAGTGTCAACCCTGAACACGAGGGAACCAAGACCTGCTCGTGGTTTGCATTTGACGAAAATGGAGGTGTCCAGCCAGGTGATTATGTCACTATTCGTTACAAGTTATCCCAAAACTCAAACGAAATCGATGAGTACGAACATGACCAGGTTTTTGCCCGTCGTCAAGATGAAGCCGATGCGTTCTACTGGAAAGTATCGCCACTTCCAATTAGTGACGATTTACGTCAAGTTCAAAGACAAGCGTTTGCTGGTCTTCTCTGGACAAAACAGTTTTATCATTTTGTCCATCATTACTGGGCCGGTGGTGACCCCAATACCCCCAAACCCGCAGTCAACAGAGCCAATGGAAGAAACAAAGACTGGAAACATCTTTACATCAATGATATTCTTTCCTTGCCAGACAAGTGGGAGTATCCATTTTTTGCCGCTTGGGACACAGCTTTCCATTGCATTCCATTTGCCATGATTGATCCTGAATTTGCCAAGACACAAATCGATCTCTTGTTGAGAGAATGGTATCTCCATCCAAATGGCCAGATTCCTGCTTATGAATGGAACTTTAGTGATGTTAACCCTCCTGTTCACGCGTGGGCTGCCTACAGAATCTTCAAAATTGAAAGAAAAATGTATGGCAGAGAAGATATCGAGTTCCTTGAAAGAGTGTTCCACAAGTTGATGTTGAACTTCTCGTGGTGGGTGAACAGAAAAGACGAGAACGGCAACAATGTGTTTGAAGGTGGATTCTTGGGGTTGGACAACATTGGTGTGTTCAACCGTTCGGAATCCTTGCCAACTGGAGGTCACTTAGAACAAGCCGACTCGACCGGTTGGATGGCGTTCTTCTCCCTTCAGATGTTGAACATTGCTCTTGAATTGGCCAAAACCAGACCAGTCTATCAAGATATTGCTTCCAAGTTCTTTGAGCACTTTGTTCTTATTGCGGACGCCATGAGTTACCAAGGTGCCGGTAAGGGGGACACGGAAACGACGGAAGCCTCTTTGTGGGACGAAAAGGATCAATTCTACTACGATGCCATTTCGTACGGTAATCATAAGCAGCCACTTCCTGTGAGATCGTTGGTTGGATTGATTCCATTGTATGCGTCTTTGACCTTGGAGCCAGAAATCCTTGATAAATTCCCTGAATTCAAAAAGAGATTGGACTGGTTTATTGAGAAACGTAAGTGGGTGGCTGCGAGAAACATTGCATCCATGGAAACTCGTGGTGTTGGTGAAAGGTTATTGCTTGCATTGGTCAACAAGGATAGACTTGTTGCGATCTTGGACAAGATGTTGAATGAGGACGAGTTCTTGTCACCATATGGTATTAGATCGCTTTCCAAGTACCACAAGGACCATCCATTTGAAATGGATGTCAATGGTGAAAAGTACGTCGTTGAGTACTTGCCTGGCGAAAGTGATTCCGGTATGTTTGGAGGAAACTCGAACTGGCGTGGACCAATTTGGTTTCCAGTCAACTTTTTATTGGTTGAGGCATTGCAGAGATTTTATTTGTACTATGGACCTGAACTTAAGGTCGAGTGTCCCAAGGGAAGTGGTGAGTACTTGAACTTGGCCCAATGTGCCCAAGAAATCCAGCATCGTTTAATGCATTTATTTATTCCTGACGAAGAGGGTAAGAGAGCCTGTAACGGGGAAAATGATTTGACCAATAAGGATAAGTTCTTTAAGGACTATGTTCCGTTCTACGAGTACTTTGATGCCGACACCGGCCGTGGATTGGGTGCGTCGCACCAGTGTGGTTGGACCGCCGTTGTTGCTAAATGGATCCACGACAATGGTATCAACTGCAGACAGCCAAAGACTCCACGTACGCCACACCGGTCTCACTCATTCAAGGGCGAAGGTGCTACGGATGACGAGATCATTCAGTTCTTGCCCAAGAGTGGTCCTTTCCCTGGTAGATTAATGAGAAGAAAGAGTGGAAAGTCATTGCTTAATTTGACAGTACATTCGCTTGATTTAGACGATGAAGAGTTGGAGAGTCAAGATAAGTTGAATGCTGCAAGAAGAGTTGGGGGTAACCATGTCAATGCCAATGCTGGCGACATGGAAGAGTTGACTCGAGCAATGTCAAGAGGTAGTGTTGATTCCAACCATGCCGTGGATGGGGATTTGATTGACCAGATTAAGAGTGCATTCAGCAAGTACAAGGATGACGAAGATGTCAGTGGGGATGAGTTTGAAACCCATTAGTTATTATATATTAGAGATACGGAGTGAAATACAGCGAGAATTTTTTTTGCACCCAAGTAACGTGATCTTTAAAACGTGATCAGATATTTATTGTTTAAACAATTATCGGGGGGTTGACCTTAACGACACATAAGCGAGAAATGGCGGATTTATTTGCGACGTACGAATCTGATCTCCAATTGGCGATACAGGACGCCAAGACCAGGCTTACACAAGTGTATAATGCCGAAGGAGGTAAGTGAATTTTGAGAGAAACAAAGAAAATGACTAACCGAGCAGATGTGCGCCACCAGCATCTCCAGGCGGTAGAGACTTCGAGTGATGAAGCGCTTGAGGCGTTAGATCAGATGGGCATAGAGGTCCAGAATCTTCCCAGCAACGAGCGGTCATCATACAATACGTTGATTCGGCAATATCGAAGCCAGGTGGATGAGGTTAAGAGTGAATTGAAGTCGCTTTTGGATGACCAGGACCGGTACGATCTTTTTGGGTCACGGGGAACTGGTCAGTACCGTGATGGCGAGGACGGAGCACAGCGCAAGACGCTTCTTGCCAACAACTCGTCACTCGAACGTTCGTCACAGCGGCTTCTTGATAGTCAACGAATTGCGCTTGAGACAGAGACGATCGGAGGGAATATCTTGAACGACTTGCGGTCGCAGCGCGAGCAGATTGCTGGTGCGAGAAATACGTTATCGACGGCGGACAATTATGTCGACAAAAGTTTGCAGACTTTACGGAGCATGAGCCGTCGGATCACCGCTAACAAGTTTATAAGTTATGGGATCATTGCGGTGTTGATCTTGTTGATCTTTTTGGTGTTGGCAAGTAAGTTCTGGTAGATACCAATTCAATATATTATGAAAAATGTCGCGGAGCATCGGCGCCGTGGTTTGTAATCCTGCTAGTTTTATAGGGCATCGAAAAAATTAAAGTGTGTTGTACCGACTCATGTTCTCAAACGTTGTAAGGGCGGCCGTGAGGGCCAGAACAGTGGCGAGTGTGCATTGGAAGCCGAGCTCCTTTGGCTTGAGAATGTTATCCGCCACTCCGATTCGTGGCCACGGCCATCTCCATAAACCTAACCCTGGTGAAGAGCTCCACATTACCTTTATCACCAAGGACGGCCAGCAACACAATTTCGAGGTGGCTGAAGGCGACAATATCTTGGATATTGCCCAGGCCCATAACTTGGACATGGAAGGTGCTTGTGGTGGCAGTTGTGCCTGTTCAACGTGCCATGTTATCGTTGATCCCGAATTCTACGATGAGATTCCCGAACCCGATGACGACGAAAACGATATGTTGGACTTGGCCTTTGGCTTGACCGAGACATCAAGATTGGGATGCCAGGTCAAAATGACAAAGGAGTTGGATGGTATCAGAGTTGCCTTGCCTGCTATGACAAGAAACTTACAGTCAAGAGATTTCAACTAAGCAGACAGACTATAGAAAGACGCAACAAAAATTGAAGCTGGTCGATAAGCATAAGTGAGTTTACAAGCAGCTGCCAATCCCCTATTTATTCCGTTGTATACCTGTAAATATATGAGGATATGTCAAATGATTTATGCCACACCAAATAGTAGAGACCACTCGACGTAAATTGCAGCACGTAATATATTTTTGGTCGCGGTAAGTTTGGTCATGATCCTCGAGAGCGTTCCAGGCGCTTATCGCGGACCACAGGCGGGTATCTGCAGGCAACCCCGATAAGAGTCATACACAACACTTTCTTAATAGTTTACACCCTGGCTAATACCCAATTGTGTTCACAACCCACCACATCATCTACAACCCACCAAAGATAGTCACTCCCAGTCCTTCACTAAATCACAAAATTGGTGATGTCCGAACTCGCTAAGGACAAACTAAAGCTTCCACGAATGTACGTACCACAAAAAACCACCATGTGGTTATCGCAATTAGGTTTCTCTGTTACTAACACACCAGCTATATCAATCCTAAAAAGGGACATCGAGTTGGAACTACCTCTGCTGCCATCAGAAAGATCAAATCTGCAGCTCCCGACAACTCCCTCCATTCCGAACTTGCCCCTGACCCCACAATTGTAGAATCAGGTCCCGCCGGCGAACTCTTGATCGGATACCCCGACCAAAGTATCATTGAGTTGTGGGAGAGAACTAACGATACAATTGACGATGGATCCCTCCATTTCATTGCCCAAATCAACTTGAAAGAAGAAAACAACTTATCCAATATCCATTTCCTTCGTGCGGAAGAAGGTGTATACTACATCATCGTCATAATACCACATATTTCTAACAGTTTATTGACAATTTACAGACTAGAAAGAGGAGTGAGCTCCAGATGTTGTGTTTCCCATTATTTGGCCCACACCCTGCCGCAACCACTCAAGTACTTTATCAAATCAACCAATTCTTTTGTTGCTCTTGGCACAAACAACGGCGACCTTTCATTATACAAGTATCTGATCGATCGAGAGGGGAAAGAAAACCAAGTTTTTTCATTTAAACAAGTTACGAACTTGTCATGTCTTTCCAACTTCCGTGAAGATACCCCCGTCCTTAGAACCTCAATCACATCAAACGGAATTCCTATATTTGATATCACAGAAAACTGGCTTGCCTATTCGCCAACAAAGACGGAGTACAGGCACATGCGTACTATCAATAAGGCTTACCAACCTGCCCCTTTACATACCGATCCACTTATCCATACCTCTCAAGCCAAGACAAGCCGTGGGTCCTTCACTCCTGTACGTCTCCCTGCTCCTGGTCCACTCCTAAGCAGAATCCTTTTGTCATTATCAAGCACCACGTTGGACGGGATGTTTAAACTTTCAGAAATCAGTTCTTCAAAAGTCTCAAGCTATTGGAACCAGGACAAAACACACAAGCCTGGAATCGAAGAGGAATGGTCCTTGGCCTACAGTTTCGGTAAACTCTTGCAGTCAACCATTTCCACCACCACAAATACGTTTCAGAATACCACCAAGAATATGAAGCCCAATGATAACCAATTGATCAAGATTGTTGATCTCAAGAACGATAAGGAGTTGGGCGCATTTAAACCCCCTGGAGGAGTTTCTGGCATATCATTTTCTCCTTTTGATTTACAACTAGTACACTCGAGTTATGGCGGGAACTCTTTCTACTTGTGGGATATGTATCGTCTACCCACAGAAATATCTTTGATAAATAAGTTCAGTCGGGGCAAGACCTCGGCCGTTATCGAGGATGTCTTTTGGTTTCAACATTCTACGCGAAAACCAGCCACCACTGGCTTTGGGTGTATCAGTAAATCAGTTGGTTCGGTCCATTGGTTTAACATGGGATACTATGGAACAGCGTCGGAAAAGTCAAAATCAAGTGACGGGATCACCATATTGGATTCGTGGGTACTTTCATCATTTCAAGCAAAACGGTTTGTGAGTCTTCTGGGTGATATCGCTGGCGATAACACACAAAGAGAATTAGCCGTAGTTGATAGCAAGAACCAACTTAAAGTGATCTCCACAGAAAACGGACTGCACTTCTACAAATATGAGCTCCCCACGCAACCAGTTAAATTTGGCCAAGAATTACCGAAAGATATCACAAAAGACGAAGCATGCAACTATCATGCATCGCTTAGCAAGTGGAACCCGGACAACACAAATAATATTGATACAAAAGTACTCAATCCATTGTCACAGGCCGAAATCGAAACGAGTTCGTCGATGGTAAGTTTTATTAACTGCAAAAACATCCAGTTTGAAACGTATTCGTTTGCCAACAAGGATGGACGAGAGTTTGGCAACTTGTTCAAAGAGTTTGGAAACGAGATTCCAGGGAAAGTGCTTCAGTTTGAACGTAAAAGTATGGTTCTGAAACAAAGCTCGACGGATGATTTATTTCTTGACCAGGACGGGGAGTCTAGGAGTCACAGTACTGAGCCCAGTGACGCTAGTGACTAGAAGAGTATTCTTTTTTATTCGTTTATTTGCTATAATATGTTTAGGATGATGATTGCTAATAGTACAAGTGCAAAGCAGAAATGGTCTGGCTAATACATGAAGGCAGTGTACGTAATGTGATACATGATGGAGGCCGATGGGAAAGATATTAACGAGTAAGCAGATTAGAACAACATTCTAAGCAACTCCAATATGGCACCACCGCAAACCAAGAACACCAAAATCAATATCCAGCTTTTGCTCAAGGGAAGTTGGACCTGGTCTTGATTGCTCTTTGCCTTCCCTTGCTTGTTAACGTTCTTCTTAGCGAACTTGACGTTGGCAGCTTTCTGCTGTGGAGTTTGTAAGGCCTGCTATGTTAGTATGAAGCGAATATACTGTATTGCTAATGACATACCATTTTTATTGGAGAAGGTGTTACGAAATCGATTCAAGTTTTTGTTTGACGTGTCTTAACAGAGTGAGGTTTGGTCGCGTAATGCCTGTATATAAAAAGGACAACAAATGAAATAAAAATAACAAAAAGAAAAAACAAGGAAACAGAAAATCAAAAAAAAGAAGCTAATTAGCGCCGCCCGGTTTCGATCCGGGGACATCAGGGTTATGAGCCCTGCGCGCTTCCACTGCGCCACGGCGCTTCTTGTTGTGAGTAAATGCTCCAGGAAATATCAATAGCATGCATCATAACTTGTTTAATAAATGAGTGAGATTTCGTATCCTCTTCCCCCTTACGCAAAATCGAGGTTATGAGACACTGCTGTAAAACAGAATTGTTGTCTCACGATTATCTCACGTCTGCTGACTAATTTCAGAGCAGCAGATGACACAGGGTCTCCCAATATGGCCAGGCCGGTTATGAAGTTACCGGAACGTAGAAATAGCCGACCCAACAAAGCAATAAATACGGTGATGATGTTAAATATGCCGGAGAGAAATTCTCGAGTAGCCGATATGCCGTACTAATCTTACTCCAACGGTCGCTGAAAAAGGACACTCATAAGACATTCGCGACTATGATTTTTTTGGTCAAGAAAATCTGTAACTAGATCAAATCGTTTATGGGGTTCGATAAAAACGTAATAAAGAAACCACCAAGCAAAATATGGTTACATTCCAAAGATCGGCACACACACACAACTCTCTGTACGCACTTGAATTAGGTGTTTGTGGTTACTCCACAAGCAATTTTTTTACCCTAAAGGGTGGAGGCGGGGATACACACGGGCTCTTTTTACCCCACGTCTTTCTCTCCGCTTTTGGTTAACTGCAAAAAAGCAGGCACCGACCGAGGTCTTTATATCATTGTTCAAGGTATAAAGATGACTTCGGTGTCGTGGGTTTTTACCTGTAGCAACCCCCCAACCCCCCCACACTTTTGACCCATGTCTTTAATCACCGAAGATCCTCTCAATATCCAGCTGCTTATCGCCGCTACTTTCCCCCAGCAACCACCGGAACTAGGCACTTCGGTCCCGCTTCCAGGCACGCAGAAATCGGGCTTCTCGGCCGTGTACCGTAACGGGTTCTCACCGACCAAGCTCCTCAACCAACCACACCCACAATTATCAACGCTTTATGATTTATTTGAACACTCTGTAGCCGTGAATCCTAATCTGGGATCGCTTGGCCTGCGCCACTTACAGACCAACGGCACGTACGGGGATTACGTCTTTGAAACGTACGCTACTACGCACGAAAGAAGAACCAACTTTGGCTCCGGACTCTTTTGGATCTTGACCAACAACCAATTCCGTCAGGATGTCGAGCAGGACTTGGAGTATAAGCCCGACAATAGAGACTCGTCTTTTGTGTTATCGATTTTCTCATCCAACCGTGCTGAATGGGCAATCACCGACTTGGCCTGTTCTGCGTATTCTATTACAAACACTGCTTTATACGACACCTTGGGTCCAGACACCACCTGTTATATCTTGGGCTTGACACAAAGTCCTGTGATTGTTGCTTCAAAGGATAAGTTGGCCACGTTAATTGATTTGAAGAAAAATCATGCTGACGAACTTAAGTCGCTTATTGTCTTAGTTTCAATGGATCCCTTGACTCGTCAGGACGATATCTTGGTTTCCAGGGCCAGAGAGGCTCGTATTGCGGTGTATGATTTCACCCAGGTTGAAAAGTTGGGTGAGATCAACCGTTTGCAACCGATTCCTCCAACCCCAGACACCACTTACACCATCTCCTTCACCTCGGGGACGACTGGTTCTAACCCCAAGGGAGTTGTCTTGAAGCATAAGAATGCTGTTGCTGCGTGCACGTTTTGTCTTTCTCAAGTGAAGAAGTTGGACAATGCCACGTCGTACTGTTTCCTTCCGTTAGCCCATATCTTTGAGAGAATGAACTTGTCGTATGCCTTATTCTGCGGGGTAGCTGTTGGATTCCCACAGGGTCCGCTGCCATTGACGTTGCTTGATGATATTAAGTTATTGAGACCACTGCTCTTGGCCCTTGTTCCCCGTGTTTATACCAAATTCGAGGCTGCTATCAAGGCCCAAACCATCAACAACAATGAGAAACCATTGGTCAAATCCGTCTTCACCACCATCATCAACAAAAAGATTGAGTTGCAATCAAGAGAAGATAACGACGAAGGTCGCCATTTGGTTTATGATCGTGTCTTGAGTCTCTTGCGTAAAAAGATTGGCCTTGACCGTTGTATGGTGTTTGGAACGGGGTCAGCTCCTATTTCGAACGAGACCATCAAGTTCTTGAAGGCCTCGTTGAACCTTGGTATGACTCAAGGTTACGGTTTGACGGAGTCCTTTGCTGGTATTTGTGCTTCGTTGAAGTACGAAGCCAATCCCGGCTCATGTGGTGCCATCAGTATCACCACAGAGATGAAACTTCGTGAGGTCCCAGACATGAAGTACTATGCTAGCGATGAAGGTGGACCAAGGGGTGAATTGATGCTTCGTGGACCTCAAATATTCCTGGAGTATTACAAGAACGAAGAAGAAACCGGAAAAGCTTTTGATGAAGAAGGCTGGTTCTATACTGGTGATATTGCCCGTATTGAGAGCAGCACAGGTAGACTTTTTATCATTGACAGAGTCAAGAACTTCTTCAAGTTGGCTCAGGGCGAGTACATTACTCCCGAAAGAATTGAAAACACATACTTGGCCAACTTCCCCTTGTTAGGCCAAATGTATGTTCACGGAGACTCGCTCAAAACGCACTTGGTCGCCATTGTGGGCTTAGATCCTTCTACGATCCATCACTACCTTCAAGCGAAATTTGGGGTCAATCTTGATTCCGAGCATCACATAGTTGAGTTCTTTAAGGATGCAAAACACAGAAAGGTGTTGTTGCAGGAGATGAACAAGTCAGTCGATGGATCGTTGCATGGTTTTGAAAAGATCCACAATATCGATGTTTCGTTTGAGCCCTTGTCGATCGAAGATAACGTGATTACACCAACGCTTAAGATCAAGAGACCAATCGCAGCCAAGTTCTTCGAGGGCACCTTTGAACGGTTGTACGAAGAAGGATCCTTGTTGCGTACTGGAGACACCAAGTTGTGATACAGTTTAATTTATTTTATATATACACATTAGATGTATTTGTACGGGTTCATGATGGCATTGGGGTCGTAGTGGTTCTTGATATCCTTGATGAGTTTGATTTCAATGTCGCTCTTGGTGTAACCAATGTAGTTTTTCTTCTGGAACCCAAGTCCGTGCTCCGCTGAAATGGATCCGTTCTTGCTCTGGATCCATTCGTAGACAAACGGTTCCAAGATCCCTTCAATCTGCTTGCTGTATTCACGGACACACACGTTGAGATGAAGATTTCCATCACCAATATGGCCGTAGCCAATGGCACTGACGACAGGCTTGGAAACGTCGTCCAAGTCAACGACGCCCGCTTCAGCTAACTTCTCGTTGGCGGCATCAACAAGACCGTAGAGATCAGATAATGGGATGGAAACGTCATACTTGTAGACTCCACCGTTGAACGCAGATGCTTCTGGAATTGATTCTCTCCAGCTCCACAAGCTCTTGACTTGGGCTTCATCTTGAGCAATAATTCCGTCTTCAACCAAACCTTCTTCCATGGCATTGCCCAAGAAAGTCTCCAACTTTTCGTCATCGTGGTCTTTGTTTGAGCCAGATGTTTCAATCAACACGTAGAAAGGATACTCACCGTCGATAGGATGTGATGCCTGGAGGTATCTGCCAGTCAAAGTCTGGGACTTACCGTCCATAAACTCAAACGCAGAAAGAATCTCACTGAGTTCCTTGCGTGCACCAGCAAACACTTCAAGAACAGCTTCGTACGAGCTGACACCCAACAATGCGACGTTGAACGATTGTGGTCTCGATGGACACAAGATAGAAACACCAGTCACAACCCCAATGGTCCCCTCAGAACCAATAAAGAGCTGCTTCAAGTCATAACCAGTGTTGTCCTTTCTCAAAGAATCCATGGAGTTGTAGATTGTGCCATCAGGAAGCACGACTTCCAAGCCCAACACGGAACCATGGAGAGAGCCGTAACGCAACAACCGCAATCCACCAGCATTGGTAGCCACAACACCTCCAACATGACACGAACCTTTGGCACCAAGATCCAAGGGGAAGATGTAGCCGTTTTCAGCCAAATACTGGTCTGCGGTCTCCAATACAACGCCAGCATCGACCTTTAAGATCCCACTGGTAGTATCGAAGGACCGAATCTGGTTCATGCTGCTGAGCGAAAGCACAATCTCGTCAAACACAGGCACAGACCCACCAACAAGGCCCGTGTTTCCTCCCTGTGGAATCACAGCCAACTTCTGCTCGTTACAGTAACGCACAATCTGCGATACCTGTTCGGTCGTCTTGGGTCTCAACACCAATTTCGACTGGCCACGGTATTTTCTCATCCAGTCCTCGTTGTAGAACACCAAGTCGTCCGCATTGTCCAAGACCTGGCCGTCTTTTAATACGTCTTTAAAAAACTTGATATCGGTTTCTTCAAGCTGCTTGTAACTGGGGTTCCGAGTCACATTCTTGTATGTTTCAGCAGTGAGAGGCACTGTTTTCGTAGAATAGTAAGCAGAAACAATTCTCTGAGCTCCGACTGGCTGGACCTTGTATGTCTGGCGTAACGCTGCCCTTATACTCAAACGGAACATCGTGGTTAATATACCAATCAAGCGTGGATATTTACGATGAATAATTTTTTTTTTAATTAAGAGTGAGTCATGTCACGTGTTAAGTCACATGCCACAATATATTAATCTAGAGATTACCCCGAAAAAGTGAGCCCTTCCCTCCCCAAACCCACACAGATATCACGATGAAAGCTTGGTGGTTTTATATGGCAGGAGCTGCTGCGCTCCAGATGCCATTCCAGTTGCCGTTTTCATCTGAAATGGAAGCCCACTACTCCACGATTCCCCAGGACCAATGGCAGGGAGGCTTATCGCAATATCGAGATGATGTGGTAGTACGAGTGGGGTACGGTATGAACAGCACGTTAAAGAAAGCGTTGCTTAGTCACGAACACAGCAAGAACTGGGGCCGAGACAATAAGCGGAGAACAGTCGATCTTCAGATTAACAAAGCAGATTTGGTCCATTTGAAACAAGAGTATCCTAATCTTGAGTACGAGGTCATTATTGCCGATGTTGCGCAGCGGATCCACGAGACGTATCCAAAAGGCGAAAGCACTGCTGAGGTGTTGGGCGAGGTGCTGATGGAGGCGATGACGGAGGTCTTTTTCAAGGAGTACCGTCCGCTTGAAACCATCAACGGGTGGTTGGACATGCTTCAGCAGACGTATCCCGAGATCATCACTGTGGAAAAGATTGGAGAGACGTACGAGCAACGTGACTACAACATTGTCCATTTTGCTGTTCCTAACGCCGACATTTCACACAGCGACCGTAAGAAGATTGTGATTTCCGCAGGGATACATGCTCGTGAATGGATATCTGTGTCAACGGCGCTCTACAGTATCTATAGCTTGCTTGACTTTTATGCCAACGATCCATCGTCGACCATCTTGAGTCAGTTTGAATTTATCTTTATTCCGGTGGCCAATCCCGACGGCTACGAGTATACGTGGACGACTGACCGGTTGTGGCGCAAGAACAGACAGCAGACGGTCAACGACAAGTGTTTTGGGATCGACATTGACCATTCGTTTGATTATCACTGGACGAAATCGCTGGAATGGCCCTGTGGGGAAGATTATAGTGGCGAGGCGCCGTACGAGGCGTGGGAGTCCCAGATTTGGAACGCGTACTTGAACCGCACCAACCACGAGCACAAGGTCCATGGCTACATCGATCTCCATTCGTACTCACAGGAGGTGTTGTTTCCCTACGCGTACTCGTGTGACCAGCAGCCGCGCGACGAAGAAAACTTGATCGAGTTGGCGTACGGCATTTCCAAGGCGATCCGGATGGATTCCGGCAAGTACTACACTGTTCTTCCTGCTTGTATCGACAAGGATGCAGACTTGCTTCCTGACTTGGGCAGCGGCCTGGCGCTCGATTTCATGTACCACAACAAAGCGTTCTGGGCGTTCCAGCTCAAGTTGAGAGACAGCGGCAGCCACGGGTTTCTCTTGCCGCCGAAGTACATTGAAGCGGTCGGGCACGAGATTTTTGCGGGGCTCAAGTACTTTTGTTCGTTTATCTTGAACGACGATTAGTTTGTGCGCGCCAGCAAAAAAGTGTCAAGTGTCAACATAAAAGACTAGCCATGAGAGCCGTGATCCAGAAAGTCAAGCAAGCGTCGGTGACTGTTGATAAAGAAGTGATTTCATCGTAAGTAGAGCATTGAAGAAAGTAGTTATCCTCCCCCTTTTTTTTCTTATTTTTGGTATTCTAACAGCAGGATTTCGACCGGTCTTATGGTTCTTGTGGGGATCACCCAGAGCGACACGATGGACGACGTGGGCAAGTTGAGCCGCAAACTCACGAGCGTGCGTCTTTTTGACGACGAGACCAGCGGCAAGCCATGGGCCAAGTCTGTGGCCGAGATTGGCGGCGAGATTCTTTCTGTCAGTCAATTTACGCTTTATGCCACGGTCAAGAAGGGATCGAAGCCCGATTTCCACAAGGCCGCGAAGGGCCACGAGGCCGTGGTATTGTACGAAGAGCTTTTGAAGCAGTTGAGAGCGGTGATTGGCGAGGAAAAGGTCAAGGACGGCCAGTTTGGGGCCATGATGGACGTGGGGTTGGTCAACGACGGCCCGGTGACGATCATCTGGGACTCGAGAGATTAGAATATTTATTTCAGGCAGCATTGCTAATACAAGAGAACGGCCTGCCGTACGCACTGGCCTGGTAACTCCATATGATGCTCTGGATCGTGGCGTACAAGCCAGGACCCAAGATGTACACCCCGAGCGCAATAAGCACGGCGTTGGCGACAAACTCGAGCTTTACGAGGAACGACGAGCGGCCAAACATTTCCACAAGGGACACCGATCGTTGTTCGAGTTTCCAGTGGTGGAGTTTTGTAAGTTTGAAGAACGCCACGCCCCAGAAAATGAACCCGAACCAGCAGTCAAAGAGCGACGACATCAAGCTCAACAAGTCAGAGAAGAACGGAATCACCTCGCCAATCACAAAGGCCACGATCCACGAAACGAGATTGAGCCCGATCCACACCAACCAGCCCTTCCACGTGTGTTCGTTGCGGTGTCGCGAGTCGTGCTTGAAGATCCGAAGAAACAAGAACTGACACGAGACGTTGCCGTAGAGCGAGCCCAAGAACAAGATCGTTGGCAATGCGAACGAAAACGCAATCTTCTTGTAGTTGCCGTCGAGCGAGCCGAACGCTGGTGCGGTGATGTACGCATTGCCGACGTAGACATACACCACAGCACCCGCAAGCGCAAACGTGACGAGCTCACACACCGTCACGAGATACAACGCCTTCTTGAACTCGCGTGGCTGTTTCATCTGGCTGATGAAGGACGGATACGTGATCTGGCCCACAAAGGTGTACACGATGTTGAGCACGGCGGACATGATCAGGACGTAGCTCGTGCCTGCGGCTGGCCACACGGTGTAGTGGACAGGTTTGAGCAGCTTTGCGTAGCCTCCCGGGTGTGCTTCGACGCCCGCAAACACCATGGAAAGGACCACGGCCACAAACATCGTCACGGCCGAGAAGTACGCCACCGAAGCCATGGACGAAAACGTCCGAGGAAGCGAAAGAAGCAAGCAGAGAATGGTTGTCACCACGCCAAAGACCACGGAGCAGATGGTGGTGTTGTCGCTCACGGTGTTGAAGTACTTTGCGCCGGCCAAGACATGGAGGCCCTGGATCAACGTGTTGTTCAACAAGAAACAGACGGCCGTGGCGTACCATACCCAGCGCTTGCCCCAGAAGAGATGCTGTCCGATATCACACACGTCCAAGAGATGGGGATACGCCGTGGTGTAGTCGCTGATGGTGAGACCGGTGTAGAGCACAATGAGACTCACCACCACCGTGACAATGAGGCCCAAGCCGAGCCCGAGCACCGAGTACGACCACGGAAAAGACATGATGGCAAGACAAATGTACTCGCTGAACAACAAGCCGGCCGTCCGCTGCCACGAGCAGTTGCGGTAGTTGACGGTGTGGGCGGCTTCTGCCGCGACGGCATGCTCGACGTACGCATCGGCGTCCCACGAGCCGTCCTGCGAGTGTGTTTCTGTCTGGTACACTTCTTTGTCCATCACGAAGTAGCCCCTGGATCCACACGGTTGTTAAAGTCTGTTAATATATATATACATATAGACAATTATGGTTTGCATTGTTGATGCACGTCGCAGCCTTGGCGGCAATGATGACAGGGTTCTGGCCCTTACGTCATCAACGCAATAAAAGATGTCAGCATGCCACAGCCAGTGCTGCTACGCGAGCAATGCAGCAAGAAGCACAATCATGGCGACGACGATCATCCACGAATACTTGAGGTTGGTGTCGATACTGAAGCGTTCGGCGGGTTCCCACGAGAAAGGGTCAAAGAGTGGCGGCGCAGGGGCGGCCCCATCGGGCACGGGTGCCGCGCCACGCCAGAGCGTCGCTAGCGTCACCGAGCGGTCCACGAGCTGCATCCTTCTCACAACAAGAACAGCGAGCACCGCCACGACACTCACCGCCACCATGCGCCGCAACAGCGCGGTTTCTGCCCGTTGCTTCATCGCTAAGTCGTTTCGCGAATTTCACCACACACCATTTGGCCCGTTACTGCGCGCCACCTTGAGCACCAACTGCCAGCGCCGCACGAGCGTCACGTAGAACCAGATAAGAAAAAAGCCCGCGACGCCCACCACCACGCCCACCCACACCGCCGTTGTTGCCACGCGGACGACGCAGTAGACGAGATCTAGCACCGACATCGCCACGCCCACCGCCACGGAACTGTCGCTTTCTGCGTATTCCACGTACGCATCGTAGAACGGCGGCTCAAACAGGTCGGGGTCCATCAACGCAAGCAACGAGCGCCGGTGCCCTCCCAACGCCCGCACGTCGGCGTAGATCTTGCGCACCACGATGCGTGCGACGTCCATCACTAATTTGTTTGCGTTTTGCGGGCAAACATTTTGTTTCGCATGGACCTAGCGCACGATACGTTGGAGGTGATCTTTGGGTACCTTGCGCCGCGAGACGTGGCCCGTTTATCGTGCGTGTGTCGTGCGTACCGCCGCCAGCTCCAGCAGTACGTGTTCCGGCGCGTTCAGACGACGTGGCACCGGCTCCTTAGCGATACGCTGTTTCTCGCAACGTACGGCCACCTCGTCCACGAACTCCGCATCAGCGACTGCTACCCGCACGGCGAGTGGGAAATCGACGTGTTTGCAGTCTTGAACACGCTTCCGCACCTCAATCACCTACTAATAAACTCGTCCAGCTCGTCGTACTGGCTCAAGTACCGGTCCCATGCGCGGCTCCGCACTTTGTCCCTCTACTGCGACGCGGCACACCGCGAGTCCCACGACCGGTTTCTCGCTACGAACCCCAGACACAGCGTGCAAATAAAGACGTCCGTGCCACGCAACTTTGCTCTTGGCCATGTGGACCTGTTCCAGAGTTTACGCAAGCTTGTGCTCCACGAATACTTTTTGACTAGCGATATTCAGTCAGCCGGTCCCAGTCTTACCGAGCTCCATCTCACCGACTGTACGTGGGAGTACCCGTTCCAGCTCGGGTCGTTTAATCAGAGAAATACCGTGGAGGTGCTTACACTTACCTACGCTAGCGACAATGCGTTCATTTTGTCGGAACGGTTTGCTGCGTTTCTTGACGAGGAGTTTGATTCGGTACGGAGGCTCGCGGTAGAGTTTAGCGGCGACGACCCGCAAGCGTCGCCGCGCGCGTTGTCGGTCCCCATATTTACCGCGTTTTTGCGCCAGTACAAAAAATTGGAGACGCTAAGTTTGCGAGGATGGTACTGTACCGAGACGACGTTGGCGGAAATCACCGCGCCAAACCTACGCGACTCAATCGCTGCTGCCTCCTCCACCGCTGCCTCGCTACGCACACTCCATTTATCACGCACCACGCACACTTTTCCTCTAAATCTACTGTAAATAGACATGAAACTCACTATCGTTGGCGCTGCGTGGCTCACTGCCGCCCTTGCCACTGCCAATACCGAGATGTTCAGCGTCACGGTGCCTCGTCACTTCGAGATCGCGCCGTTTCCCGACGATATCCAGCCGCTGGCACCCATCGCCCTCAACACTACGCATTTCTTGCTCGCCGAATTTCCAATCACCACCACCACATACCAGCCAGAAAACAGCACGGTGGTTCTCCCGTACGACACAATTGCTCAGAATACAAATACGCTATTGGTCAGAATCAACAATTTCCGCAACGCTACATTTGCATCGGGCGATGTGCTCAACTTCAAAGTGTGCTGGCCCGCGACGTCTCCCTACACATTTGATTTGAGCCACCGGTTCGTGCCGCCGCATGAGCTCGGACTCCCGCCTGCACCAACGCTAGACATGTACTTGCAGGTGGACGTGGTGTTTGACGGCGTGGCACGCAGCAGCGAGTACTTGCACCACCATGACGAGGTTGTGTTTAATCTTCACGTCAGCAAGCTTCCCGTTGCCTTTCTTCCGATTCCACTAGAACTCTACGACTACGTGGTGTACGTCGTGGACTTGGCGGTGTTGCTAGGCGGTGCGGTGTGGACGTATGAGTGGATTTAGCGAGACATTACAGAAGAAAAACGACACAAAAAATGGGGAGGGGGTGTCACAAATATCAGCCCCGTGCCCAAATTTACACCGACAATTAACACACGCACGCGCACCAGACTTCTCTCCTTGTATATAGATTCCACTTCTCCCTAATCAAGCATCCATATAACTTGTCAATATGTCGCTTCACGAAGACGACCCATTGCAGGAACCCAAGAATACACAGAACCTTGACTTGAGCCAGTTGTCGCCGCAGGAACTCCGGATCTACAAGATGTACGGCAAGTTGCCCACGACGCAGCAAATTCTTACGTCGAAGTTCCAGGACAAGAAATACTTTGACAGCGGCGACTACGCGATGCAGAAGCAGCTAGGAGGCGAGAACCGCACCCCTGGCGCCATTCCATCAAGACACCCCAACGCAGAAAAGGTCAAGGAGATCTACAACCGGAACAGTATCAGCGGCAGCAACGCGGGGTTTTTGTATAACGGCAAGAGTGGTTTGTTGAACGAGCTGACGCCGCAGGACGAAGAAAAGAAGTAGCAAGTTTAATAGTAGAATAAACAGAAAAGAGATAAAAAGCAAAAGAACAATGACACCGCAGGAGTTTGATTCTGGTCTCGTAGACCTCAACACATACATTACAACGTCCGTTCCACTAGTTCGAAACTATACCAAGCAAGGATTGATATATGGAGTCGCCACAATCACGGCTTCTGTCCAATTGCATTTCACCGTTACGTACGACTACTTCTATTGCGTGCCCGTGCTCCATTTCCGGCTTTTTCACGTACAAAACGACTCACAGACGCTTATGACGCTTGAACAGCTGGCGGGACTTATCCAGGACCCGTACCGCAGCAACGTATGTGTGCGAACACACGAACGTTTGGGTGGGATTTGGTTCCTGCTCCACCACTGCGACTCGGCACAGTTTGTCCACGAAATCTCTACGACGTCCACCGCCAACAACGAGCTCCGGATCTGGTGGGATACTTACGGTAAAATCTGGTGAATGTATATTTTTATGCCTGGGACTTCACATCGGTGAAGATTCTACATGGATACTTATCGGTAAACATCCCGTGGACCGGTTCCTGTAGGATCTCCCACTTGAACTTGTTCAAGCTGGGCGCCACGATGGGCTCGCCTGTTTTGCCCAACAACTCGCCTTTGATAACAGTAGCAGGAACGGTTGATAATGTGCTGGCCAACGAGACCTCCTTGTCAAAAACAGCCAATTCTTGTGTGCCCTTGGTACCAACCGAGACCCGTGGTTCGCGTGCGGATCCCAAAGTCAAAAGACCAGAAACACGGCTCTGGTTAAACCCATGCACCTGTGGATAGTTTCTTCTGTAGTCACGCTTGTGGTATGGGTTGCCTTTGATATCGCCGGCAGGAAGCGTCACTGGCTCGACGATGTCAGTGTTCTGGACCTGCGAGCCTGGAGGCACGGCACGGAACATCGACACTATTGGGTTTCCGCTCGATCTGTTGGGAACAAGCAGAAGGATTCTTCTCACTGTTTCCCAGATCCCTCGGGACTGGGTAGTGTACTTCTTCCACACTGGAACTGGACCTCCGGACATGATGATTATTTAGAAGTGAATTATTGGTTGAAAAAAGATGGTAAAAAGTACACAGGAAAAAAAATCTAGACAGAGAGAGAGGAGGGAAAAACATACAGGAAACACCCGAACCGCAATATTAAAGTCTATTAACTAAAGAGTCCTCTGCCAATCTTGCCAAAGATAATAACACCACAGAAAAAGAAACTGCCAACCCACAACAACAATGCAATGGCATCTTCCTGGACCACAGCCACTTGTGCGATCAACGGCGAGTTTTCTATCCACACCGCAACACACGCAGCGACACTCGCGATAAATCCACCAAGGAACCCAGAAACGGTACCGTCCAATAATAACCACAACCCGGGGTTCAATAACGAAAAGATTATCGAAACTTGAAGAAACGACGACCATTCAATCTTGCGGATAGCGTAGCTGATTCCCAAGAACGTGATGGCGCTCCGGATCGTATCGTTAAAGATATTGGCGTAGCTTCTTCCCTGATTGGCGTACGGATTGGAGGAAAGAAGCCTCTTTTTGTATTGCGGAGGAAGAAGCGTATCCAAAAGCGGAAGCACTGCTGCCATCACAAGCCCCTGGACAGCAAGTGCCAACACCTGTTCGGCAACAACGGCGTTGTCGCCCTCGACTTTAACGTAAGTTCCTACCCGAAACTTAGCAAAGAGCGAAAAGATAAACACGTTGGAGATGGTGAGTGGAAAAGATGTCAAGCCGCTGCCTACAAAGTGGTTGTAGTTGATGTGTTCTGTGACTTCATTAAAGATGAATGCGGAGGCGGCAAGAATGACGGCTTTGACAATAAAGGGAAGTTGAGGGAACGCCGGTGGCTGTGAAGGCTCGGGCAACGCCGTCGTGGGTTCGCGGTGTGGTTTCTGGATAACCTCGTTGGTGTCTTTGGACAAGTCCAAGTCGGAATTGTCGTTGTAGATGCCATAAAGCGGCGGCTTGGTCAAGTTGAGAATGGATTCAGTCTTTTCAATTCCTTTGATGGGAGTTGTGGCGCCAGAACTGACAGCCGAATTGGATGCCAGCGTAGAAGAAAGTGCTGCTTTACGAAGCGACATTGTCATAGATAGAATTTGTGCCGCAGATGAAAGGTAGAAAGAAAGTGGTGCTGGTTTTTCTGTTTGGGTCTGTTTTGGTGTATGATCTAAAAAGTGGGTCACATGCTGCTGTTTATTCTGTATACAAGCGCATTTCCACAAAAAAGTCAGACGACTGAGAGAGAAGCGTAGGCGAAAGAAAGGAGCAGGAAAAGCAGTGCTGAAGCTTAGATAATCACATAGTTCTACAGTTCAATTGGCTGAGACATGCAAGGTTCATCCATTCTATACAATAAGACATTGACTACCTAATAGTTTGGTGTGTATCAGTCGTAAAGGAGTAAATCACCTGAAAACCTGTAATTCTATTAAAAGGCTTTGTTCTGTGCGAGATTGCAGGTTAGTTACTTTCCCAAACATTTGCAATCATAAACAACACCAGATGTCGACCAATTTCTTTGAAACAAAGGAAGGAAACGAGTTCAATGTCTCCAAAGATGAAGATATGTCTTCCGACATAATCGATGATATCATTGAGGATTTTCTGATGTCGGAAAGTGAAGCATCGGTGGATGACGACGACGAATCGCCGCTCCTCCTTTCCGATGATGATAGTGTTGATTCCGATGGGAACCCGTTTGAAGACGACTATGACGAGAAGAACTATAATCTCCGTGATGAAATGAGAAGTGCCAGCAACTTTAAGGTTAAACGCAAAACAAACGGGGAATCAAAGCTGCGTGGAGGCTGGAAACGCATTGCAAAGAGTCTTGATCCAGAAGTCCGTAAACTCACAGCAGAAGCCAACGATGCCTTTGTTAACCAGGATTACCAAAAAGCGCTCTTTCTGTACTTGGGAGTCATCAAAAAGGAACCCAAAAACTACCTGGCCTACAAAACTATTGGTGACATCTACGAAATCCAGGGAAAGTTGAATGAATGCTGCAATTATTGGTTGTTGGCAGCTCAGTTCAATCTTCGCGACTATAAACTCTGGGCCCAGGTGGCCGAATTAAGTAGCCGTTTGGGCCACATCAAGCAGGCCATTCATTGTTATGGTAGAGCCATCTATTCTTACAGTCGAGGCAATACTGAAATAACTACAAAGACAGCACAATGGTTTATCGAAAGAGCCATTCTTTATCGTGAAAGAAAGAAGTACGGCAGAGCTTTGGATGGGATCCAAAAAGTACGGCTGCTTTTCCCCACCGACGCCAATATCGTCAAGCAATTGGCCAGTGTCTACGTAGAACAGAAACGTTTGAACGACGCCATCAATTTGTACATGCATATTCTTGACCAGAACATTAACCAGGACCTGCAACTGCCACAGAGGTTTCCCAAGTTTGGCTGGGCCGAACTTAATATCCTTCTTGAACTTTATATCCAGCAAAAATCATGGAGAATAGGTATCAAGGTGATCAAGATTGTTTCTCGTTGGATTCAGGATAGAAAGACCGAGAAATGGTGGGACGACGTTGATGATGATTCGGAGTTTGACAGAAAGAGAAGACTTCCTACTATTGCCAAATTGAGTAATGGTAAATTAAAGCGAGAGGCTGAAAAGAAGAATTTTGAATTACCCATCGATATACGATACAAGATCGGTAACTTGCGGCTAGGATTGGGCCAGAAGTCCGAGGCATTACACCACTTTGATTTCTTGCTTGAAAGTGATACTGACATTGCTGATTTATACTTTGAGGCAGGGAAAGTCTTGGAAGAAAGCGGTAATCATGAAGAGGCATTGACATACTTGACGCGGGCGACAGAAAGCGACGATTTAAGTGAAAATGCTGAGTTGATAAGTCTTTTAGGGAAATGTTTTCTTGAGGTCGGTGACTATGCCCAGGCACAACAAGCATACGAAACACTCTTGTATAACGAACCCGAGAATTTGGACCACAAGATTGCACTTGCCGAAACTTTACACCATTTGGGTGATGTTGAAGCTGCTCGTCGACTCTTGGTCGAAGTGGCTACCGAGAGAAAGAGTATTACATTCAGAGACAATGACATGAACGATGAGGAGGAGGAAGAAGAAGAGCAAGAATATGAAAATGGATTATCGTTGATCAAGAACGACAAGGTTATCCGTAAAAATACAAAACTTACTGATCAAGAAAAGATTGATATTGAGAACAATGCCAAAAGGAGAGTGATGGACAAGTATCGTCGTATGGGACGACTCGAAGATGCTGTTAATCGTGGCGAAAAGGTGCCCATCAAAACATGGATGCAACTTGCATCACAATTGATTGAAATCTTTATGAATGTTAGGAGCTTTTTCCCGCGTGATAAGAATAGGACCTTCAAGGGGATTGTCTTCTACAGAAGAAAGAAGGAAATGGGTATTGACGAGAAGTTGGTGCGAGTTTATAACTTGTACGAGGGCATTGTCAATGACGAGACGCATACGCGGCAATTTCTTACCTCAAAGACCGAGTATAGAGGTCTTACTTATGACGAGTGGTTTGTGATCTTTGTTCAGTATGCATTATTGATGGCAAGACACGAGGGAAGTATGGAATACGCCAACGAGATTGTGGAGGTCGCTATGTCTGCCAGTATATTCGTTCAAGATAAGAAGAAGGAAGCGATGTTGAGGATGGTCAAGTTGATGTTTGGTATTGAAAACGACGAGTCGTCGACGACAGTGACGACGTTTGTGCGGTACTTTTTGATCAACAATCAGTTTTCTCCCTTCATCTACAAGTTTTTCATCTGTTGCTTTGCCAGAGGGATCAAGTCGTGGGAGACATTTGCCAACTATAACCACCAGAAGTTTTTTCTTCGTCAATTGAAGGCGTATGATTCTATTCTCTTGGGCAAAAAGGTTACCGGGATGGCCAGAATCACGGCGAATGTCAAGAACGAGAGCTTTACCAAGGAGCATCCCGATCTTCTCTATGTTTATGCTAATTTGCTTGGGGGAAGTCGGAGTTATGTATCGTCAGTGGTGTACTTAAACCGGGCATACCGTGAATATAGTCAGGATCCAATGATATGTTTGGTGTTGGGGCTTGCACATGTGCATAGATCTATGCAAAGACTTAGTACCAACAGACACATCCAATTGCTCCAAGGAATAAGTTATATTTTGGAGTATAAAGAACACCGGGAAAAGAATACTTCGGTCTACGAGTTACAAGAGGTCGAGTATAACTTTGGTCGACTTTTCCATATGCTCGGTATTACGACGCTCGCTACGGTCCATTACGAAAAAGTATTGCTGTACCACGACAAAATCGAAGATCCTGAGTTTGATCTTCTGATGGAAGCTGCCTATAACTTGAGCTTGATCTACAATATCAATGGAAACAGTCAGTTGGCCCGGAAAATCACCGAACAGTACCTTACTATATAGTGAAAAATTTCTTATATAAGCACTAATACCGAAAAAACATCGATGCGATTAATGAAGCAAGTCAGTTTACGATGGTGAGATTGAAGCAGAGATACATCTCCTTTGATATCTTGTATCCGCCCAATGGCGATGCTAAAGACGATTTCTGGACGTTTGCTACATCACCACAGGAAACACTCTTGTCGCTTCACAAGACATCGCCTGCAATCATCAACCAAAAGTCGTTAACGAATGCCATACGGCGATGTATATCGGAGACATACGGCGAGGTTGGAGCAGGAAAAGCAGGATTGCTGGCCTCGATCAAGTACTTCAGCAACAAAACTTCGGCGGGGATTGTTCGTTGTGGAAGACTGTCGTTCCAAACAGTAGTGGCTGCGATGACGCTCTTGGACAAGGTTGAGGGGATAGATGTCGTGATCCGATGCAATCGTGTCAGCGGTACGATCAAGAAATGTGAAGAGTTTTCAATTACAAGAACCAAAGAGTTAATGAGGATTATGAACCGTCAAGATGATGTCACCAGTTTGATTTCAAGTTTTGGAATAAATAAAGAGGTGGAGGGAGAAGAAGGAGAAGAAGATGAAGAAGATGAAGAAGGATCAGACTAAACATCCAAGAGTTCTTTCTTGAAATGGTCGGCAAAGATGTCCATGATTTTCCGGTTGTTCTCTTGATACTTATCCAATTCCAGAATGTATCCAATGGCCAAGTTTAAGCCATGATCGCCTGAGACCATGTTTAAGGTAATCGCGTACACCATGCCACAGCCACCAATAAAACGGGCATCCACCACGCGGAACAGGGTGTTTTGCTTGGGCAACTTGCCCAAGTTGCTCACGATGACCGTAGCTCTTGCCTCTGGATGGAAGAAAGTGTCCTTATAGAACTTCCAGAAATTCAAATACTTCAATAAACCTGTTGATACACACGGAGCCTTGGAGACAACGTTTTCCTTTAAGGTCTTGTTCACATACATAACTGATTCTTGTTTGTTGTTGACCACAAGTGGCGGGAGGTTCAAACATGCCACACCTACGCCGTACTCAAAGCCTGGTTTCGTGATGTACCGTCTCGCATTTATGGGGACAATGGACGTGGTGGAGAATTGACGAACTCCCATACGAGCACCAACGGATTTGTATACCGTTTCTTGTAACGAATGCATCACCACACCATGAAAGTACGGCGTGAGTGTTGTTCCCTGTTGCTTGCAATGGGCCATCATTTTGGCCACTTCCTCATTGGTAAAACGAATTGACTTGAAGCTGGTTTTAGTGGATTTGACCACCTTGCCTAGATTGAAGATGGGAGGTTGTTTTACCCATGGAGCCAACCAAAGTCTTCTGATAAAGTCAGGAATGCACTTGTTGATCCAGTAAGCGATGAAGTTCCAGTACGAAAGGTCAAATACATTTGTTCTTTGTGTAAATGCACCAATGATTGGTTTTGTAGGATTGTAGACGAGTTGTTTCTCCGTGGATCCGTTGGACAATTCAGCAGTCAAGTCGCGATGGAACTCAACTGCACATCCACCATCAAACAAAATATGGTCAAAGTAGGCACAGATGTACTGTTTGTGACCAGGAGTTTCAAACACTACGCAGCGCCAAAGAGGAATTTCGACGTTGACGGGACATTGTCGGTCGCTAATTTCGGAGAGCACCTCATCGTTTAATTCGGGGATGGTTTCAAAAGAGACCAATTCGTCAAGGGATAGAGAAGACACAGCGCGGACGATGTAGTCATTGCCGTTGGCAGAAGCCGTCTCGCCATCGGTATCCTTAAAAAGATTGTACGAGAACCACGGGTTCTTTTCGACCAACGCCGAGATGGCTGCGTATAAAGCCGGTTTTGTTACCCGTTGGTTATACTGTGCCACTACAGCGAAGTTGATGTAGTAGCGTTCCGTGTTGCAGCAGAGAAAGTAACGTTCGTAATAACTAGCAGGTCTCGACATAAAGGGCAAAGTTGTATAAAGGAGCAAATGTATATACCAAGAATTCCAAAACAGGATAACTGCAGCAATCATACCTTTTCCAGTGAGAGCGGCTCATCAGCGTGTTCCTTAATTTGAACAAAAGCTTTGACTCCTTCAACCCCGATTTCTTCCATCATCTTTCCAGCATCAAAGACTTCAACTTCTGTAGAAGCAAACCTTCTGGCGCTGACACCTTGGTGGAACAAAATATCCAACTCGGCAAAAGTTCTATTTTTGGTTTCTGGTAAATCGAACCAGGCCCAAATTATGGAGATGAGTGCGATCACCGCCCACACAAGTCCTGATTTGGCCTTCAAGTTCCATGCAGTGGGATTGAGCATGTACGGATTGACGACACCAATGACGACGTTGGCGACATTGTACAAGTTTCTGGAAAGCATCACGGTTTTGATCCGCAACTTGGCATTGGGGATCTCAGCAACAATACAATAAGTCATGGGCCCCACAGTTAAATCGTAGAGAAACGTAAATGCCAATAGCATTCCACCAATAGCCCACGAAACTCCCTTGGAATGCGAGAATCCCATACATCCCACAATAAGCATGATAACAAAGTTGCAACATAACCCACCAAAATAGATTGGAAACCTCCCTAACTTATTGGACAAAAACCACGAACCAACAGTGCCAATGATCCCCAAAATATACATAACAATCGAGAAAGTAAAGGAGTTTGATGTCGACAAGCCTGCTTGGATAAAGAAATACGTGGAGTAGCCCATCAAGGCACCACCGGTTGACGCCTGAAATAACCATGTAAATGCAGCAATTCTCGTTCGTCTGAAATTAGAGCCCAGGAAGCAATCGCGAAAGGTACCACCACCACTGATTGCTTCTTCTTCCTTGACTGTCATTTGGATCTTCGTCAACATCGCTTGGGCAAGCACGTCTTTATCAGGCATTTTGGAATTAACAGTCAACAATCTTTTGATTGATTTCTTGGCTTCAGCATCTCGGCCTCGCTTTACCAAGTACCATGGTGACTCTGGAGCAAGGAACACGCCGAGTGCTAAGGGGAGAGGCCACATCCACTGTATAGCGAAGGGAATACGATACGTATAGGCACCGGTGCGGGTGGACACCCCTTTAAGGACACCAGAACCGATCAACTGTCCAAAAACCCAACACATATTGACATACGTTGTTAGATACACACGGAGTCGGGTGGGTACAACTTCCGAAGCGTACGTAACGGTAATTGTTTGGTACGAGCCCCAGTTGATTCCCAATAATACGTATGCGACGCACAAGACTTTAATATTGGGTGCAAAAAACTGAATAAAGATCAAACCAATCGACGAAATCAACGCTGTTAGCAATGTCTTCCTGTAACCAATAATATCAGAGACGTACCCGGCAATATAAAGACCAATAATCGTACCACACTGGTAAGCCATGTGTAACCGGGTCTGCCACTTCGTGGGGATTTGGTACTGGTCAAGTTTTGGGTAATAAACTCCAAACTTTCTTGTGAAGGAATGTGTTCCAAACAACCCATTCATCAACACAACATCATAACCTTCCATGATCAATGCTGTTGATAATACAATAGACCAACCGACAGCTTTAGGGAATGTCCTGATACTTTCTGTAAAACCCATGGTTTTTTCCTTGTGGTCATTTTCTTTAGCTTCATTGGAAATATCCAAGAACTTGCTCACGTAGTCATTAACGGCTATATTATCAAGTGACTCGTCATCGCTAACAATTTTGAGGATTGAATTCTGGACACTTATTTTGTTTCCAGGACTCTTGTTATCTTCAACGTATTCTGCACTCATTGTTGTGGAGAATAGATGAGTGGATTTACATTGCTTTATATAAAAAGGTATCAGATAAGAACACAGACGGTTGAACCAGGATTACTAAACTGGAAAGGTTTCCAAATTAACTTCGAAACCCAAAAAAGGGTCTCTTTCGGAATAATGTCATGGTTAGTGTAAAAAAACATTAGATATAATCAGTATCATCATGCTGGTTTTATGCATTTCTACTCGCGTTCCAGCAATTTCACATCAATGCTCTGGAACATGAAAATCGATTTAATAACCAATTCTTTTGTTCCATCACCATCCTAATGAGCATTGATGATAAGGAGAGGGGCGGGGGTATATTTATACTTTAATAAACCCTGGGGTATACTTTAAATCGCTTGTTTCTCATATAGCCGACTAGCTTTAGATCCAGTCGCGCAGTTTTTGTGAAAATAAGTACCCAAATCAGTAGTGAAGTTGGTCCCCACTTTTTAATCATAATCATAAAGTCAATTATCTCCTCCCATTAGTTAATGTTGGTTTCGCAATAATTATTATTGCGAGAAGCTTATTCCAAAACACGGCTGACTAAGAGTTGTGGTCCGTCTTTTGTCTCGAACGGATTTTGTGGGGAACCTGCATTCACCCAACGGTCGCAGAGGGTCCTGTAAATGCATAGCTGAATGCGCTTACAGGAATTGGTATTAGTGTAAATCAACTGACAAAATCAATATGTTGAATTATCACTAATAGTATCGTGCAATGACAGACTATTCGGTGTACCTTGTCACTGATTCGACGATGATTCCCGAATCGTCGACGTTTCTCAAGCAAGTGGAGGATTCGATCTGTAACGGAGCCACGATGGTGCAACTCCGTGAAAAATCGATCCTGACACTTGATTTTATTGAAAGAGCTCAAAAAGTACACGAATTGACCCGTGCAAAGGGTATCCCGCTCATCATCAACGATAGGGTGGACGTTGCCCTTGCCATTGATGCTGAAGGGGTTCATGTTGGCCAGGATGATATGCCAGCTCGGCTAGTAAGAAAGCTTATTGGACCAGACAAGATCTTGGGTGTGACATGCTCGGAGCCACACGAGCTTGTGGAGGTGTGTGACGAGGGCATTGCAGACTATGTGGGCTTGGGCACGGTCTATGCCACCAATACCAAAAAGAATGTCACCAATCCGGAAGGTACGGGGCCAATTGGAATGAGAAAGATGTTACAAATCTTGAAGAAGCATAACAAAACGAACAAGTATATGTCAAGTGTTGGGATTGGTGGAATCAACCATTCCAACGCTGCCAAGGTCTTGTTCCAGTGTCGTGTGGGTTCCCAGGGCTTGGATGGTGTCGCAGTCGTTTCTTGTATCATGGCAGCACCCGATGCTGGATCTGCTACGCGTGATTTGGCCCGGATTGTAGCTGAGCCTCCTGCTTGGTCGAAGTTCGAAGAAGGCGGCAGCACAACAACTTTGGAAACCAAGATTGCGGCAGTACTTGCCAACAAACCGCTTGTTCATCATATCACCAACAACGTTGTCAAGAATTTCAGTGCCAACGTCACTTTGGCTGTTGGAGCGTCGCCAGCGATGTCTGAATTGCCAGAAGAATTCGACGAGTTTGCTCAGGCTCCGAACGTCGCTTTGGTGGTGAACCTTGGCACACCATCTCGAGATTTGATGGAGGTTTTCAAAGCAGGTATTCTTGCCTACAACAAGTACGGCAAGCCAGTGGTATTTGATCCCGTGGCTGCGGGTGCTTCCAAAGCGCGGTTGCGTGCTTCACAAACCATATTGAATACAGGCCATATCACAGTAATTAAAGGAAACGTCGGTGAGATTTCTGCCATCTATAAGTTGGTTTCGAGCTATGTTGAAGATTCTACTGAAAAAGTTTTGATGAGAGGGGTTGATTCTATCGCTACCATCGACGAAGAACGGATCACGTTGATGGGCCGTGCTATCGCCAACGACTTCAACACCATTTGTGTGGTCACCGGTGCTACCAATTACATTTTTGCCGGTGACAAAATGGCCACAGTTGCTGGAGGCGACGTCTTGATGGGCAGTATTACCGGTACCGGGTGTTCTTTGGGTAGTATTATTGCGTCATTTTTGGCTGCAAAAGCCGAAATCGATAGTCAACAAAACTTTAATTATTTTGAAACAGTCGTTGATGCAATCAAGCTTTATAATGACTGTGGTTCCGTGGCTGCTGCTACTTCACGTACGCCAGGCTCATTCATGATTAAGTTTCTTGATGAATTGTATAAAGCTACCCATACAGCTGAGATATAAAAAAAAAATTAGATAAATAGGACAAAATTAGCGAATACCAGCTACATACTTGACTGAGATCCCAAAGTTGTTCTGAAACGTTGTTTTCTGTCGGATTAATTTAATGCTGGTTCCATGGACTTATAATTACCGTATTGGTCATGAGACCCAGCCCCAGCTTATCTTGTATGCAGAAAAATCATTAATTGTTACCCTAAATAAACATCATCAAAACTAATCCCAGAATTATCCAGCTAGATATCACACACACAGCACATACGTTATGGTACGGCAGGGCAAATCCATACCTAAAAAGACAACACCGTCTCCCGTGTCAAATATCGGAAAAATAGGCTCTCTAAACCGTTTCTCCGATCGAGAGTACGCCAAAAACCTCCTCCACGAAGTAGCCAAGTTGGTTGCACCTATCATTCACGAGAACTCGTTTAAAGTGGGTACTTTATGCGAAATGTACCCCAAGGATGCCAATCTTTTGGGCTTAAATGTCAATAAGGGTCAAAAGATCCTTATCCGATTACGCTACCATTCCAACGAACGATTGTTTTATCCTCTTTGCGATATAATAGGGACATTTCTTCATGAACTTACTCATAATTTGTATGGTCCACATGATGACAAGTTTTATAAGTTTCTTGACAAGCTTCAGAACCGGTACGATTCCATTCAGTCTGGATCTGTCCCAACCTCGGGCTACAGGTGTGAAGAAAACGTTCTTGGAGGTCTGAATCTTGGCGGGTACGTTTCAGTGCGTGACAAACGTATTAAAGAACTAAGCAAGTTGAAGTTTAAGCTGGAAAGAAGAAAGTTGGGCGGTGGATCAAGAATATCCAAGGAACAGCCGACGACACTACGAGAAAAGATGTTACGGGCAGCTGAAAGACGAATAAGAGACGCTAAATGGTGTCCCAACGAGGTTGACATTACTCTAGTGGAGCCTGGTGCCAGTGAAGTTGACTTGGTGGATGCATATGATACCAATACCAAGTTTAGTACGTACAAGGAAGTTGTTGATTTGACAAATGATGAATATGGCGAAGCATCGATCCCGATAGTGGTGATTGATGGCTGTGAAGATACCCATCCCAAGTCGATTATGCGACAGCTGCAGCCATCAGCTACGAAAGACAGCAAACATGTGCAATTCACCGAACTCTTGCCCTCATTTGAAGAAGAACAAAGTGGTGATCGTGAGGGTGACGATGTTTCGGATACAGAGATTCAGTATACGGTCTCAAGTTCACCACGGTCGTTCTTTGGAAACGAAGATCGATATCCCCGGCGGAAGATGGTGGCAGATCTTAATTTTGATCAGATTTTGCGCAAAGGCGAACGCATTCACGCTCTGGAAGATGTTGAACAAGAAGACAAGAAGGCAAAGCTTAAACGAGAAAGTAGTTTACCAGACCTCAAAAAGAAGAAAGAGGACGGTTCCAAGAAAAAGAAGAAAAAGAAGAATCTTGATTCCAAAACTACACCAAAAGCTGACGAAAGCGAACTGAAAAAGATTAAGCCACGAAAGAAACCTCCAAAGAAGAAGCTGCTGCTGCTGCTGCTGCTGCTACTGCTGTCCAATCATGAGCTTCAGCCCAAGAAAACTGTTAAATCAATCAGTTTTGATGAACTTCTTTAATGATATCCTGCATAAATATACGTCCCAATTCTTTTTATAAATGGAAGAGAATCTACCAGCTTGTCTAAAGGCTGATCCGATAAATTTGTTTTATAGCTAGCTATTGCAAAGTTACTTTGTAAACTAGTTTAATTACCCTCCAATCCCACGTCTCTCTCGCGACATTACTAGAATTACAATTTAGGAAATGGCGTGCAATATCCTGTGTCTATTATACTTAAAACAAAAAGGATTTACTTACTGCTTTTAAATAAATTCTTTAAGGACTTCTTTTTGCGTCCACTCTTGGTTGGGTTACTGTCTGAAGATCCTCTTGAGGAAGAATTTTCGGAAACCGCTTCCTTGGACGAATCGGATGTAGATTCAGATGTGGTTGGCTTGCGGGGAGAGCTCTTTTCTTCTGCCGGTGGCTGGAAGTGTTGGTTGTCATCAATCGTAGCAAACGGTTTTTGTTCTTCCTTATCCTTTAACTCAATCATAGAATCACCTTTTCCCATGGCTTTCTCTAAGGCACGACGAGTCAATTGGAGTCTGGCCAATTCAGCTTCCTTTTCGGCCACAAGCTTCTTCTTTTCTTCAAGAACCTGCTGCTTGTGGACGATCGTGGCTTCTGTTTCAGCGGTAGAAGCCGATGTCAGGTATCCTTCTGCGTGTTCAGGAATCGATTCAGCAGCAACAGAACTTTCTTCCTTGATACCTCCCGCTTGACTAATTACCTTATCAACAGAAACTGCTTGCCACACAGAATCTTCCGTCGACGATTTGAAGCTTGATTTAACCTGTTCAGTGTAATAATTACGTTTCAACTTGATTTCAATGTCAGAGACTGACTGGGCTTCAGGAGGGATTCCGAACAGCTTGAATACCTTAGAAAGAGCCCAGTAAGAAATGAAAAAATAATGTTCAAAGACAAGTAAGACAACAATCAAACTGGTGCTTGAAGAAACGTTTGTGCTTGCCTTATCCAAAGACAATTCACCTAATGTCTTTGGAGGAGTGATACCATTACGGTAGAATAAGGCAATCATTGGAGAGATGATCGAACCAAGCCAGGTCAAAATGAAAATAGCTTCGTTCCATGGATAAATGGAGTACGCTCTAATTGGAACCGATGGTTTGAAGTAAAGGCATCCTGACAACTTCCAGAGATCCAACGCGTATGTGATTACTGCGAATACCAATGAAACTGGCGCAGCCCATTTCCAAATAGAACCAAACATGATCACGTAACCGTACTGTAAAACAACTCCTCTGAAGTCACTGTCCACATCATATTCGGGTAAATCGAAAGAGAGACGGACCTTATCCAAGAACTCCTTTTCTTCAAGGGAATCGTGTGGGACGTAAGGAATATTTGATTTTTGAAGCTTGCTCTTGGCCAATCTAATGCCATTGGAGATGATAACAGGAAGCACATACTTGAGAATAAGCTGGATGACCTGGTTCGTTACGATGAAATAGAAGTACTGAACATTAAGTCTTTCTTGGTTGATCTTGAACTCTTCCTGAGATTTCAACTGAAGGAAATACTTGAAGAGAAGACTGTCAGCATTGATATTGTTTGAAAGGAAAACTCTAATATCAGTCAAGTTTGGTTGGATCAAGTGGGCAAAGGGTAAGTAAATGAAAGCCGTGATTATCAAGGGAACGTAGCTAGTCAAGAAGTTCAACACAAAGTTTTTGATAACGGTCGAGTTCTTCTTTCCTGTGACGGTGTCGTGGTTTTCCCATGAAACAGCCCAGTTGCTGGCGATATTGTAGACAACAGTGAGAATAGGGACAAATCCAGTAATCAAGACAGTTGGAATGAGGGACAACAAGCTCTTGGCAGGACCATCGTAAATTTCACCCAAAAAGATTTCCAATACAAAACAAGCCAACTGGTAGGAAACAAGAACTGCGGTGAATCCCAAAGCAATAGGAATAAACGCAAGCTGCTTGAGGAATCTGATAGTGTCCTGGTTCTCGGCTTTCGTGGCAGGTGGCAATTGCTTGTAGACCTTATTGGTTTGGGGCAATTCGCGCAAGTGCTGTTCCACTAGTTGTGGGTTCACAACCCCGTACTTGGTAGCGGTTTTCCGTTGTGTATGAGTCCACCAGGTACTAAGTAAGATTCCCGCGGTCAAAATTTGAAAAGCGTATGACAACTGGTAATTCTTGAACGTATAAAGAGACACACTAATACCTACCAACATAGTGCAATAGTGGAAGAGAAACAGGAAGTAGAGGATGTCCTGGACACCGAACTTGTAAATAAGCTTAAGGGAAAACTTCTTGTTGTAGTAGACATCAGTGATGGGCACGATGTGTTTTACAAACTTCCAATTCTTGCTGTCAGGGTTGATTCGAAGACCACCGTCTGTGGTCAAGAACTGGTACACGATTCTGAGTCTGTCAAGTTTGGTATCGTTCTTAGCGACCACCCCAAGCTCGAAGTTCTTGACCGCATCTTTCTGAGCTTCCTCTGCGTATTTGGCCGACGATAACTTGATAAATAAAAGACGCGAAGATGGTGTGCTGGCGAATCTCACTTGCGATGTGAAGCCGTTGTCGTACAATGTTTTGACCAAATGCTCGAGGTTGTTGATAGCTTCAGTGGTAGGCTCATTGTTTTCACATGGATACAGAACCTCCAACACGTAGTCGGGACCTTGGTCTTGGATTGGTGCCATAATTCTTTCGTGGTCGTGATGAAAACTCGAATTGTTTCTCGAGCGCCCAGAAGGGTTCCAAAGCAGGTTGACGGATGCAAAAAAATAACTGAAAAAAAAATATATCAAGAAAATTATTTACCGTTTTCTATTTAAAGATAAAACTAAACCATTAGTAACCTCTCATCCTTGGAACCAGGCTGATTGGCCAGATTAATGTTTTCAACAAACTCCAGCTACTTTTTCGTTATTTGTACGTAATGTAATCCTCCTAAGTGTTTCCATGTTCATCTTCAGCATACGAGTTCTCGTTGATTTCCGAGTGGTCGGGGCACAATTCAGGATCCCGTCTGCAAGTACCATGGCAAGTTGAAAATTTTTTCCGTTGAGTCCAACGATCTACCAGCAACTTCAGGAACAAAGAACCAACACCAGGCCGATCTGGTCACCAAGGCCCCAACAAAGAGATAAAACGCGTCGTAATTGTTCATGGCAATCAACATCTTACATTACAGTCTGCGACTTTTTTAGCGACATGGTAAAATATTGGATACGTAATGATCAGAACACTCAGAAGGGTGAGTATCAGTCGTTCTTCCTTAATGTCGTCATTTCCTATTCCAAGTGAAGCACGTAAGGTGGAATTAACCGATGCATACAAAACTGTGCTTAATGAAGTAAACGAACTTTCTCATAATAAGGTACGTTTGGTCACAGTTACCAAACTTAAGCCTTCATCAGATATAATGACATTATATGATGCAGGCGCTCGTCATTTTGGTGAAAACTATGTTTAGAAACTTATTTCCAAAGTGGCTGAGTTACCTAAGGATATTTGTTAGCATTTCATTGGAAGTTTGCAGACAGGAAAGTGTAAGGACTTGGCCATGAACATCGAAAACTTGTACGCGGTGCCAACATTTGATTCCTTGAAGAAGTGTAAGAAGTTAGAGACTTGTAGAACTCAAGAAAAGGGGCCAGAAATTAACGTTTACTTACAAATCAATATTTCTGGTGAAGAAAAAAAACCTGCGTACTCGTTGGATGACACGATCAACTCCATGAATCAGTCGAGTACCTATTAACGGAGGCCAAGCCTCTCAAAATTGGAGGTCTTATGACCATTTGATCCTTTGTAGAATCACTTCAAATGGTGAAAACCTGGACTTTAAACGTTTGACTGAAAAAAAGGCTGCTTTGGACGAAAAGTACGGTCTAAATTGGAATTGAGTATGGGATTGTGCAATGATTACTGTAAGGATATCAGACAAGGAAGTTCAAGTATTCGTGTTAGTAGCAAGATTCTTGGGGCCAGACCTCCTAGGAATTAAGGTACATATATCTTCATCATCTTGGTTTATGGGTGCAAAAATGATATAAAGATGCTTCGTGAATTTGGTACAAACACTAGTTACGTAATGTATTAGGTAATAATATACTTAACTGAGCTATGTCAGATTCAGCCTGGTAGCGTATGTCTATTTCCTGTTAAGGTACTTGTGGGCGGTGGAGGGCACCTCCTTATTCTAAACGAATAATGGAAGCGGTTTGTGAGTAACTATGAATAACTAGTAACTCCTCCATTGATCACTAATCTTTCGTGTCCTAAAGCCGGGTCTTCAAGCACACGTGACAATAATGTCAACAAGATTTAATATAGTAACTAACATTTCTTGATCTGTAACGTAGCCCGAGTTTGATGAAAACAAGTGGTTCCACAAACGATGATGTTTCGGTTGATTTATTTGTTAATTGGTGCATTTCTCTGTGGGATATCGATTGCAAAGAGTCTCAATATTTCACTAGTAGCGCCATGGATATCCACTTCATTTGAACTTAACTTGATTGAAAGTATTGCGGCCCACGATGAAAGCTTATATCTTCCCACCATCAGTGCGATATTTGGTCTTGATGAAGATGAAGATGACGATGAATTGATTTACAAAACACATAAGCAAATCTACAATGATGTGGTCAAACAATTGGACAAGTATTCAGAAGCGTTTGTTGGCTTTGACTTGGCCAACAAGATCCATGCTCCTCGTATCCAGGCCCACTATGACTATTATAACACCGAAGTCATGTCTAAGTATGGCCAAAGATTAATCAAGGAATGTACCACAGATTCCTTTGGCAATCGTGTTCTCACGGGTGAGAAACACGAAGTATGGCTAATTTGCAATGAGAAGTTATATTGTTCAAGAGATGATTTGTTTGCTCTACAAACAAATAAAGCATCGACGGCTGAATTGTTACCATTTGATAGAGTAATTGGTACCAATGAGAAAGCACCATTGCTTGTTCTTTACGGGAATCACGAGTCTAAACAGTTTAGAGATTTCTTCAAAACAATTTACCAAGATACCAAAGCAGGAAAGGTTCGTTTTGTGTGGAGATACATTCCCTTGGGCACAGAACAGGACCAATTGACTGGTTATGGTGTGGATCTCTCGCTTAAAAGAACCGATTATGTTGTTATTGACGACAGAGACATCAAAACCAAAGCTCAAGCCAAATCCAAGCAAAGGGAATCATTGGATATCACAAAAGATTTGTACAAGATCCGTGAGTCGACCAAGATCCCCCCTATTTCTAAAGATAAATTACAAGGTTTGGGTGCTCAGTTGACTTCATTTGTATTGTCACATAACTATAAAATGTCCAAAATTGACCTCTTGCAGTTAATATTGGAGGAGTTCCCCAAGTACGCCAGCGATCTATCTGCCTATAAACCTTCTGATTCTGTTAAGGATGCCATTTCGAAAAATGAAGCCTTAGGTCTTTCTCCCGAATCGTATGGTTTTTATGTGAATGGTTCTCCTATCCATTTACTTGAACTAGATATCATGAAATTAATTGATAAAATTCAGAGTGAACTCAACATTATCAAAACACTCGAAAAATTGGGATTTACCGTAAAACAAGCCAAAATGCTCATTACAAAGTTTGCATTGCTCAGTGCTGTTAAACAAACTCAGTTCAGGAATGGAAATACCGTGATGGGGAATAATGAAAATCGATTCAGACTTTTTGAAGCGAAATTCAAACCTGGTCCCTTTAGAAATAAGCAAGGAATAGTCTTTTTAAACGACATCGAAGAAGATCAGACATACAGTCAGTATACTTCAGATAGAAAAGAAGCCTATTTGGGTCCCGAATCCTTGAAGTTACAGTCAAACCAGATCCCTACCCTCAGAGAGAATATCCATGACTTGGTGTTTGCAATAAATTTTTCCAATAAAGAACAATTGCGTGTATTGTTCACTTTAAGTAAAATGATTTTGGATCATGGAATACCACAGCAAATTGGAATCATACCTATCAATGGTGACAACCCCAGCGATGCACTTTTAGCAAAGCTGTTTTATTTTATCTGTGAGACTTCAACGCCACCCGAAGCTTTGGCATTCTTGTACAAGTACTTGGAGTCTACTAACGAAGATGAAGTTACAGAATTGTTGAATTCCATCACCATTCCAGATGACTATGAGTTTAGTGATTTAATCTACCAGAATACTTTGGATCGTTTCTCAATTACCGAGCCATCAATTGCTTTTAATGGAGTCATTTATGAGTTGAACTCTCCAAATTGGCAAATTGCCATGGGCAGTCAATTGACACAGGATATCAGCTTCATCAAGCATTACTTGAAAACAGGAAAGGCAGATGGCGAATCTTTAAAAAACTTGCTTTATCAGAATGCCAAATCTGACAGAAACCTCCGTGTAATTCCCGTTGAACCAAGTGATATCATTTATAAGGCAATTGATGAGGATTTGATCAACGAATCTACATTATTCAGAAAATCTGAAACTGCTGGCGATATTTCAGGGACCTTTTGGTTGGTTGGTGATTTCAATACCAAGAAAGTTGTTACCCAATTCAAGAACATATTAACTACAATGCAAAGATCATCGCATTCATTGCAATTAAGAATTATCAACACTGGTGAGTCGGTAGCTGCATTAGAAGAGATTAACAAATTGCCATTTTTAAGCCGTTTAATCAAACCACATTTTGCAAAGATAGAAAAACTTGTTGAAGGTATAGAGGAAAGAAAAAGTAACCCTAACCAGGAAGTCTTGCAAATGTTAGAATCCAAAAACTTGCCCCCGCTACACGATTTTCTTCTTCTTAATTCCAGATACTTCAGACTTGATTCTGCTTTGTCTACCGGAGATTTGAAACTTATTTTGGAATATGAATTTAGTCAACGTCTTGACATTTTCAAAGACATTATATTGGCTTATCCCGAGGATTTTGATTATAAGACTGTTTCAGAATTCAATAAAGTTTCCACAGGTCAAGATACTAGAGATTGGTTTGATTTGGTTTCTGGTGTTGTCACAAAATCGTTTCATGTCGATAATAAGGATTTTGTTTCTGATGTGGCCAGATTTGATTTCAGTAAGTTAAATTTTGACAATGTTCTCAGTTCTGCTAACCAGAACGACGACAATGAAGTGGATATTCTTTTGATCCTTGATCCAATTACAGAATCTGCTCAAAAATTAACTTCTATATTAAATGCTGTGAAGAATCTTCCATTTATCAACTATAAAATACTTCTTCAACCAACGTCTGAATCCCAAGAAGACTTGAAAATAAAACGATTCTTCAAGAATTCTTATACTTCATTAGAATTTAATTCTGAAGGAAAATGGATCGGAAATCATAACGTACACTTTGATTCTGTTCCTGGTTCTGAAATTTTCACTGTTGATTTGGATGTTCCCTGCAAATGGATCACAGTCATTCAAGAAAGTCCACTTGCGGTCGATTTGGATAATATCAAATTTGATAATTACCAGGTTAACAGCACATATGGAAATTTTGTCTTGAAGGATATCTTGATTGAAGGACAAGCTAAGGATGTTAGGATAGTGAAGGCACCGGCAGGAGCCTTTTTGGAATTGTCCAAGAATGGACAATCTACCGATACGACCGTGATGGCCGCAATGGGATACTTTCAATTACTGGCCCAACCAGGAGTATGGCAACTTCAGCTCAAAGGAAGAACCAACGAGTATTATTCATTATTGTCAGCTAAGAAACAGAGATTTAGTACCAATGTCACCCCCTTGAAGCAGGTGGAAATAGCTGTATTTGATCTTAAAGGAATTGATCTTCAAGTACGGTTGCGTAAGAATGAAGGATATGAAGACAAATCGATCTTGGAGACAGAAGTTGTTGAAGAAAAGAAAGGATTCATGCAATCGATCTTGAAGAAACCTGAACAGAAAAAACAGGCTGATATCAATATATTTACCATTGCTAGTGGTCATTTATACGAACGACTTTTGGCGATAATGACAGCATCTGTGAGACAACACAGTGATAAACTGATCAAGTTTTGGATTATCGAAAACTATATTTCGTCTCACTTCAAGAGATTGCTTCCAGTATTGGCAGAGAAGTATAGTTTTGAATACGAGTTGATCACGTACAAATGGCCCAAGTTCCTTCGAGCACAAAGAGAGAAGCAACGGACGATTTGGGGGTACAAGATCTTATTTTTAGATGTGTTGTTTCCCCATGATTTGAAGAAGGTGATCTTTGTCGACGCTGATCAGATAGTGAGAACAGATATGAAGGAGTTGGTTGATATTGACTTAGAAGGTGCTGCGTATGGATTTACCCCAATGGGTGAGTCTCGTGAAGATATGGAAGGGTATCGTTTCTGGAAACTGGGCTACTGGTCAAATGTGTTACAGGATGACTTAAAGTACCATATCAGTGCATTATATGTTGTTGACCTTGACCGATTTCGGGCCATCAGTGCTGGGGATAGGTTGAGAGCACACTACCAGAAGTTATCGTTAGATAAGGGTTCGTTAGCGAACTTGGACCAGGATCTTCCGAATAACATGCAGCGCCAAATCAAGATTTTCAGTTTACCGGAAGAATGGCTCTGGTGTGAAACGTGGTGTTCAAGTGAGTCGATGTCACGGGCCAAAACGATTGACTTGTGCAATAATCCGTTAACCAAAGAGAACAAGGTGGAGCGGGCCAAGAGACAAATCCCTGAATGGACTACGTATGATGAAGAGATTCAGGAGTTGCGGCAAGTCTGCGACGCAGACTTTGTAGAGCTGCAGACCCGGAAGCTATACGAACTAGAAGAACAACAAGAGAGAGCAGAAGAAGTGTCAGATGGTGAGGATGATGACGAGTACGAACATGATGAATTATAGAGAGTATATATAGCAGAAATTCGTGTTAGCGAAGTTGCACCCAAAAAAAAAACTTTTGTTTTTAGTCTTATTTTTTTGCGCCCTATGTACTTTTTTGGGTAAAGGCCGTTACCGGACAAAAGTGGGGTTCCAAAAAGAACAAGAAAGATGCTGGACCAATGGATGGATGGCAGAAGTAGGTTGACTGTAGCATGATGACATGAATGCTGCTTGTGTGTTCCCCACGCGAACCAGCGACAGTTTTTCTCTCCCCACCAAATTCGGACGGTTTTCACAACGTACTATTTTCCAAAAAGTGACTCATCACATGCTCTTGCGATATGATAGAAATTTCAATCGGCGCCGACTTTTTTTTTTCTGATCTACACGTTGTGTGCACCGATAAATAGGTTGACAATCGCATTTTTGTATTGGCAACACGATGAAAATCACCGACAAACTCAACCAGGCCCATTCGGTGTCCAATCCACCTCCAGCAACGTTCTCGTTCGAGTTCTTTGTTCCCAAGACATCACAGGGGGTCCAGAATCTCTATGATAGAATGGACAGAATGTACGATCTCAACCCAATCTTTATTGATATCACCTGGAATGCTGGCGGAAGATCGTCAACATTGACCAATGAAATGGTTTACACCGCCCAGTCCACCTTGGGGTTGGAAACTTGTATGCATTTGACATGCACCAACATGAAGGTTGAACTTATTGACGAGGCATTACAGAAAGCATACAAGTCCGGCTGCCAAAACATCCTTGCACTCAGAGGTGACCCACCTTTGGACGGCTCCGAATCAACCGGTGACTTCAAGTACGCCAAGGATTTGATTGCGTATATCCGCAAAGGCTACGGTGACTACTTCAACATCGGAGTGGCTGCGTATCCCGAGGGCCATCCTGAAGCAGCCTCCGATAATATCACCTTACAACATCTTAAGGAAAAGTGTGACATTGGTGCTGACTTCATTATCACCCAAATGTTCTATGATGTGGATAACTTCATCGCGTGGTGTGCCAAGCTTAGAAAGATCGGTGTCACCATCCCCATTATTCCGGGTATCATGCCCATTTCAACCTATGCAGCTTTTATCAGAAGAGCCAAATGGTCAGAAATCAAGATCCCTCAACACTTTTTAGATGTCTTGGAACCCATCAAGGATGACGATTATTTGGTCAGAGAGAAAGGGACAGAATTGGTTGGTGATATGTGTCTTAAGTTACTCGAGTCCGGACACGTTAACCATTTGCATTTCTACACCATGAACTTGGAAAGAGCAACAGTCATGATTTTGGAAAGATTGAACTTGGTCGAATCCATCAAGTCTCACGAACTGATTGGTGGAGCCGAGTTGCCCTGGAGAAAATCCTTACACCCACAAAGATCGAAGGAAGCCGTTCGTCCTATCTTTTGGCAAAACAGAAAGTACACTTACATCACCAGAACTGCCACCTGGGATGAATTTCCTAACGGAAGATGGGGTGATTCCAGATCTCCAGCTTTTGGTGACATTGATTTATGCACCACAGATTTGTTGAGACAATCTCCAAAGAGGGCCTACGATTTGTGGGGTGCTCCACAATCATTGAAGGAGTTATCTGAAATTGTGGTCTCGTATTTGAAAGGCGATTTGAAATCTTTGCCGTGGTCCGATGGACCTATCGGCGAAGATACTTCTGTGATTGTCGACAACTTGATTTCCTTGAACCAAAAGGGATTCTTTACCATGAACTCTCAACCAGCTCTTAATGCTGTCAGATCCAATGATACAGTTCACGGCTGGGGTCCCAAGAATGGGTATGTGTATCAAAAGCAATATTTGGAGTTCTTCTGTCACAGAGACACTCTTTCTAAATTGTTGGAGAGCATCAACGCCTTCAATACCCAAAACGCAGATATGACTTCCAGTGTTATCAGTTACTATGCAGTTGACAAGTTGGGTAACTTGACCAGCAATTGTAATGATAACGATATTAATGCTGTCACATGGGGTGTTTTCCCTGGCGAAGAAATCTTGCAACCTACAATTGTCGAAAAGACATCTTTCTTGGCTTGGAAGGATGAGGTTTACAGATTATTTGCCGAGTGGATCAAGATCTTTCAGTCCAATATTATTGAAGTTGACGAAGAAACAAGCGGAAAGTTTACCAACTTTCTTTCTGGCTTTAGTGACGATTTTGTTTTGTGTAACTTGGTTAACAATAATTTCGTTGACGGCAACCAGACGATTTTCAAGCTTATTGAAGACTTGAATATTCCTTTGTTATAAGCAATAGGCAAATTTGTTTGTTTTTGTCAGGGAGCACAATGTTTTTTTATTTGTTTGTGCCACCTATTAATTTTATTCAATTCACTAACGCAGGTCATTTATAGGAGTACTCAACATACTCCGCAATAGAGTTCCTTCAACATTGAACTCTCGAATCCGTCCAATTGGTTTGTTATTGTTGAACGAATCATGAAACGGTATTAAAATTGCATTTGTGGAAACATTTTTTCCACCTTCAATTCATTTCAACAATTGTATTTAATGTGTTTGCAAGTCAAGTTGACTTGTACTCTTTTTTTAAGGTTTACAGTCTCTGTGTATAGTGGCATCCTCAACGGCATGGTTATAAAAGTAAAATATATGATTTTAGTAACAAGTAAATCGTGGCTTTCAGTGTAATTTTTTCGCAGCCATTTAAATACGTCTAGAAAACACTAAAAAGAACGATAAAGATCATAGTTAATTGCATGGTCGGCTTATTTCCTTTTCCTTCTGAAACAAATGCTGAAGCAACTGGTCTAGTTCCGGTTGCGGTACCTGATGCATTTTGAAGTGAAGCCTCCATTACTAAAAAAGAATTCAGTGATGTTGAAGTGTATTGTGTCCGGGAATTTTCATATGTTGTAGGCAAAGGTGATGTAATGGAAGGTGGTTCAGATTGTACTGTGGTGTACAGTTGACAATTGTCATTGAAACAGGTGGTTAAAATCATTGTGGTTTGTGATTCAGTTACGGCTGAACTTTCAATCTGGGTAGTTTTGATGGAAGCAGCAGTAACTGTCATAGAAAATTCGGAAGATGGAACTGGTGTTGAATTTGAAGTTTTAGAATCACCAGTCGAGATTGGTGTAGAGGATGTAGAAGTTGGGGCTGGGATTGTGGAGGATATGGTGAGTTCTGGTTTTGACAGCGTTTCAGTCGACATAGGATCAGTTTCGGAAGTGGTGATCTGTGAAACATAAGTGCTTAATTTACTGGATGACGTGGTTGAGAGTGTAGGTTCAATCAGTGAAGATGGAGTCACGCTTGAATTTGACAGTAATGGACAGTAGGTGGTATAAGAAGTTACGACATCATCTGTTGTTGTGATGACAATGGTGACTCCAGTCGATGTAGTCTGGGTAGTACACCTGTTGTCGGAGCAAGAAGTGATAGTGATGACTGTTGTTTGTGGATGTGTTATTGTTTCTGTAGTTGTAGTTTTTGAACTAATTGATTTACTGGTAGAAGATCTTGAAACGAATGAACTGGAGGATGAAGGTGTAAAGAAGGAACTGGGTAAACCTGGCTCTGAAGATGAAATACTGGGGGGCATTGGTGAAAAGCTTGACTGAGGGACGGACGAAGTCCTTGGCTGGGAATGTGGTGAAGTACTTGAGTCAGTGGTTGAAGTTTTTGATTCAGTAACGGATGAAGTACCTGTGTGAGTGGTTGAAGTACTTGATTCGATAAATGATGAGGTACTTGAGTGAGTTGATGAAGCAGTTGAGCTCGGTTCTGGGGAAAATGAACTTGACACTGGAACTGATGAAGATTTTATATGAGAAGTAGATGAAGTAGTTGATTCAGATGATGAACTACTCGATTCCGAGCTTATGGTAGTAACTGAACTTGTTCCAGCAAGACTTGAACTATAATCACTTGAAGAGAATCTTGAAGAAGCTTCACTACTTGTGAGGAACGTTATTCCAGGTGGAATGCTTTCGGTATAAGAGTCACTAGGTGATGTCAGACTTGATTCAGAAATAGTAGAAGGTTCAGTACTTGTAGTACGAGAAGTGACTGATAAAAGCGAACTACTAGTCAATGGACAAAATGTGGTGTAAATTGATGTTATGCTGCCAATGGTAGTTGTAACAAGTGAGTATCCTGTTTGTGTAGTACTAGTGTGACATCTATTTGATTCGCAGGAAGTGATTGTAATGATTGTGGTTGCGGTAACCACAGTGGAAGTAATTGATGTAGAAGGAGTGGTGACTGAGTTAAGCTTTGATGGTTCTCCAGTTTCAGTAGTGTTGAAGAATGAATAACTGGATAATGAATAAATTGAACTGGATGAAGTTGATTTAGTCAATAAAGAAGAAGTTGTCTGATCAAAGGACAGGCTGGTTTGAGTAATCGAGGTGCTCCTAGCTGATGTACTGATGAAACTGACCAGAAGACTAGAACCGGAAGGGCTAGACCTGGAACTGGAACTGGAACTGGAACTGGAAGAGCTAGAAACTGAACTAGAACTTGCAAGTGAGCTAAAAATTGAGCTTGAGCTTGAGCTTGAGCTTAAGCTTGTAACTGAACTAGAACTTGCAAATGAACTAGAAATTCTGCTTGATACTGAGCTTGAGCTAGAAAGAGAACTCAATGAACTTGAACTTGAACTTGAACTTGGACTTGGACTGAAGCTGGACAAGCTTGTGCTTGGAGCAGGACTTGATGTACTTGAACTAGTTATTTCAGAAGAACTGATTAAGGATGTTGGAGTGGTTGAGCTTGGAGTGACTGTCGTGTTGACAGAGGAAGTTAGCAGAGGTGGAGGAGTGGAGTATTCTTCACAGTCATCTGAATCCCAGTCAGGAGAAGAAGAAGGGACTTCCAAAGTTTCACAATCCTCATCATCGTCTCTTTCAAATAAGTATTGTGGAGCCTCTCTTGTAATGTGTAGAACAATATCAGTGTTGTAGACTGCGGTTGTAGCTAGTGCATTGGCTATACAACTAACAAAGGCAAGATAGTATAACTTCATGTCGCAAGAAAAACTTGGTGATAAAATAAATCAATTAGAGAGTATTTCAACTGTTTATATACTTTTATTTAGGCAGTACCACATTACTTCGTTGAAACATTGGTTAATTAATAAATGTGATGGTCGATTTCAGTTTTTTTGCAATACTTCCTATTTGGTTAGACACAATGAAAGTTGCAAAAAAAGATAGGTTTTTGTGTCACAAATGAAAACACACCTGCGTCAATTTTCTTACCAGAATAAGGAAAGGAAAAGACTAAAGAATGTTTTAGGTGAATCCAGATATGAACTATTGATGTCCACTCGGTGCTTGATACCCATCAACTTTTCACTACACATTGTATTAATTTAATTTATTAATTTCATTAACTTTTAAGATTTTTACATTTCTGAAAAAAGTAATAGACTGTCATACAGAACATATATTTTTATTCAACGTCACCAACTCGCCATACTTCCAAACCGATGATCTTGAACTTTCCTACACTGTGTGATTCTCCGACTTCATTCAACACTTCGTTTCCAAACGTCTCGCACGGATAACTGACGCCATTGTAGAGTGACTTATCGATCCAGAGTCCGTTCTGACCGTTGGAAGAACCCACAGCAATGAAGTTTTGGTCGGAGTAGATGATATTTGGGTTGATGCCCGTGTACATAAATGCCTTGAACCGTGTTTCTTTATGTTCAAGGTCTGTTTCAGGAGTGTTTGATAATATTTGGTGGGGGTGATACTTTTCTGTTTTCCACACAAAACACTGGCCATTGCCGTAGTACCGTTTGGTTTCGACCGGATGCAAGTGTTCGTTTAGAAAACACCCAAACTTATTTCCTTTCTGGTCACTAATCACCAACACGTATCCCTGCGCCCGTTTTGGTTTGTACAGCTGCGCTCCACCCGCAACTATTCCCTTAACAATGGTATCACCAAAACCCTTTTCTGCCTTTGCCTTGCGGAGTTGCTGGAGTTGGTGTTCTGGATCACAGTTGCGGTAAAGCGTCTTGAGCGAGATCCCGTGCTGCTCCAACGAATATACCAACGTCCAGTCGTCGTAGAGCTGTAATCGTGACGGAAGCAAGTTTCGTATGTTGGTGGCCAACTCCATGTCTAGCCATCGATGTTTTGTCGATGGATGGTATCCATTGAGGGTTAGTGGAGATAAGGGCGGTATTGAAGGTTCACGAGGCACGGGGTCGGGTTGTGGTTCCTTTGATGTATCTGATCGTGTCATCAAGCGTTCGAGCAACGTCGACGTTCGTTTGACGGGCTGCGGCGTGTCTGGTACAGGATCTGTGCTCGGTACCGGCAATTCGTCTGCTTCGTCCTGGTCTCTGTTTCTACCGGTAAAGAGTCCCATGGGATTGTCTGTGTGTTCTTTTTAGAGCTATACACGTATCAGAAGTAAGCTGGGGTTATTCGTAGCGCCCCAGAGTGCGGAGCCGCACCATATTGGCCAAGAGTTCGACTCCGACCTTGACCCCATCGATAAAAAACACACCACTAAATGCCAGTTCCAACTTCGAATCGAGGCCAGCAAACCCCGCACAGCCCATCAAAATGCAGTTGACTTTCTGGTTCTCGTCCTTTGAAAGATATCCCCTCATGTAATCGAGGATCTTTGGGTACTCCTGCGCGTCGCCGAGGTCGCACACGCCCATATCCAACGCCTGCGTGCGATGGAACTTGTGGTGAGGAAACACGTTGTCGTCGTTACCGACAAAATCAATGATTGCCTGGTCCAAGATCGGTTTCCACGCGCTGCCCGACGTCACGATCACCAGCTTCGAGACAAACGGATCCATTAAACTGTAGAGTAACGTGGCCTGCATGATTCCCAACGCCGGTTTCTGGAACTGTGAGGCCAAAGCTTTGGTCAACGGATGGTCTGAGTAGCAGCACACCAAGAAACCGGCGTAGTGCTCGGTATCGTGCCTCAGAAGCAAGTCGCCAAAACATATGGTGCTCGATTTCATGGACGTTTCCTCATCGCAGATCTCGGCGGGGGCTGTCGATGGAGCGGTGTAGAAATGGAACTTGAAGCCTTCGGGTGCAACCAAGTCCTTGGCCAAGTTTTCGGTCACGCTCCGGGACGAATTGGGGTTGATTATAAGAATGTCGTACATGAAGAAGAGCGTGTTTTCACGGCAAAAAAGAAGACGTCCTGCGCTGATAAGCGCAGGATAACAAGTACAGGAATTAGACTGCGAACGGGCCGAAAACAGACCGTTCCTCAGTTCCGCATCCGGGACGACGTCTTAGTATACGTTTGGACGCAGTGTCCTCCGGGATCCCACCATGTAAAGGACAGACACTGTTGTTTTGCCTGGGGATAGGAGAGTTAATAAAGCGGGAGTGGCAGGGGAAAGTGCATCACCGCACAAAGCACGTTGAGTTGATAGGAAAAAAGTTGTCACAGTGTGTCCATCATTTTGTTGCAGCACCATCAATGTCGTTCGTGGCGGTGATTGACTCCACCAAACACACGCTCCAATGGTCCAGGTCGATCATGTCGCTTGCATCGATCTCTGACCACATCAAGTTTGTTATTTCCCCGAGCTCAGTGTCGCTTTCGGCAGTCAACAGTGCCCGCACCGCACACGCAGAGATCATCTTCAAGCACGCGTTCTTTTATGAATACTCGGTTGATTTCAACAATGTGCTACCAGAAGGCTACGAGGAAGACGAGACAGAGCGGCTGTACTCGTTTCTCGTACTATCAAAACATTTGGCCACATTGTTCCGTAACATCGACGCCAATGACTTGGACTATGTTTGTTTCAAGATCTACTGGGACATGAACGCGCCCATCACCATGAAATACAAGCTCCTTATTGAAATCAAGACAAAGAAATTGATCATCAAGAAGTACCAGACCAACTACCAGCCCGTGGTCCGCAACACAGTCAACATCGCGTCCATATACAAGAAACAGGTCCATAAACAACAAAAGATAACCGACCAGACCCGAATAAACTACATCGTGATCGAACAGGCGGTGCCGAAACTGTTCTTGGACATGATCCCGGCCAATACAGAAGATTTCAAGATCGACGTCAAGAACGAAAAGATCCTGTTCACCGGATACACAAAACAGATTCTCAAAGACAGAGAATACTTGAAACAACCAATGTCGGTCACAATCACCATCAACCTCGATGAATTGGTCAACTCCAACATGAATACCATAAATACTCAAGAGGAGCCGTTGAAATGCTCTGTCAACTTCCGGTTGCGTGAGTTCAAGAACTTTATCAACTTGATCGCTACATTCAATGCATCCTCCGACAAGGAGAACGAACTCAATCCAGATAATGATGATTGTTTTGAGATCCTTTTCCGTAACCCTGGCGACCCAATTTTGTTTGAATCGGAGAATCCTAACATATCTATACAATATATCCAATTCACTTCTGAAGAGACGCCTCCAGAGGGAGGGACCAACCTTGTTCCGAAAGCATTACGTAAACAGGACGGACTTGTACTTCAGGACCATGTGGTGGAAAAAATTCAGAATCTCGACGTGGTGGAGCCTTCAAGCTCCCACCCTTTGCATGTACAATCACGTCCACTCAATAACACCAGGCCCCGAGGAAGAATTAGTGTTGCTAGCGGAAAGTCAGCCATCAAGCCATCAAAAGTGCACCAGCCAAGTCAGCTGGCTGGATCGGCTGGTGCTACCCAGGATGAATATGTTACATATGGTAGAGACGTGACACCAGAACCAAGGCTAAAGAAACAGAAATCCGTTCCTCAACGCAAAATACTTCACGGTGACGAAACTGACTATTCCTCAGATGATCAGCAACAGGAAATGGAATTGGGACCGACACAAGTTGGAACCAAGCCCAAATCGTTGTTTGATTAAAATGGCGGCGAATAACGGTTCCCAAATTTGTCTTGAACCGAGCCATGGTTCACATGCATACTCCAAGGTTTATCGTCGGTGGTGTAATTAGTTGGTGGTAGCTTAAAAGGTAATCGTATAGGAATAATGGACGACGAACTACCCGTATCACTGCCGTAGCTTGGGACCAAAGTCTTTCCTTCCTGGGGAATGATTACCACTCCAAGTTCATAGCTAGATATCGAATATTGAGATGGATCTGCGGTGGTAGTACCTGCCCCCTTTCCTATTCCCCACGCTTGTTTCGATAAGTTATGGCTTCCGAGCAAAACCCATCGCAATGTTGACCAATTGTCGCCATTGTCACACGCAAAGAGCTTAACATGGGGAGGCACACGTTCGCGTCCACTCACATCTTCAGACGCAGCCCATCGCCGAAGATACGGCCTGATATTCTGTTCGTACTGAGCTTCGTGGGTCTTGGACTTGGTATAGTTGAAGTGGATCGCCTGTCCGGCTCCAAAGCCTATATTGCTGCTGGCAATCTCAGAAACAGTGGGATAGATCAAGTGTGGAGTGTAGTTGTGTTGTTCCTGGTGGGCTTTAAAGGTACTGCCACCCGGTTTGAGGATCATGAATGGTTGATTTTTGGAGAACACCAACGGACACAAGACATGGGAAAAGATCGATGCCGTTTGACCCCTTGCCGTGCTGAATGGATACGAAATAGACGTCACTTGTCCCAAGAAATTGTACTTCTTCTGTCTCCGAGAGTTGTCCACAAGCAAGTCGTTTGCACTGAGGATCTGGTGCAACCGCCCGTAGCCGTATGCTTCGTCGTCGTTCATGTCGTACTTTCCTGGAGCCGACGCCAATAGTTCGACGGTCACCAGCAGAAAATCGTAGCTCTGCAACTCCGTGGCTAGGCAATTCAATGTGGAGCTGCGGTACTTGTGGATATAGGACTGGAGCGTGCGCTTGAACCTGGCTCCAAGCGTGGTAGAATCGTCGTCCGGCTTCTTGGGCAAACGGCCTGATCGCCATAGCATCTGCGTGAGTCCGCCAAAATCAAGTTTGGTCAAGTTACATGTCATTACCACCACCTCACATGTCTGATCCTGGAAGAAATTGATCATCATTTTGGTATGGTGGGTTCCGAACCTGTCTGGGAGCGGTGCCCGTACGTGTCTGATGTTGAAGTTAGCCGTGATGAAGTCGTGGTCCGGGTCGGCTGGGTCCATGAGCTCGGAGCCGGTGATGAAGGTGATTCTTCTCTTCTTGGCCACCGCATCGGGATGTAAATGGGTAAGAAAGAACGCCACGTCCACGTTGAAGTTGAACTGGTACGTTTCGTGCAAATCCTTGGTGCCGATGAGCGAGTTTATGAGTACTGTGTCATGGTTAACGTGTGGGAAAGCATCGCCATAGCTTGGGTTGAAAAGAAGTTGAATCGGTGATCGTGTCACCGCGTCTTTGAGTTCATCGTCAGAAGCGACTTCAATCACCTCGATCTTGTGGCGTTTGTTCCAATGCCGAGCAGCGGCCTGTGCTGCTGCTGACCGTTTTCGTTCCATCAAACACCTGGCAAGTGTTGGGGTTGAAGAAGATTGTGGCGGCTTTAGGCGAAGATTTGCAGCCGGAGTATAAAACCGCGCCACGACACCATTAAATTGCAGGGTGCATTATGACCATCAGTTTCAATTATAGCGACGGCGAAATTGTCTCGTCTCCCACTGTGATTATCAGTGGACGTACGTCTACAGCGCTTGGACGTGGTGTGATTACGTTTACAAACAACAAAAATGCCGTGTTTCCTCCCCAGACTTTTGAGATCAATAATAACGGTAACTTCAAGGCCATTGTCCATGTTTCGCCCGAAACAAACGAGTTTGAGGTCGAGGTGATTGAAAACGGCGTGATTTCTCCGTTTGGGTTCCCAGACTTTAATGGCCCGCCCAAGGTTGTGGATAAAGCCAGCTTGAAGCTCTCGTTCTATCCTCTCCAGAACAAACCGGTTCATTTGTGTCTCATTGTGGGCAGAGACTCCAACGGCTCATACGATATGCCCAGCTATAAGTTGCAGCGGGGCGAGGTCGCTAATCTCGACACAGCAGTTCGGAAACTCAAGGTGGCTGGAAGATTGATGCAAGCATTCACCCATGATGAAATGAGACGGGTAGGTTTCAGCAACCGGACTTTCCAGTTCACAGAAGAGCTGCAGAACCACCAGGGGATCTTTGGGTATTCTGTGGACTCGCCAAAAGCTCATCAGGAAGTCAAGGTCCATATCTTGCGGTCCCCCAAAACAGTAGCAGAACTCAGAGACCCCAATTTGGCCCAACAGAACTCACGGGCTACGGACTCTGGTGGTCTTTTCAGCCACGCCTTTGATCTTATCAAGAAAACACCAGAACTTTACGACCCAAGAACACAAACAGCTGCACAATGTGCGTGTATTTACCTCGATTCGACGTTTGACAAGAGAAACGACATGATCTTGACCCATGCCGCGCTTGGAGGCGGTGATGGGAGTGTCAGACTCGCGATCTTTGGCTCGCATGGACTCCATTCGTGGCCAACAAACTTTCCGCAAGTCCAGCCATGCTTCCTTGATGCGACCCATTTGTCAAAGAAAGAAGTTGCTAACGACGCCAACGAGTGTGGAACAAGCTGGGAATGCTTCAACATCACGCTCGGAGCATTCATGCACGAAATTGGTCATTTGTTGGGATGTCCTCACCAGGTCAATGGAGTCATGTTGCGTGATTATATCTGGTGGAACCGGTCGTTTATGACAAGAGAATTGGAATCGCTCCGGAATCATACACGGTCAGAAATGGTGGGTTCAAACGGACAATGGCAGCAGCTGTGTCACTGGAACATCTTGGATTTGATCCGGTTCTTGTACCACGACTCGTTCAGTTTGCCCGTAGATAAGTTCGAGAAGCTTTATTCTACCACTAAGGCTCCTGATGGCAGCTACGAAAAGAACTCCGCTCCAACTGTCTACCACACTCCACTGGGTGAGGTGTTGGTAAAGTCCAACTGTGGAATCTACTTGGTTGAAGTTGTCACGAGAGATTTGGCTCGTTACCATACTGTTTACTACCCGGAAGCATATAGAGGAAAGGGACTTGAACATTGCGTCAAGTTGGACTACAAGTCGCTCTATAGCTCGCTCAAAAACAGCACCAACGAAGCAGACGATAATTTCGACGTTCGGATATTGCTGTTGGGGGGCGAGTTATACATTTCCAACTACAAGAAACAGTATTCCAAGGGAGCCAATCTCATCAAGAGCGATTTTGGCTTGAATCGTGGTACGATCTTAGGGTTCAAGAGTGAAATCTTGGGGTCCACCAAAGATGGACTGCCCATTGTGGTTGGGTTCGATATCAAGTCTATTTACAAGGTCCACATTTATCATGGCCATGCGTTGGACGGAATTAAGTTCTTTTGTCAGCAACAGAATAGTGATGCTCCTCCACCGGTTCCGCCACGCAACTACCTCAATTCGCTTGTGCACAAGATGAAATCTGTGTCATTGAACGATAACCAGGCAAAAACAGTTGTTTTCGGACACCAAAGATCCAACCAATCTGAGTTTACGTTGAACGAAGGCGAAACCATCGTCAAGTTCCATTTCCGCAACGGACAGTGGGTCGATGCTGTCCAGTTTGAAACCAATGCCGGCCGCAAGTCTCCATGGTTTGGAAACGCTACTGGAGGCCACTTGTCAACGTTGGAGGTTCCCAGCAGCGAGTACACCATTGTGGGGATGTACGGTTACGTTGGTGACTGGGTTGATGGCATTGGTGTTATATATGCTTCGAGATAGTGACTTCAAAATTATTCGTATTGTCTTTCCATTACCTTATCGCGAGCCTGGTTGTACTCAACTGGCCACTGGTTGGCGACTCCAACCGTGGTAGATGTGTCGAGAAATGGAATCAACGCTGGTTTCCGTGTTCCAGATTTCAAATTGCGTACTCTCTTGTCAAGCGCTTTCATATCAGACATCATACGTTGCACTTTACTGACGCTCTTCTTCAGGATGGGATCGTACTGCGCAGCAAAGTTATGGTTGTATAGTTCTTGCAACCGTTTGAGACGTGCTGCCAATTCGTCCTGTTTTTCTATAATCTTCTGGTTCTCGTTGTTGAGCTGACCACTGACTTGTGCCTGTAGCACCAAAGACTTATCGAGCTCCACCGAGTCCAACGCATGGGCTAGTGAATTGGATAAGTAATTGGCGTAGTCGTTCAAACTGGCGTACTGATCTGTTTGGATCGCACCAGTCTCTTCCTCACTGAGCATATACGAGTCGGAATCCGTATCTTCACCGTAACCATTATTGTTTTCCTCTAAAGAAGTGTGTTCCATGGGGTTGTATGTGTGTGTAGCGATAACACTATTTCGTCTGTATCACGTGAAAACATCTTTTTAGTCGTGTCTGTCACCCGAAATCACCTCTATGCAAACCCAACAGTGTGAGAATCTGGCTTTATCTACAACCACTTCAACCGCATGTCGTCATTCCAATTACAAAACTCAGAGGTATTGGCACGACTTAAACCGTTTGGGATTCTGTTTGAAAAATCCTTGAGTGATTTGATCAAAGGAATCCGATTGCATTCAAAGGATACGCCCGAAAGTCTTTCGGCATTCTTGGATGCGGCGATTTTGGAATGCAAGAATGAATTGAACACCAACGACTTGGAAACTAAAGCCATGGCGATTCTCAAGTTGGCATACTTGGAGATGTACGGCTTCGACATGTCGTGGTGCAATTTCCAGATTTTAGAAGTGATGTCGTCTTCCAAGTTCCAACAAAAGAGAATCGGATACTTGGCTGCGATTCAGTCGTTTAAAAACGAACAGGATCTCTTGATCTTGGCCACTAATCAGTTTAAAAAGGACTTGGGCTCGTCAAACCACATTGAAATCGGTTTGGCCTTATCTGGGATAGCCACCATCGTCACACCAAACCTTTCCAAGGATATCAACGAGGATGTCTTGATGAAATTGAACCATTCCAAACCATACATCAGAAAGAAGGCCATTCTTGCCATGTATAAGATCTTCTTACAATATCCTGAAAGTTTACGTCTCAATTTCCACCGGGTCATTGAAAAACTCGAAGATTTAGACGTTTCTGTGGTTAGTGCCACCATCAACGTCGTGTGCGAAATCTCCAAGAAGAACCCTCATATTTTCATGAATTACCTTCCCAAGTTCTTTGCCATTTTGGAAGAAACAAAGAATAATTGGTTGAGTATTAGAATCCTCAAACTCTTCCAGAGTTTCTCGAAGGTTGAACCCCGTATGAAGAAGAAGATTTTACCAACAATATTGAACTTGATGCAAGAAACTAGTGCCACTTCCTTGATCTATGAATGCATCAATTGTATTGTGAATGGCCAGATGCTTTCACACGATTCGTCAAAAGATAAAGAAACGGCCAAAATGTGTATTAGAAAATTGATGGGGTTCTTTGAGACAAGAGACTCCAACTTGAAGTTCGTGGGATTATTGGCCTTGATTAATATCCTCAAGGTTTTCCCGGAATTTATGCATAGAGTAGATGGTGTTTCCAAGGTAATCATGGAATGCCTTGCTGATCGTGACATCATTGTGAAACAAAAGGCATTAGAAATCTGCCATTATTTGGTCACTGATGATAATATCGTGGAAGTAGTAAAGTTATTACTTACACAATTAATTCCTTCAGATAACTATACTGTTCCTGAATCCATCAAAGAAGAGATCACAACCAAAATCCTCCAGATTGCAACACAAGATAATTATGGCAAAATCCCCAACTTTAAATGGTATATTGCGGTGTTGAAGGATATCATTAATTTGACCTTGCTTCCATTACCATCTTCCACCAGTACAGTGACCACATCTCAAGAAACAGCAGACATAATTGCAAATGCGTTGGGTAAAGAATTCAAAAGCTTAGCAACCAAGGTCCCTTCCATTAGAACTTTCATTCTTAATCGAGTAATTATTGAGTCTCTTTTGGATGTTAGAATTGTGGAATTATGTCCTATTTTGTTAAGGGATTTCTACTGGATTATAGGTGAGTACATCAAGGAATTAAGGTCTATCTCAGAAGCTGATAACAGTGACAGTGAGGACGAAGAGGATGATTTCCAGACTGGAACAAGACACTTAGTGCTTGCTCTTGGAAAGAAGATCCAGGTATTCAATTCTCTTGTTAACCACAAAATCGATGAATTAATGGAGCTTTCTGTTCACTTGAATTTTCCAGTATCGGCTAGGATCATTGAAATTTCTAACGTAGACGTGTTAGTTGTTTTCATCCAAGCGTTAATCAAACTTTTCAATGGAATCGCATCAGATTATATTGAACTTTATCTGCTGAACGGAAAGTTACCTCTGGACAAGTTCAATGATCTTGCTTATTTCTTGTACAAATTGATTGGGTTCCTTTCTAACTGGGAATCTCATTCTAATTATGAAGTGCAAGAAAGGGCGTTATCGTGGTTGGAATTTCTCAAATTATTATTGGAAGCAATGACAGCAAATGATATGAAAAGCATTGAAAAGTTAGAAAGTGAAGATGTTGAGTATTATAGAAAGTTGGCCCTTACAAAACAGGAGGAAGTAAAAGGAAGTGAGAGTGAAGAGGTTAGTGACCCAGAATCAGACGAAGAAAACGATCAAACCGAAGAAGACGATGAATCCGAAGAAGATGACGAATCAGAAGAAGACGATGATTATGAAAATTTGGACTCTTCAGAAGAAGAGGAAGGAGACGTGGAAGAGGAGGAGGAAGTTGTTGCTACAGAACAAAAGATTGAGACAGAAATAAGCCAACTTGAATCAGGTTCAGTTACAGAAGAAATTAACACTGAAAAGGATTTACCTGTGTTGCTCACTGCCGTTTTACCTTCTTTCTTCACATCATACCAATTGAACCCTATTGCAAAGAACACTCAACAAAAGATTCCATTACCTGAAGACTTGGATTTGGATACTCAAATCAATTCACCTCCATTTGAAGTGCTCAGTGATATAGAGGATGACGAGAGTGATTATAATCTCTTTTTATCTGACGATGAATCTCTGTCAGAAAAGAACTTGATTGATTTATCGAGAGATGTCGTGGAGAATCCAGTTAGGAAACAGGAACGATTAGATAAGATGAAGGATGATCCATATTATATAACATCTGACAAGAAGAAACTGAAATCGAAGTCAAAATCACGTCTTTTGTTGGCTGAAGATATCAGTTCACCCTCACCAGAAGCTTTCAGTGAAAGAACATCTATTGTGTCTGGTGTAGACAAGAAAAAGACAAAGACAAAGTCAAAGAAATTGAAGAAGGAAAAAGTGGTCATTTTATCGGAAGAGACCATTGAAGGTGAAAGCAACGAACCAGAAATTGCTGAGATGATAAGCAAACCCAAGAAAAAGAATGGAGTATTGAATTTTGGCACAAACTTGGACAACTTTGATTTAAATTCATCCGCAACCTCAGAACAACCAACACCCAATGGAGCCAACGATTCGGAGTATAATATCGACATCGATGAGTTACGAAAGCAGTTAGTTGAGAAGGAGATGCTATCAGAAGCAAAGAAAAAGTCAAAGAAAGAGAAGAAAGAAAAGAAAGAAAAGAAGATGAACAAGGAGAAATCACTAGAGACGAAAGAAGGTAATAAACAGAAACCAAGCAAACCTAAAAAGAAAAAGGCAGTTATAGAATAAGTTTATTAGCAATTAGCAAATTTAATGAGAACTTTGTACATACTATTACTTCTTAGCAACAAGAGGAGCTGTTTCCGAAATGATTTCGACTTCAGAATCAGTGTTGACGTCTGAGGCAGGATCTCTGCGGTCGTCATCTTCTTGTTTCTTGCCACTGATGGTAGAAAAGCCAATTCTGTGATAGACCTTTGTCATTTCCTCTCTCACTTTTAAGGAAAATTCAGTAACATCTTCATTTGTCTTCAAGTCAGTGGTTTCCATTGGAGGCAAGACTTCAATGTTGATTTCACCGCAATTGAAAACCTTGTTTTTGGCATTAAAAATGGTCGATGTGTTACTGACAACAATAGGAACAATAGGAATGCCTGCTTGCTTTGCAAGGTGGAACGCTCCTTTCTTGAAGGGTAAGAATTCCAACGATTCAGCCCCGGATCTTGTACCTTCAGGGAAGATGAACAAAGCCCTCTTCTTTTCCTTCAATGTTTGCAAGGAAGATTCCAAGGTTTTTCTAGCCTTTTCACCTTTGCTCCGATCTAAGAAGAACGTACCAGAAAGGTACATGAACCAGCCCAAGAAAGGTACGTATTTCAAAGAGCTCTTACCAGTGACGGTGTAGCAGGGCTGGAAAATTCTGGCCAAAACAAAGATATCCAAGGCAGACTGGTGGTTGGAAATATAGATAGCAGGGAGCGTACCTAAATGTTGTTCATTGATGATATTGATCTTGACACCAAGAAGAGTGGAGAAAGAGTAATAGAATGATCTGGCAACTGTATATTGCGCATACTCGATCTTGTTGGCTATTCTAAGGGCCACAGAAGCAGCCACACCATAAAGAGCACAGACAGCTAGTAAACCACCAAATGCCACAGACTTGAGGTAAAACTTTATACTCGAAAAGAATGAAGGCATTGTCTCACCAACTGGACTTGTTTCGTCTGGTGAATTTGTAGTTTTTGGGTTAATATAATATTGATTGGTTTGTGCACGACCAAACAATTCTCACGATTTGTAGAAAAGACCACTGTAAAGAAATAAAGAAGTAAGCGAATTGAATGAGGATGGTATCAAACTGGGAGTATGAAAGTGTTAAATTTTTTTGAAAGTGATATTGATTTTTCCACTATTAACTATATCCAATTCTTCTAGGCCTTTGTATTTGTTGGGTTCAGGTGTTGCAACCCTGAAAGTGTATTTGACACAACCTTAAACCTTAAATACGTAATTCAAACGAGAAAGCAACCGATTTCGAGAAAACACAAAGGTCTAGTCGGGACTATTCCGGAACATTGAAGGATACACCGGTTTATTTATTCTGTGAAATATATTTGTTACATAGCTAGCTCTATCGTTGATGTGTGTTCTTCACAGAATGGAGTGCTTAATGCGTAGTATACAATTAGACCAGACCCATGAGTCAGCATTGCTTTTTTTACTGTTCAATCTTCTTTGGTTCACCGGAAGTATCGTAGTGGTGCTTAAGCCATCTGAACCCCTGACCCAATTGAGCAAATTCGTTGACGAAGTGACATCCAAACAACAAGTAGTTCTGAGGAGTCACAGCCATGGCGTATCTCATAAACACCAACGAGTATACAATCAACGACCCGGTCATAGGTCCACTGATCAAATCAGGGTCTTTCTTCAAGTCCAAAATGGCAGCAACGGGGATCCCAAAGTTGGACACTGGACCCCAGAAATGTGTCGTACAGACGTACTTCAACGACTGCTTCGAAAAGAGAAAATCAGTGAACTTCTTGAAACCGGACATCTTGTGTAGTTAATGTTTAAAGGAGTCACAATTTGTCCAAGGTTGTTTCGGGTAAATTTTTCGGTGGTGGATTGGGGAGCTCCGAGTCACGTGTAAATTATACCATTGAAACCCCACCTTTGAAAACTTTGGAACAGTTGCAAAAAGGGAAACCCTCTAAGAAAAAAACCTCTATTAAATTTTATTATACTAAAATATACAACTGTTTATTTAAGCTCATCCTTTTTGGATGACGGTAGATTGGTCTGCTGCTGGTTGTAGTACGTAGAATGAACGTATTGCTGAGCTACAGAAGGCATGCCATAATTGGGCTGCTGCTGTTGCTGCGGCATGACATTGGTGTATGATTGTTCAAGCACAAAGCCAGGAACAGCAGCTTGCTGACCATAATTGACTTGGTTCAACGATTGTGAAATCGGTTGCTGCAACTGGTGTTGGAGATGTTGCTGATTATACTGCAGTGCCAACAGAACATTGTAAGGCTGCTGTTGGTTTAAAGGCGGAAGCTGATGATGTGGAAGCCCTGGTGCGCTCATATGTTGACCAATATGGAGGGGAAGCCGCGTCTGGGAAGCCAGCCCCACCCACGGATTGCTAAGATTCATAGGGGGCGAGTTATAGTCGCCATATACCTCGCCATGTGATTCTGAGTATCTTGTTTTGTTGGTAATCAAATCATCCACACCCGCAACCGATCCTTCACGTGCAGTCTGGTACGAGTTGGATACTTTGCTTCCGGTGGTCGAAAGAAACGTCGACCCACCACCAACCGATTCATGGTTCGCTGACTGTGGTCCATCATCACTTGGTGTGTTCAAATAAAATGGCAAATTCTCAGGACTAGTAAGCCAAAAGGGATCGTGTAGATTGAACCCGTACATAGAATTGAATTCCTGTTCATTGTGTTCCCTCATATGTGTTGAATGGCCAGTAGAGCTACCTGGAACAGATCGACTATCGTACCCCTCCACTTGTTCTGGTTGCAGAGTTGTCTGCAGTTGCGAGGTGGCGGCGGGAATATGCACAGCCTGCGAGGCAAGCTGTTGCGTCTGTGTATGTTCTTGTTCCTTCTCTAATTCTTTCTGTAGTTGTTTCTGCCGTTTCATCTCAAGCTCTTCATTGATATGTTTCTCCTCAGCCAATCTAGTTTCTTCAGATTTTTGTATATCGTATATCATCTGGATATATCTCAATACCTTTTGAATTATGTACACGATGTTGGTTGACCACAACTTATTCAGAGCCTGTAACACAGTAGCGACATGTATGTTGAAGTGCAATAACGAACTCAAGCCATGTTCTAAATGTTTTAGCAATTCGTTATTCAACAATGCATCGGATCTGCTTCTATTCTTAACAAAGTCTTTGGATTTATAATGCAAGAATGTAAATATGACAATAATTCCTTGATAAATAAAGGAATTAAGGAACGGGTACCACGTCCTAAAGAGTTTCCCTATTTTCAAATTTTTGTTGAGAGTAACGGTCTCGACCTCGTCCACTTCTTTTTTGACTTCAGATTCAGTTTGTGAATGATACTTGAAGTATTTTTCAACCACGTCATTTAAATAAGTCGTAACAAAGATATTCAATAGTTCCAAGAACTTCATCATGGAAAAGATTGCATTCTTTAGGATCAAATCATATTCACTGATCTTTTCAAACTTATTAATAAATGGTTCAAACAATTTGGCCTTATTGATGTGAAGAACAATAAGATCAGTAATGATATTGGACTTGTCGATGTATAACTTCTCTTGTGACTCTGAATCCTCAGTCTCATTTTCCACATAGTTATCACTCATAAACACCTCTAATGTTTTAATCTCTTGTTCAAATTTGGCATTCAAGGCAAGCAAATCATTCATTGTAAAATCAATCATAAAGTTTTCAATCAACATGGAATTAGATAAGCGAAGACACTCGCTGACTCCGATTTTTAAGAGAGCATCGATCCTGGCTCTGTTATCAGTCAAGAATAAATGCTTGGAACTGGGACTGCTTTTAAGGACAGTTGAAGTAACCTGGATGGAGATGGGATTTGGTCTTCCTAAAATAGAACAAATTTGTCCAGTTATATCCTTGAGAGCAAACCAAACTTTGAATCTGTTAATATCCGATGTTACTTGATCCTCAGCTTCTACATCGTCTGCTTCGCCATGTTTCAGAGAGGTGGTGGAATGTCGAAGTCGACCCATCACATGTAAACCAATAGCATATGCAATTGAACAAGAATGGAACATCATCGACCAACACTCTTCATATCTTTGGTCAATAAAGTGCCACTCAGTACAAAGAATATAAGATTGGATGGTTAATATCGACTCGTTAATCAAGTTATGTCTGAGCTTTTCAAAACTGTGGAACAAGACATTTCTGCAAAGATAAGTCTTAAATTTGCTATAGTGAATTATCGTAGACGAGTTAAGGAGTCCTAGTTCAACAAATTGAGAAGGAGTAAGTTTCAGGATCGATAAAACCAAGATCATGTAGAATAGTAGCAAGTCGTCATCATTTTCCCATTCTTGATCCTTAATTGATTTATACTCATCTAGAAAGTTGAAAACTTGGTGACGAGGAATAAATGTTTCATAGTGACGGTTGGATTTGAAGAATAAGTCAACCAATTTATAGATAATATCAAGGTTCAAAGTATGTAACTCTTGATCGGTTTCTGAGTCTGTTGTCATATCCGGGTCATTAAAAATAGCATGGGAAAGGAGAAGAACGGGCAAATGTTTTTTGGTAAGACTCTGCTCTACCAAAGTAGAACGGATGGAATCTTCGGTCACTCTTGATTCGGATGACTGGAAAGAATATTCGGAAGGAGGATCATTATTCAAAAGTTTTTGCTTTTTACTCGGTTTCTTGCTTGAAGTATCATCCAAGTATCTGGTATGTTTTGGGGCAATACTTGGGCCTGCTTCATTTCTCTTGATCAAATCATTTCCGGACTCTTCATTTTTCAAGGTTTCAATCATGAAACTAGAAGATTGGGGACCATAATATTTTTCACCAATTTCCGTGGTTTCTCCAGAAATAATAATAGCTTGTCGAGAAGTTAATAAATTCAAGTCTTTAATTAGGCCTTTCTTACTGGATGATTCCTTTGGTGACTCGTCACTCGCATCTGACGCAAGTTTGTGGTTCGTCTGGCGAAGGAAATCATTTTCCTTTCGAAGCAAATCGATCTCACGTTTCATTCGAAAAAACTGAATATCGTGTTCATTTTGGAAGTTGCGTGGGAGGGGTTTGTCGTCTTCAAAAGGTGGAGGAGAATTTGTTTCATCTTCAACGATCTTATTATTTCTGAATGTTGGTGGGAAGTTGCAGGGAACGGATCGTTTTATGCACTGGTTACAGGGTTTCTTCTTGTTACATTTGATCTTCAATCTTCGACATGAAATGCACGATATGGGAAGTAGTTCAGACATGGCTGTGAAAAGCTTGTCTCACCCCACCTATTTATTGTATGCCAGCTCACCGCGAAGTTTGTCTACACACCTAGTTGAGCTACTGGGCTGTGATTCGGTTGTTGGTGGGTGAGTTGTGGAGGAGATGGAAAGGTATCTGAGTTACCAAACCAAACTATGCAGATGGAGGGTAAAAATGGGGACCCAATTGAGATGGCGTAATGTTATGGTCAAGCTAGATCGGTGATTTGATCAGGAAAGGACAATAGTGGCGCTATAATCAGGTCGGCTCCTCGGTTATTAAGACAAAAGAAAAAGAAACCTGTTACAATAATGGTGATATGCGGCAATGCAAATAGTGTAAATTCGTGATCACCGACAACTGTTACATGCAAATGACCAGTCACTTTTACTTTCCTTCAGAAATCTAATTAGAAGAGATCCGTTGCATATATAAGTACGCCACAAATATGTACCACGAAGAAATTAAATACAAAAAAATACTACAGAAAATACTACAAAAAAAATAATCCCGAAAAATATTGGTAATCCTTACTTAATAATACTTGGGGACACAGTAAAATAGCAATCTGTCAGGGATACATAGGGACTTCCGCTGAGCAGCATTCTCCCTTCTACGGATAATTTGATTGGTGGACCCCATGCTTTGTACTACATATCAAAATATTATTAGTCAGAAGATGGGGGAGGGGACCAAGGGGGACTAGACTACCATTTTACGCCCCCTCCTTAGCGAGGCGGGTTTACGAGAGAGTATTGGCAGAAGAAAGCATAAAACCATCGCGGAAATCCGTGTATGGTGTCCAAACTAAAAAAAACCCTGAAAAATACACAAAACGGTTGTAGTGTCAAGTGGTTTCACATCGCTGGTATTCCTTTAAAGCCGAGTGGCGCTAGGGACAGAATCCGCATACCAGATTTGCGACGCCAGGTCTAAGAACCAAGCAGTTTTTTTAAAAGAGCACTTGCATCCGAAAGATGCAGTATTTTCTTCAAAAATTCGTTATTCAACTCGCTTATTTTTTTTGGAGGTATTGACTCAATATGCTTGGTGAACCAAGGTGTGTAGAAACATAAGATCAAAAACTGTGAGAAATGATCTTGCACCACCTGAATCAATGACCATCGCTGTCTTGGATCATACAGATTAAGTTTCCGGGATAGTTCACGTCTTCTGCAGCCGAGAATTTTGCAAAGAAACAAAACTTTAAAATGAAAAAAAATTGTAAGAAAAAGTGTCTCTCTAGTCTATGCATTCTCATATAAGGTTAAGGGAGGTAGGTTATGAGATGCAATTCAACGAGGAGCGTTGTAATTGATTATCGCAAATAATAAAAAGTTAGCAAGTTTAACCGAGCAAATCCCGCATATCCAGCTAAATCGACACCAATGAGCGTGCTGCGGTACCTTAATTTCTAGAGAGTAAAGAATGAAGAGCGAAAAAGGGTGAAATTGTCCAACTTTATTTTTTTTTCACGCCTCCACGTGATGAATTAGTTACTGGGAGGAACAACGGGCTTATCTCTTATCTTGAGATAGTAAAATTAGTTGATTGAGGGCCCAAAATTCGGGATCTGTTTATACATTTTCATTTTATATACGCATACTTTATTTTTTTTCTCTCCCTTGTTGATGATCAGGGAACCTTACTATGTGGGCAAGTCTTCTTCCATCAAGCCTGCGAATTCGTGGTGCTTTTCGTTTGTCTCGGACGATACACCGCTGATACCAGCGGTATCGCTCATGGCACCGCCTGCTGGTGGAACCAAGCACAGATCAAAGTCGCTTGAACCGTACTATGAAAAGAATAAGAAGATCGGACACCTTCCACCAACGATAGAGGGTTTGTTCCGGTACAGATTCGAGACCATTAAGCACAGAGCCAAGTTGCAGGACAATACTGGCGACTGTGCGATTTTGTCTGATGACGAGGACACTGACGAAATCTACGACACGAGTTTCATCTCGCCACCGATACAACACGCGGCGCTTTCACGCAAAATCTCCGATAATTATAATTCATCGAGTGATGACGAGGATCCAACGTACGATTTGCGGATATTACGCCCAGCCGAGCCCAAACCGTGTTTGGACACCACGGCGCCGCCTCATGTGCATGACTGGGACGATGTTCGGCTGTCGATGCGCGAACGGTCCGATAATCCCAATATCTTGATGAATCCCGTGGCGCGCCGGTCATCAAACACAGTGGTGGCCCCGCTGATTGGAGCGTCGATGGCTCCTGTCAGTGACATGTACGATGTTTCTCACCGCTACGCCGTACGTGACGACTACGATGTGCCGCTGCTGGTGTATATGATTTAGGATTTTGCAACTAAAAATGTATAGTGCGACTAAAAAAAGTCATCAGCTAATGGAGTACAACTACTCACGGCCATCGTCACAACAAGACTCTCGTAAAAGAACGTGGCCTGCCACCGACAATTCTATGATTTTTGACACACACGACGATGCTGGTTTCTTGGATCTTCCAACGCATCTCCCAAACGATGAGCCGAACGATGGGCCGAACGATGAGCTAGAACAAAAACCTCAGCCAATACCTGAAACAGCTGCCGTATCTGCTCCGGCCGATGCTCCTGTTTTCATTCCAGGAACCAATATCACGCTCCAAACAGACGAAGATATCGCCAACTGGATTGCACAACGGAAGAAGAACTGGCCCACACGACAAAATATCGAAAAGAAACAGCACGAACGCAAACTACAAGAATCAAAGCCTGCTGTAAACCAGCCTGAACCCAAAAGAGCCAAGAACGTGTGTCGTTTCTTCCAACAACATGGCCACTGTCGCTTTGGTAACAAATGCAAGAACGTACACGAAGCAGGTGCAACCAAGAAACTTACGGGCCACGAAGCTACACATGTCCAACGAACCATCAACGGCATCGCGGTGTTGATTCCTAAACTATACGCCAAACAAACCACAGGAGCCTCGCTATTTTCCAGTCTTGTCAAGAAAGATCAGTACGAACACGAAAACAAGCTTGTCATTGACTTTGTTCGCTACTTGGAAGCCCAAGGCTTGATTGACCACGATGTCATGAAACAACCATCACGTTAAGTCGCCATCATAGACCCTGGTCGCATCCAACATGATACTGCACTGTTTCGCGATCTCGCCGAGCTTCCCAATCACAATCTCATTGCCCCTACCAAACCCGTAGATCGAGTAACTCAACCCGACGTCTTCACAGAACTTGATCACGTATGGCTGGGCCCTTCTCAAGTTGTGTCTTGGTAAACGAGGAAACAAGTGATGGATCGCCTGGAACTGTAAGCCTCCATGGAAGAAATCCAACCACTCGGGACAATCGACGTCCATGGTGGTTCGGACCTGCCGCGATGGAAACGATTCTGAGACTCCCAAATCTGCCGTCGACATGGCGAAATGAGAAAGCGTGATCTGGACATGGACCATCATCGTGGCGATGTGGCTTACCATCACGTAGCAGAACCGGTTCCAGTTCCCCACCACTGACTTTGTAACCACCAAATAAAAGAACCAGTAGAAAAAGAAACTGAGCCCGGCAAGCTCAAAGTAGCGGAACCACGCCGCCTTGCCCTTTCTAGGCCCGTCTCCGTTGATCAAGTGGACCCACGATAAACGGTACAAGTTGAATCTGCCGAAACAAAGGATCGGGTAGTACATGTAGTTTTGGATGGGGATCATGGCTTTGGCGACAGCATCGAATTCCAACACCTTTTTGTAGTATGTTGAATAGACGTTTTCCATAAGACGAGAGCTGACAGCAAAGAACGGCAAGTGCTGGATATCAGGGTCGTGCACGGGATCGTTGGTGATCAAGTGGTGGACGTTGTGGTTGCGTTTCCACCAGCCCAAACTCAAGCCACCGAACCAATCGGCGATGACCATGCCAAACAAGTTGTCGTACTGGTAATGGTGAGAAATAGAGACATGGCCCGCATCATGAGCAATAAATGTCATCTGGTGCCATGCCATGCCCATCAACAACGCACTGGCGGTGTACCAGCCGAGCTTGAGGAAGGAGAACGAGTAGAGGAACAAGCTGGCAATCTTGATGAGTTCACGGCCGTAGTTCCAGTAATCACAGTCATAAAGGTTTCTGGCGATGATCTGGGCGTGGAGCTCGTTATACTTGTTTCTGAGGATGTTCTGTGTCTTGTAGTCCAACAGCGGGATCGATGCAGCGTCTCGGCGGGACAATGCGTTGTCGTAGTTGGCCAAGATGAGTTTTGGGTCCACCACCACTGATTTCTTGACGGGGAAAAGGGTTTCTGTATTCTGTTCAGTAAGCAACGTGTTCTGGGGCACCACTGGATGGACCGGTCCACTGGGGGTGCCGTTTTTCAGCAATGTTTCCAGAGCAACCGTGTCCTTTGAGTATATTCCTCCCTGGATCGGAGGTAGGAGATGTTCCCATTCGGAGTCGATCTCGCCGATTTTCCATTTGGTGAATGTCGCGATGGTCTCGTCGCTGTGGTACGCGTTCATTTCGTCCGTGGCATCCCGTCCCACCAAATGGTACACGGCCGTGTCGCCGCCAGGATGATGGGCGATCCAAGGCGTCAAGTTCAACACATTGTTTTTGTAGATCACAATCGCTTTGCCTTCGGCAATCAAGTCGATTATCTCTGCCCGGTTTAGGATCTTCATTAATGAATAACTACAAAACACTGCCTTTCTTTTTTTTTTTCTCTCTCTTCTATTTTGCGCGAGTAATACACCGTTTATTAGTCAGGCGATAATGATCGTATAGCACCCGTGGCCTGATACCAACAGCTTACTTAAAAAGAGTCTCGCCAGAACTAAACGCTATGTTTAAGATATCGTATCCCACAGGCAAAATCACAGGAAGAAAGAAGTTATCGTTCATGGTAGAGCTTCCTTCCAACATCCCACTCAACAAGGTCGCGACAAAAAGGTTCTCCCACCGCGCCACAGGCGTATAGCCCGCAATCTTGGTCTCTGTAAGGTACGTATCAATGATGTAGAATGCACTGATCACCACAAACACATAAGCGATGGTTCCTTCGATGGTCTTGTCGCCGCTTCTCCATTTGGTACGGCCAAACTTGCGGCCAATGATCGACGCAAACGAGTCGCCCATTCCCAACGTAATAAGCCCGGAGTACCGCACAATCGAGGTCTTATGGCTCAAAACATCGTACACGATCGGCACCGTGACTCCAACGATCAAGTAGATATACGACATGTTGAGAGGACCCTGTAAATCCTTGGTGTCTTGGAAACTTCGCAACTGGCGATGCAAAAAGCGACCCGCCGCCGTGATCTGGTTCGAACGCACAATCTCCGTGACGATGAATAGCACAATCGCTCCAAGCAAACTGATCAACGTAAATTCGACCTGGTTGATCAAGATCTGTGGATCGATCGTCAACAACATCACCACCAAAAAATGCCAGATCTTTCTTCTAAAGTTGAACTCAATCTTATCGACGCTGTAAAACACGGCAGGAACCGTGATAAGCAAAATAGTAGCCCACGTCGCAAGGAAATGCACGCGTTCCTTATCACTGACAATATACTTGTACAACCATTCAACGGCATTTTCATGTAAGATGTACTCAAGCTGAAAGTTGGTAAGAACGTAAAATACCCCGCCAAATATCAATACAGAGATGAAGTGTGGAATCACACTGTATAACGGATACACGAGTGCCACTCCGGTGGCCAACGAGGTCAATAGTTTTTGAAAAATCACCAATGGTAAATATTCTCCCACCAAGTGTCTGTTCAAAAGCACATTGGTCAACACCACCGAAATCAAATGGACCTCTGCGTTCAGTATACTTTTGCTCTTGCTTTCATTCACATTGGCAAAGTTTAGGGCATAAGAAATGAAGAAGAAAAGAAGTGCAATCTGGAAATAGTTAAAGGTAGCGATCTTCTCGCTCTCGTTATAGATCTCAAAAAACACCGTACTCGTCACAAGACGGAAGACTGGATTGAGATCACTGACAACAAAGTAGTTGAGGGATAAATTCACCACAAAGTAATCGGGATTATAATGCACGATATTGATAAATAACGGCAAGAAGTAACCATAAATCGTGTTGAATTCTGGCAATTTCTTGTTGACATCTTTGTTTCTGATATGCGTAAATATCATTCCCACAAATACCCCAATGAAATTGAACCCGATGGTAGGCCACGTATCTACCAAGTGATCAAACCTGTCCAATGAAGTGTACATGATTTGCAGGTAGTATAAAAACACGCAGGACTGGACAAAATGAATAAACGTCATGTTATCGTTCAAGAAATCTTGAATCATATAGATGTAATTGAATGGGAACGCAGCATTAGCAATATCGTCTTCCTCATCTTCAACGACTTCTTTTGTCGTAGGAATTGGTTCAAGTGGTTCAGAATCTTCGTTCTTTTCACCAGAGTTCTGGAATATCGTAGCAGTGGATCTATTCACTGGTGCCACGTCACCATCCTTGCCTCTTCCACGAGCAGCGTTCTTTCTTGGTGCCATCTTACTGAACAGGTTTCGTCTCCATGATTTTTCATTAAATGTTGGAATGTCCTGTACATAAGATGTATCGTTTTTTGTTCTTTTTTCTTGGATTTTTGTTGCAGCGCGCTTCAAATTTGATAATCAGACGCGTTTTCACAACCACATCCATCAACCGTTCATTACTACCACATTAATGTATATCAAACGCATTATAATCCAAGGTTTCAAGACCTATAAGAACACAACGATTATTGATGAACTATCACCACGCCATAATGTGGTGGTGGGACGTAATGGATCCGGTAAATCTAACTTTTTTGCCGCCATCAGGTTCGTCCTATCTGATGCTTACACCCACATGACACGAGAAGAAAGACAGGGTCTTATTCACGAAGGCTCGGGAACTGTAATGTCAGCATATGTTGAGATCATCTTTGACAATGCCGATGGAAGGCTACCCATCAATAAACCAGAAGTAGCAATTCGAAGAACCATCGGGCTAAAGAAAGATGACTACTCAATGGACGGGAAATCGGCCACCAGATCAGATGTAATGAATTTGTTAGAAAGTGCTGGGTTTTCTCGTTCCAATCCTTACTATATTGTTCCACAGGGCCGTATTACTAGTTTAACCAACTCTAAAGACTCGGAAAGATTGACATTGTTGAAAGAAGTCAGTGGTGCTACCGTGTTTGAAAGCAAACTCAAGGAATCGATGAAAGAAATGAGTAACTCACAGTACAAACTACAAAGAATTGACGAAACTTTGACTTCCATCGACGATCGGTTATCTGATCTTCAAGTTGAATCGGCTGACTTGAAAAAGTACCAGAAATTGGAAAAGAACAAAAAAGTCCTTCAATACAATATCTTTGAAAGAGAGTTTGAAGATCTCAACGAGTCCATTGAGGCACTGGAAGACACCTACGCCAAATTGCTTGCTTCCTCCCAGAAAGATTTACAAGAATTAGAAACACGTGAAGAACTCTGTCAAGAATTAACTACCACCCTCAATGACTTGAAAATCTCATTGAAAGTATCCAACTTAGAGAAGGAACAATCTGAACTTGATTTTAACCAATTATTAAAGGTTATTGCCGATAAGGAAATCAAACTCAACGAAATTAAAAATACTTTAAAAGAGTCTCGCGAAGATGTGGAATTAATACAAAGCAACATCGAAAGCTATCGCAAACTAATACAGGATCATGAGACTGAAATCAAAAGACTTACCCCGGAATTGACTGATCTTCAAACTAAAGAAAGTACCATAAAGCAAGAATTATCTGATTTAATAACTAAGCAAAGAGCTTTGTACTCCAAACAAAATAGATTCCTGAAATTCAATTCGAAAAAACAAAGAGATACATGGTTGAATAAAGAAATATCACTGGTTAAGAAGAAATTACAGTCCAAAGATTTTGAGTTCAACCAGTGGAACCAGGAATTAAAGAGTCATGAATCTAACTTGAAGGACACAAATGCCAAAATCAAAAGCTTGGAAGATTCCCTAAATGACGTAACAAATTCTCAAGAGACTAACCAACTAAAGCTGACAATTCAATCCTTGAAATCCGATATCAATGAATTGAATGATAAAAGAAAATCATTATGGCGTGACGAAATCAGGTACAAGAGTGTTGAAGATTCTATTAACAACGACTTGACCAAAGCTGCTAATTTGGTTAATCAAACAATGGATAGAGCGCAATCTCAGGGTTTGAGCGCAGTTAAATCAATTACAGCTAAATTAAACTTACATGAAAACGTTTATGGCTCCTTGGTTGACCTCTTTAATGTTAATGACAAATATAAAACAGCAGCTGAAGTTATTGGTGGAAACTCCCTCTTTCATGTTGTTGTGGATAACGATAGTACTGCTTCATTGATTATGGACGAGTTGGTTAGATCCAAAGCTGGCCGTGTTTCCTTTATGCCGCTCAACCGTTTGGAGGTGCAAGCCGTTGATTTCCCAGACAGCAACGAGCATCAATGTATTCCATTGATCAAGAAGCTCAAGTACGACGAAAAAGTTGGCAAGGCAATTAAGCAAGTCTTTGGAAGAACCATTGTCTGTGCTGATTTGCAAACAGGATCTGAATTAGCCAGAGGTTACAATTTAACTGCCATCACTTTGGATGGTGACAGAGCTGATACAAAGGGTGTCCTTTCAGGAGGTTTTAGGGATTATAAGAATTCCAGAATAGATGCTTTGAAGGTTCAATCCAAAAAGAGAAAGGAATTGGAAAAGGCCCAAAATGAATCGAAAAACTGTTCCAAAGAAATTGAAAAGATATCCCAACAATTGACCTCATTAAATAATGAATTACAGTTGAGTGTTAGAGATTTGGATAAATTGCAATCGTCACAAGAACCAAAGAGGGTCGAGCTTGCTCAATTAACCAACAAGCGATTCAATTTGGAACAGGAACTCAGAAGCATCAAGTCTAACTTGGAGTCAGCCACAGTAGCGAAGAAAACATTGTCGATCAATTTGAAGCAGCATGAGCAGGAAATCAATTCTAGCTTCACCCAATCCTTAACTAAGGAAGAAATTGATAGCTTGGACTCTCTTAACGAGCAGATTTCTCTGACTGAAAGAAAGCTTGATGATATTGTCACAAGTCTTGCTGAAGTGGAAACTAATATTGCTACTTATGAATCAGAGTTGAACAACAATTACAAACCTCATTATTCTAAGTTACTTACCGAATCTAAGACGGAGGAAAAGAGCAACGGAACGGATGATGTCTTGGAATACGAAGGGGAATTAGAATCGCTTCGTATGAAACTAGATGTTGCTGAATCTCGTTACCAACGAGTGCAAGAAGAATTTAAGGCGCTACAGGATGAAATTACAAAGAGCGAAACAAGCTTGCAAAAGGCAAATGATCAACAGATTTCTATTCTTAAAAGGTTGGAGAAGTTTTCCAAGACTTCGGAAGCTACATTGAATAAGAAAGCTGTGCTTGCCAATCGTCGTGAAGAAATACAAAAGAGTATTAGAGATCTTGGGGTCTTGCCAGAAGAAGCTTTCCAACAATCCAACTTTGAAAAGTACGATTCAAACGAGTTGTTGAAGCAATTGAATAAGATTGACGATGAGTTGAGTCAGTATTCGCAAATCAACAAGAAGGCATTGGAGCAGTACAATGTTTATACCAAGCAACGAGAAGATATGGCCAAGCGGAGAGATGAGTTAGAGAGATCGCATGAATCGATTGAAAACTTGATCACTAGTTTAGAATTGCAAAAGGATCAGGCAATACGAAAGAGTTTCCGGCAAGTATCCAGGAGTTTCCACCAGATCTTTGAGAAGTTGGTCCCCGTAGGAGTTGGGAATTTGGTGATGCTCAAAAGGAGACAGGAAGAAGACACTGAGATTTTGGCTGAAGAAGGAGCAGAGATGGAAGAAGATGGAATTGAGAACTATGTTGGAGTTTCAATCAAGGTCTCATTTAATTCCAAGCATGATGAGCAGCAACGGATTGAGCAGTTATCGGGAGGACAAAAGTCGTTGTGTGCGATAGCGTTGATTTTAGCGATCCAAGAATGTGATCCGGCACCATTTTACTTGTTTGATGAAATCGATGCTAATTTAGATACGCAGTACCGGACGGCTGTGGCAACGATGATCAGTAATCTTTCGAGTCTGGCGCAGTTTATCTGTACGACCTTCAGGCCGGAGATGCTACAAGTTGCCGATAAGTTCTACGGTGTTATGTTTAGCAACAAGGTCAGCAGTGTCTCGGAAATCAACCGGGAAGAGGCTGTGACGTTCGTTGAGGGACAGCAGAATCGATAGAGATGATCTCCATGGGCGGAGAGAAGGCCGCCGTGCCTGCGCGAATTTCATAGTTATTTTTGGAAGTATTATATTTTTTTTTTTGGTGATTAAAAAAGCCGGGCTGAGTGCGGTGTTCTCGAAGTCACGGGCTTTTTTTATTGTTACGTTTAGCGGGACAACGGGTCCAGTAGAGAGGAGGTATAATCACATAGTGATAAAAATAATTAATTTTTGCAATCACATATTACCTGTGGTACATAATTACCGACGAGGAACCGCCTGCAAAGAAGAATGTAACCTCATAGTTATTTTTAATCTGGTTTTTTTGATATTTTGATTTTTTAAGGTGAGTCCTGCATCCCGCGCCAAATTACCTAAACGAGGCTCATCCACTAAACAAGATAGCCTGGCAGCGGCCGTAAAGTGTCAAAAAATTGGATCAAATATAAATAAATCGCTCGTTCCGTTCGCTGAATTTTTATACTCCAATCACTTTATCATGGTAAGTGTTAGGTCGATACTCTGCTTCATACATATGTACTAACATCGTTTTCTCCAGTCATACTACCAACAAGGTCCTCCTCCACAACAAGGCTACTACCAACAAGGCCCTCCTCCTCCACAAGGCTACTACCAACAACAGCAGCCGGTATACGTGCAGCAGGCTCCCCAAAGAGATAACGGGTGTTGTTCAACCTTCTGCGGTTCGTGCTGTGCCCTTATCTGTTGTTGTTGTGCTGAAGAATGTCTTGACGCGGCTTGCTAGACGAGGCGTGGCCCTGAGTTGTCTTTTACGTAACCCTTTAACCTCAATGAGAACCATCCGTGTCGTGTTCGTTTCATCCACAGCCATCCAATTCCCTTTTTTTTTTTCAACATTATGCACTGTTAGTGGCATGTATTTCCAGTTGAAAACGTAGCCAACACTCCATCAGACCTTTCTCAGCATCATTAAATGGCTTGTTTTTGTTTATGCTTGTGTTTAATAAATTATTTTTTCTCCAATACGAGTTTTCACCAATACGAATCTCCACTAATACAAACAATGATTAATATCGATATAACATAGCTGTGATAACAACTCAAATGATTTTTAAGTTCAACAGACTGTGCTCTTGTAGATGATTGCATGGTTGTTCATTCAGTGATTCTAGAGGAGAAGATTCCGTGCTTTATTTTGTAAATTTCATAATCTGATCACCAAATGCTCGCTTAATGGTAACACAGACATTATGAATGATTCACGTATATCATCATCTCTCCCTTGACCTCTACTCTCGAATTGCTGCGTCTGCTGAAGGAAACAGAGGCCAACAAGGCATCAATCAATTGTATCACGTGCTTTTTGGCACATGCTTTTGTCGATGAGATGGAATTTTTTTTGGAACAAACTCACTAGTCAAATAGTTCATCAACTACAAGAATGGGTGTTGTTACCAAGGGAACCAAGCGTCCAGCAACTAAAGATACTAAAAAGGTCAAGAAGGCAAAGATTGAAAAATTGCCATCTCCAGAACCATCCACTTCTGATGAAGAAAGTGAACAAGAAAGCGAAGATATCTCTGTTTCAGAATCGGAAGATGACTTGGATGATCTTGACGGTGAAGAAAATTCTGAAGAAGAAAAGGATGAATTGGATGAAGATGATGACGACGAAGAAGTTGAAGGTGATTCTGAAAAACCTATCGATCCTAACAAGAAATCGTCTAAGGAACAACATGCTGAACAACGTAAGTTGTTGGCAGAACGTAAGTTGCAAAGAAAGTCCGGTGTTCAAGTCAACCAGATTAAGAGCTTGTGGGAAAGATTGAGAGTCACCAAGCCTACCCCTCCTAAAGCAGTTCGTGATAAGTTGTGCGATGAAGTCTGGGAATTGTCCAAGGATGTTATTCTTGATTTGGTGATGAAACATGATGCTTCGAGAGTTGTCCAGACCTTGGTCAAGTATTCTTCCAAGGAAAGAAGAGATATTATTGTGAAAGCATTAAAAGGTAACTTTTACGTCTTGGCTACGTCTTCTTACGGTAAGTATTTGTTGATCAAGCTTCTCCACTATGGATCCAAGGAATCAAGAGGTCTTATTGTCAACGAACTTCACGGTAAGTTGCGTAAGTTGATGAGACACAAGGAAGGTGCATATGTTGTGGAAGATTTGTACGTCTTGTACTCCACTGCTGAACAAAGACATCAAATGATCAGAGAGTTCTGGGGTGCTGAGTATGCTGTGTTCAAGGAATCAGGAAAGGGTAAGACTGTGTTGGATATTGTCAACGAATCTACTGAAAAGAAACAGTTGATTTCAACCAATCTTTACGGTACCATTGCTGCTTCGGTTGAAAAGGGTTCGACTGGGTTCCAAATTTTACATTCTGCAATGAAAGAATACACCACCATTTTGGTTGGCGACATCGAGGCCAATGACAAGCAAATCAGAGAATTTATTGAATTGTTATCTGAACAATTTGCTGAATTGGTTCACACTCAAGAAGGTTCAGAAGTCGCTTGTACATTGATTGCTCTTGCCAATGCTAAGGAACGTAAGTTGATTATTAGATCGTTGAAGGACCATCAGTCCGAGTTGATCAAGAATGAGTTTGGTAACTTAGTCTTGATTGTCTTGTTCATGACTGTTGACGATACTGTGTTGCTCCACAAGTCTTTCTCCGCCGAAATGTTCACTCCAGAGTTCTTGCCGGGATTTGCCAAGGATAAGTTTTCTAGAAGACCTATTCTTTATTTGTTGAAGGGCTTGGACGGAAGATTCTTCTCCCCTATTGTGAAGAATGCCTTGCTCAAGTACGAAGAATTGGCATACAAAAAGACTTCTAAGAAACCTCAAGAACAAAGAAGACAAGAAATCGTTTCAAAGGCTTTACCAGTTCTTTATAAAAGTCTCTTGACCTCCACCAAGAGTGAGGATCCAGAAAGGTCTTTTGACGGTTTGTTGGCTGTCAACATTGCTGTTCAATTTATTGCTGAATTGATTTTGACGTCCACCGATATTGATGAAATTAACACCGAATTAAGACCAGCTTTGGTTGACGTGATCTTTGAAAAGGCTGTCAAGGGTGACGTATTGGAAGATTTCCATTTGATTAACAAGGTTCCTTTCGTTTCCAGATTGTTGAAATCGTTGATTCAAGGTAACGAATTCAAGTGGAACAATGAAACCAAGAAATTGGTTGCTTCTCCAGAAAACACCATACCGACCGTCGGAACTGAGTTTGCTGTTCGTGTTACTGACGAGATCTTGGGTAACGATGCTCTTTCCAACTGGACCTCGGGTCAAGGAGCATTTGTTGTTGTTGCTGTCTACGAAGTGTTGAAGTTGAAACAAGATCCCAAGCTCAAGGATTTGAATAAGGCCATCAAAAAGATCAGAAAGGATTTGGCCAAGGACAAGGAAAACAAGGGCGCCCAATTGTTGCTCGAGTTGTCCAAGTAGAATTCATCATTTGCATCATTACCTTCGTTGTATATTCCTTCATTCTGTATAATAAATGCTACGTATCTTAGAGATCTAAAGCGTCGTCTTCTTCGTAATCGTTCTCTTCACTGAAATCGCTTTCAGATTCATCACTATCTTCATCGGGAATATCTTCGCTATCAAAGAGCATTGAATTAATGATACCATGCAGTCTAACTTTTTCAACTGGAGGTAACTCATCTTCTTCTTCTTCCTCGTCTTCTTCTTCTTCTTCAGCTGTAAATATAATTGCATCTGGATCTGCTTTATCGTCTCCTTCAACACCATACTCTCTAAACCATTCAAGTTTCTGTTCACAACGGAGACACGTAAGATCTTCTCCCGTTACCTTCATGGTATTGAAACGAGTAGCAATACAGATATAACAGTATATGTGACCACAGTTTGTCACGTATGGATTCGTCACGGGTCCAGCCGAGGTAAATGTCTTCCCACCTGCACTAGTGGCCCTTTCATTATTGTTATGACAAATAGCGCACTGTGATACAGGAAGGTTTGTGTATGGAGTAAGAATAGGACCTTGCAGCGCCACTTTTCTGTATGCTTCTGATCTGGGACGATACAATGCATTTTTGGCCATTCGCTTCAATTTGCCCAATTGCAAGAGTGGAAGAGTAAACACCAAGAACTCTGTCATCACGTTCCATACCAATTGTCGATTTTGGAACTCAAAGTTGACATTATTACCATTGAAACGTAACAAGTCTGTGATTATGGGAGTCAAAGAAATCCCCAAGACTCTGTGGGTTAAAGATGCGTACTTTCCATTGACCAAAAATACGGTAAAGTTGATCAAGTTCAACGTCTTCAACGTATGGTCGAGTTTCGACAAGAACAGAGCGCGATTCCTGATAACATAGTTCCGTACCTTTTGCCAGAGTCCTCTGGGATCAATGTGCTGTTCGCTGTCGTTCAATGCATATAAGTAAGACTGTATTTTATCGTAAAAGAATGTCCCAAGCAAGAGCCCGAGATAAAGCAACTTTTTCGATTTACCAATAATCTTACCTGATTTCAAGTCGGTTAACTTTAAGTTCTGGAGCTTGAGACCATAGGACGATCCGTTCTTCCATACAGTAAGCTGGAAAATGATTAAGTTAAGAAGGAGCGAATAGAGCTCTGGGTTCTGGTTATACGACCATCGACTGGTGTTGTGAAGCTGAAAAATGGATGAAAGTTGTTCCTTCAACAACGAAGTTAATTCATTATCCAAAATATACGCATCGAGCTGCGATACACGTGGAGAAGGGAACGATATGGGAATCATGGTTCTTCTATGATTATTATTATATTATCGGTTTTTTCTCCACAAAAAAGAAATACCGAGGGTGCAAAAAAATGGAGGGCTTTCTGCAGGCTACTTGTAGTTACTAGCATTATTCATTAAATTAAACGAATCACCTCCATCGCAAGTTCTTCAACTAATATAGAACCACTATTACGTTTGATAGATTCTAATCCATCAACTATGTATCTGCTGATGGCCAATGATTCTAGTTGATTTGATTCTCTAGCATATGAAACAAATTGCTTAAGAATTCTTAATAGTGTCAACTGGACCACGGAATTCTTGCTGTATAATTTCAATTTCAACATTATATTGTTGATCAAAGTCGAACTGAGCATCTTATGACCCACAGCTTTGTATGAAGACACTATTTTCAAATAAGAATCCAACGTCGATTCCAAGTTGGCTACTTTTGATAACATAAATCCACCAGTAAGACAATCTATAGCAATGGGTGTATCTAATCTCACATGAGAATCCAGCTGTGACCAGCTGTATATCGAATCCAATGCATTAGACTGCCAGTAGGGATCAATTAGGAGATTCAAATAAACACTAAGAACGTCGTGCTTCAAAAGGGCATCTCGGATCTTTCCAGTGCAATACACCAATTCACAAAGAATAGGTAAGATAAACTGACGGAATGGTAGATTGATTCCTGACAACACTTTCAAATATGGTAATGCACCTAAGTTGACAATTTCCACTTCCTTCGAATGATTCAAGTAACAACAATTGTATAATATAGGTGAAACAATATTAATCACTTCTTTGTAATGCTCGTGCGATGGTGTATATTTCATAATCAACCCCACCAAAAACTCCAAAACTTCTGTGTTGTATAACAACTCCAAAACTTTGGAGATACATGACATCGCCTTCAAAAACCTGAGAATGCCCAATTGATGTTTGAATGAGAGTTGATCGAAAACCTTAATGAGCAATTTGAACAAATCGGTGTGTGCAATATTAAGTCTCACTCTAGCCTCGGACTGGCCAAATTGTTTTATGATTTCCATTATTCTGTCTATGGTTGTATCGACGTCATCTTGAGAAATTGAAGGAAACGGATTCTTGACAGTGATTTTTGATAACCGGTTAAGCAAAACAATAAACCAGAATATGACACCATACTTAGACAAGATACGACATAAATCTGACTTGGATCTGGTTAAATCTTTTGACAATATATTGTAGATGCATTCTATTGCAACCAACGAGAATCTGGGTGCATGGTCAAAATCTTCCTCCACCAATCTCGATACAACTCGTAACCCTCCGCACGACACAAACATGGATAAAGCTTTGTTCGAGGAATTCAAGACAAGAATAAATTTAACCACTTGTGCTCTAACAATAAAGTCATTAGAAGATTTCCGAAACTGGGTTATGCTGGGAATTCCACCAAGCAAACAGAAATTCTCAAGCAGCGGCGTATTCTTCTCGAATAAGATATTGAGAATCGAAAGAACATGGTACCATAATTTCTGTTCCTTTGGCATCTCTGCTGCTGAATTCAACAATTCAAACATTGATAAGATTCCATGATCCCGAATCAAAGTATCGTGCAGAACTTCGTACTTCCTTACCAAATGTAACATTCTTCCTGTAATCTTAATTAATGAGGCAATCACTTCTTCGTTACCTGAGTTACAGATATCCACTCTGCTGGAGAATTTTGCAGCCAAATACTCCATTTTCGATTGAATTCCTAGCTCGTTTGTATCAAAACCCTCAATATCCAAGTTTAAAAATGGATCAGACAACTCTTCCAATGCTTCATTTTCTGTAATTTGAAAGTTTTTGTTCGGTTCAATGTTAGCGTGCATTTCAAAGTCATCCATAACGTCTGCATCTTCATTTTTCTCCGAAAACTTTTGAAGTATTTCAGACTTGGAATACTTGGGACCATCAAACATCATAGTTTTGAATTCTTGGTCCATATCAGCATCATCCAATTCAATTATATCTGGAAGTACTTTGCCCCTTCCATTTGGAATTTTGACTTCTGCAAAGTCTTGTTCCCAATTTTCTTCGTTTGTTTCTGAGTAGCTGTTGATAGATTTCAATTCAACTGATCTATTTGTAGTGGCTTGAATGTTAGAAATAGATCTTCTGATCATATCACCGGCAGGGAGAAGCCATTTATGTTTCAACAATAGTTTGGCATTGATCCTTAAACTGGGTTGCTTTTGGAAGCACTCCAATAGAAAGTCCTTAGCAAGAGCTGAGATATTTTTCGGTAATGGAGGATTTTCATCAGTACCAATTGCATGCAAGGTTGCCATGGGGTTTAAATCATGGTACGGAGGATTGGTTGTGAATAATTCAATGATGGTTGCACCAAGGGACCATATATCTGAAGCCGTACATAAACCTTCGCCGCCAAGAACAGTTTCAGGGGCCATCCAATTTGGTGTTCCAACAACTGTGTGGTGCAGGGAATTAACTTTAGTTGCAACTCCAAAGTCAGCCAACTTGATATCTCCATTATCGGTCAACAATACATTTGCTGCTTTGACATCACGATGAACCACACCTTGTTCATGCAAATATTGTAGACCATTGAGGATCAGATTGGTATAGCGAGTTATATCCTTTTCGGGTAAACCATGGCCCATCTTCTTGTAGAGTTGTCGCAAGGATCCACCTGAACAGAACTCAAGAAAGATATTCAATGAATTTGATGTCTTGACAAACCCATGGTATTTGACGATATTGTCATGCTTCAAGATCTTTAATAAATCGATTTCACCCATTATTTCTCGAACATCCTGATCCTTTTCAAGAATTATTTGTTTGATGGCAACCACTTGACTAGTTTTCAAGTTTACTCCCTTGTAGACACAAGCAAACGCGCCCTTGCCGACCATGGTAGAGAATTCGAAGTTTTCCAAGGCGTTTGCCAGCCGAGTTCCTGGATTCTTTTCAAACCGCTGTGCTGGAGTCAAAGACACTTTGACAGAAGGGTTTCTGTGATGGTTGGAGAATCTATTAGGCGTATGTATGTGAGATGGTAGTTTGGGGATATTAAATACAAAGTCATTTTCAGATGACGGAGGTCGTAATGGTGGTTTGTCTCTGAGTTTCGGTGCTTTTATAGGAACAGGAGCAAAATCTTGTTTTAAAGGTACGATTTTGTCAAGGAAAGGCGAGTTATTGTCTTCGTTTTCGTTATTATTGATATGTGATGTTTCGACGATGGGGTATATTGATTTATCTCTGTGTGACGACCGATCTCGAGCGGAGGGTTTGACTTGGTCTACTTCCACATGTAATACAGACTGGAGTTTCTTAACGAATGGAGATTCCGAGACCGAGTTGTCACTGCTGCTCGTACCTTTTCGTACAATCAACGAACCTGAAATGTGCGAGAACTTCGAGTACGAAAGATCCAAATCTTCACCATCATCCAAGTCAAAGTCTGCTGCGTACGACAAGTCCTTTTCTGTTTCTTGGTACTTTTTGAGCGAGTTCTTTGAGGCGAATGGAGTCTTAAGATGATTCAGCATTGTGTATTCAAAAGCAATGGAGGAAGGCGGAAAAGGACTCGCGCTGAAAAGACGTTAAATTTTTTTTCGTTCAATCTTTTATGTTGGATTCCCTTGTTTTCTTTAAATTTTATAAGAAAGTGCTTGTATAAACTAATCCACGATTATTAGTTGATGATGCCTTCAGCTACGCGCCAGAAACATTTGGTTGCAGCTTTTTTTAATAAATGCGCTCGATTTTGTTTGTGTATTTTTCTTTTTCGCGGGGATCCTTCCCATCATTGTACAGGAAAACATGCAATTCTTAAATTTTTCTTTCTATTCGTAAAAATACCCATTCTTAGTTTCACAATATACATAACATAACGTCCTCCTAATAAATTTACTTAGATGGTTCAGCAACCTTGGTCAACAACTTACCTGGACCCTTACCAGAGAAGAGAGTACCGTATGTTTCTGGAACTCTCTTGAAACCTTCAGCACCAGTACAGTCAACGACAGAGGAGAAACCTTCACCAGCCTTAATCTTACCTTCCTTGATCCATCTCAAGATGTCAGCAATGGCACCTGGGAACTTGTCCTTGTAGTCAAAGACAATGAAACCTTGGACACTCAACTTGTTCGTGATGATTTGGCCCCATTTGGTGACAGCAGACTTCTTGGAGTCATTGTAACCGGAAATAGAACCGCATGCAATGATCTTACCATAAGGCTTTACCAAGGTCAACATGGTGTCCAAGATAGCACCACCAACACTGTCAAAGTAGACATCGGCGTACTCGTCTTCTCCCAAAGCAGCAGACATGGCTTCGTCAAAGTTAGGGTCCTTGTAGTCAACAGCAACGTCAGCACCAATTGACTTGACAAAGTCAACGTTGTTGGTACCACAGATACCAATAACCTTCTTACAGCCAATAACATGCTTGGCAATCTGGACACACATGGAACCGGTGGCACCAGAAGCAGCAGAGATAACCACCACATCAGGAGCCTTCAATTGAGCAATCTGGAGCAAACCAAAGTAAGCAGTCAAACCGGTAAGACCCAAGATGTCCAAAAAGTATGTCAATGGAAGTGGAGCAGAAGCTGGAACTGCATTGTAGATGACAGCTTCAGACACGACGTTGTAGTCGGCCCAGCCAATGAAACCACAGACAACGTCACCTGTCTTGTACTTCGAGCTCTTGGATTCAAGAACTTCACCGATACCGAAAGATTTCATGAGTTCACCTGGATACACTGGTCTGGTGTACATTCTTGCGGCATTCAAACTCTTTTGGATCCAACCTCTTTGGGCAGGATCGTTGGAGAAGTACAAAGCCTTCACGAGTAATTCGCCGTCTTCAACTTCCTTCAATGGCTGCTTGGAAACCTTGAAGGTGGAGTCTTCTTCACCAAGCTTAAGGTTCATCTCAGTTACAGGGGCAACATTAAGGGTAATAATAGAAGCTTCTTTTGGAATAGACATGATGTGATGATTTTAATTGATTGATAATGTTTGGAATTTTTTTGAAAAACCTAGGGTATTGCTCCTTTTATAATGATGAATATCAGGGCTTATAAGTCAGCAAGTATACGCATGTCTTGTCTCAAAAAAATATAACTACTCAACTTATTTTCTGGTTCGGATACATAAAAGTTCCGGAAATAATAGAACAAAAAAAAAGGACTCGGCAGTAAAATTGGTTAATGAACTCAGCCGATTGTTTGTAAGCCAATTGTCACAGTCAGATTGTTCTACAAGAAAACAAACTCCTAAATTCCTTTCTACTCCTAAAAGGAACCGTTAATGTTAAGATTCCTTATTTTTTTGTTTGCAAAGTTTATTATTATTGCTGCCTTTATTATTTATTCTTTTAACGTTCTTCTGTAGTCGCACTGCAGTCGCACTGCAGTTGTGGAACTGTCTCATCACCGCTAGGATATATCCAGAATAATATTTCAGTCTCGTAGTCTCAAGTTGTAATTTGTCTCGATCTTCATCAATTATTTTCTTAGTGGTTTTGTCTCACAGCGCCCCCACGTTATTGTACGCAGTTTTATCTATTACGTAGCTTGCGTTAATGGAAAGTTCTAGCAACACATCTCACTTCATGAGAATGTCTCAATTTCATAATAATTTCAATCCGTGAATTGGGCCCATCTTAAGAAATAAGCTAGTTTTAAAAGAATCGTATGTTTAGATACACCTGTTCTACAATGTGATCACTAACAACCAGAACGTGATATCTCCCTACGCCCATTTCGAGAATAATTTGGACGTCCCCGCACCCCAAACAAAGCGTCCAGTACAAAGCTACTTTGCTATTTTTTGTAGTGAGGTCACAAAATTTTTGAAACAGGGAAAAAAGAAATTTTCATAATTTTAAAAATAAAAATTTTAATGGACGAGTTCGGAGTCGAACCAAAGACCTTTCGCATGCGAAGCGAACGCGCTACCAACTGCGCCACACGCCCTACGTAAAAAGTGGTCCCTAGCAGGATCGAACTGCTGATCTTGGCGTTATTAGCACCACGCCTTAACCAACTGGGCCAAGGGACCTTTTACGATATAATGTTGTCATACTAGTCCTCTTGAGCATTATGAATAAACTACCATTGATTCTTCACCAGATTGCCTAAAAGCATTCATCTAGTACTTGTTTCCTGTGTTATTTATGCGAATCTTTCAAATAAATTTAAATATATGGTACAACTAACGATCCTGTGGCTTTTCAAAGGTATCATCCTTCTCATCTCTGGCAAACAGCTCTTGGTTCCAACTTAACAAGTTGATGTCGCCTGTCTTTCTGGGCATGATAAAGTTAATCACCAACAAAAACAACCCCAAAACAAAACACAAGCCTCCGCCGGCCATCCAACTAACACCAAGGAAAATATTCTTACCACCAATCACCGATCTCTGGGAAATGTAAATGAACTTTTGACCCTTGAAGGGCAACACAGGAAAGTGTAAACCGATAGAAACTTCATATATCCCCTGTTCCAATGCTTCCTTGTCGTTACGAAGTGCCAACTTGATGAAATCAGGTAAGGCAGAAGCCTTCATCCAGTTCTGGAACTGAGACCACGTAGAGATATCAGGCACATTGGTCGCATTGTATCCGTTAGGGAACATCTTGTACCAGTTTGGAGGAGGCACAATCTCGGTGTAGTTGTACTTGGTTTTCTTGAACCGGTTCTTGTCGGTGGACCAAGCAATGCCCTTGTCGGTCATCTGGTAGTCAGAGGAGGTACCATTGACCCCGGTCAAAGTCGAGGAGTAAGTATCGTTGAACAAACTGTTGGCAATTAAACCACAGGGATAGATTCTGGTGCCATTGCTGTCAACCGAGAGAGGCTGACAGTTCTGACCCACAGTGTTCTTGATGTCACTGACAGATGCAGCTTTACCATTAAGCTGGTCTTCACTATAAGATTTGACGTAACGACGGTGGTTAGCATAAAACCGTTTCAATCTGTAGTAAAAGTAAATTGGACCCGTCATTCTTTCGGCAACCGGGAATTGTATTCTACAGACCCGTCTCTCGTCCTCAAATGGTTGTGAGTCATCGGTATCCAATCTCCATACAGCAGGCGTGTTAATTTCAGGGTTGTTACGGAAGTTATAGGTGGTGAAGTTGTCGGGAATCACCAGCCAGTAGTCTGGCGAAGCGAGATTCTCACACTGGGTGTAGTCGATGGTGATATCCTGAACACGGTGCGAGGCGTACCACATGGCTGCTCCAAGAGGAACAAACACGATGGCAATCCCAATCAACAAAGGAATCACGGTTTTGGCAGTTAGCACCGGGTTGTATGCCTTGAGACGTTGTTGTCTGAACGCAGAATTCCCTGGTTTCCGGGACTTGACTTTGACCTTGACTGGTTCCTCGTCAAACGACGAGTCGGATTCATAGGGAGGTTCTTCTTCAAAGGGTGTAGTATCGTGCTCTGCCATCTTTTTGTGCTTTGGAATACAAGGCCCCCTTTAAACCATGCAAAAACTTTCGGTTGTTCCGTTTATTCCTCAAATCGTTGCTGACACATATCATGTGATGTGTATCAGCTGATTTAAATCATGTGAATAAATTTTTCACCTTTTTTTTATTTTTATGATTGCAGCAACGAAGAGATCCATTGAAAAAGCCAGTACTTAGTTCTTTTGGGAAAAAATAGCATAAAATGTCGGGCCAAGAAACAGACGCTGAGAAGAACATTGAAATCTGGAAGGTCAAGAAGTTGATCAAGTCCTTGGAAATGGCTAGAGGTAACGGTACCTCGATGATTTCGTTGGTGATTCCGCCCAAAGGTCAAATTTCTCTTACGCAGAAATTATTGACAGAAGAATATGGTACCGCTTCCAACATCAAGTCTCGTGTCAACAGATTGTCGGTGTTGTCTGCCATCACCTCCACGCAACAGAAGTTGAAATTGTATAACTCCATTCCTAAAAACGGGTTGGTTGTGTACTGTGGTGACGTGTTGACCGACGACGGGAAAGAAAAAAAGTTGAACATCGATTTCGAGCCTTTCAAGCCCATCAACACCTCGTTGTACTTGTGTGACAACAAGTTCCACGTGGAGGCTTTGTCTGAGTTGTTGGAAAACGACGACAGGTTTGGTTTCATCATCATGGACGGTAATGGAGCTCTCTTTGGTGCTGTCAGTGGTAACACGAGAGAAATCTTGCACAAGTTCACCGTCGACTTGCCCAAAAAGCACGGAAGAGGTGGTCAATCGGCCATGCGTTTCTCTCGTTTGAGAGAAGAAAAGAGACACAACTACGTCAGAAAGGTTGCTGAAGTTGCCGTCCAAAACTTCATCACTGCCGACAAGGTCAACGTCAAGGGTTTGATCTTGGCTGGTTCTGCTGATTTCAAGACCGAGTTGTCCAAATCCGACTTGTTCGACAACAGATTGCAAGCGAAGGTCATCAAGATCGTCGATATCTCATACGGTGGTGAAAACGGATTCAACCAGGCTATCGAATTGTCGGCCGAAACCTTAGCTAACGTCAAGTTTGTCCAGGAAAAGAAGTTGTTGAACGAATACTTTGACGAAATCTCACAAGATAGCGGTAAGTTCTGTTACGGGATCAGTGACACGTTGAAGGCGTTGGACTTAGGTGCGTGTGAAATCCTCATTGTTCACGAAAACTTGAACATCATTCGCTACACAATGAAGGACATCGAAGGTGAAGAAGTCATTGCACATGCAAACCCTGAATTGCCCGACAAATCGTGGCAATTGGACAAAAAGACCGGTACCGAAATGGAAATCGTCAAGGAAGAATCTTTCTTGGAATGGTTGGCTGAAAACTACAAGAACTTCGGTGCTAACTTGGAATTTGTCACCGACAGATCGTCTGAAGGTGCGCAGTTCGTTCAAGGTTTCGGTGGTGTGGGTGCCATGTTGAGATACAAGGTCAATTTCGATCAATTGGCTGACGAATCTGATGACGATGAATACTATGATGACGATGACGATGACTTCCTTTAGGTACAATATAGAAGAGAATTCGTGCTGTTGACCGGATCAAATGTTACATATATATGTATTCTTAAATACCTTTGATTGTTGGTCATTAATAAATCGACCCTATTTCTTTTCCTTGTTACTGTTTTTGTTCTTGTTCTTGTTCTTGTTGATCTTTCCCTTCAACTTACGGGTCTCGACCTTTTTACCCTTCAATTCCTCCAACGCATTCACCTTGGCATGTCCCAACACGGCTTTATGGGAGTTTCCGGTAACCATTTGATGGGCCAAGTTCTGTAATCCACTGGTAAGATACGAACGACGGGTATTCTTTCTGATTGGTTGACTCAACAACTCTTTCAATTGAAACCGTAACATCTTGGACTCGTTCTTGCTCAACGTCTTTCCCTCCTTTCTCTTACGTTGTTTCTTGATAATATCGTCCTCAAAATTCTCCAAGTCCGACAAGTCTTCCACCCCCAACTCTTCAGCTGCTTGTTTCACCCACGAATCTTCCTTATTGGTCGAAGTCGTTGAGACCAGGGAGTCTCCAAGCTTGGCAGCAACAGAAATACGAGGCCTCAATTGTGTAACCAAATCCATCTCAATTGGAAGCAACTTGACATCGCTGTGCATGTTCAACTTGGATCCCTTGGCAGAACTGCTGGCCACCAACTTCCGTAACTTTCTCAAGGGTCCAGAAGCTTCTTGTGGAGAACATAACATCACCGAAACACCTTCGTTTCCTGCTCTGGCCGTTCTACCAGATCTATGAACATAAACGTCTGCTGTGCGTGGTAAATGGTAGTGAACAACATGGTTAATGTTGGGAATATCCAACCCTCTGGCAGCAACATCGGATGCTATCAACACCGAAATCTCGTTCTTTTCACTTGCTTCCTTAAACCGTTCCAATGCTCTCAATCTCTGTTTCTGCATCATACCTGAATGGATCGAAAATGCAGGGATATTCAAGTTGTTCAACAAGGGAACCAATCTCTTGACAGAATCAATCGAGTTGGCAAACACCAACGTCGATCCAGTATACATCAACAAGAAATAGTAAAGGTAAAGATCTCTTTCAGTAGGACCGCACTCAACCAAAGCTTCAGTAATTTGACCAGAAACAATTTCCTTGGGGTTGGCATCGATAAGAGCAGGTTTGGGGTCCTTAAACTTCAACTTGGAATTCAAAAGTTGCAAAATCTCGTCGTTATCGATCAATCCTCCTTCTGAACCAGGCTTCCGCTTCTGGAACTTGTTCAATTTCCCAAATAAGTCTCGAGAAAAAGTAGCACTGAACACCAACGTTTGCCATTTCCACGGCAATCCTGCGTTTTTTGGTCTTTGTTTGCCGAGTAATTCAAGAATCTTTTCAAACTCTTCGAAATGGCCATCCTGTAATAACCTATCGGCTTCATCCAAAACCACTGTCTCAGTCGATGCCAATCTCTTGGCCAACTCTTCGTCTTTTTCAAGTAATTCCAACATCCGGCCGGGGGTTGCAACTAAAATTCCGGGCCCATGTGCTAACAATCTCTCTTGTTTCTGGATCGATAAACCACCGGTTATACTAACAATCCCGTGTTGTGACAAGGGCGTATACTTGGCGAGGTTGCTTAGGTGACTGACAACTTGGTGTGCCAATTCTCTCGTGGGTGCAAAAATGATCCCCGTAGGAGCATTCGTGGTCTTGTTCTTATAATTGAGCTTGATACGTTCCAAGTTGGAGATGTAACGTTCCAAAATTGGAATACCATACGCTAATGTCTTACCAGAACCAGTGGTAGCTTTGCCAATAACGTCCTTGCCCTGGTTTGCTAATGGAATGGTTAATTTCTGGATGGATGTCGGTTTGTCAAACTTTAATGCAGATAACCCACTCAATATATATGAAGATAACGATAAACCTTTCTCTTGGTCGTTCCACTGGGGCAAGTTTATTTCATTGTCATCTGGCAATGGAAGATCAAGGTTCAAGAAAGCATTGGCAAGTAATTCTTCATCTTTTTCATCTTCCTTTTCTTTTTCTTTTTCTTTTTCTTTAACCTTTTCTTCAACTAGTTCTTCATCATCGTCGAATCCACCAAACTCTTCTTCCTCAATCAATTCGTTGTCTTCAGATTCTTCTGCTGCTTCTGCTTCTTCTGCTTCTTCGACTTCTTCTTTGTCTTCCTTCACAACAAATTCAGCTTTTCCATTCACATACTTGACATCCACACCTTCAATCTCTTCCAAACCGTAACATCCCGAAAAGTCGTTGATGTTGTCGGGAATTTCCACTGCTTTCCATTTAAGATTATCTGCTCGGACGATTTTGGATTCTTTGGCGAGTTTTTGTTTTAAAGTCGGCGTTCTTTTTTCAACCGTTTTCTTCTTAACAATCTTTCCCTTCTTTACAGCTGCTGGAGCTTTCTTCCCCTTCTGTGTCTTGTTCTTGGGCGCCATCTCTTCACGGGTTTTGTAGGCTGCAAGCTGAAAAATTATTGAGAGACGCATCGCATCGCAAATATCCTGCATCCATGTCAATCTCATCCCATCACCATCTCCTCCGTAACAGCCATGGCCAAAAGGAAAGGAGGACTTCTCAAACGACCACAGACCATAACAGGCACCAAGGCTCCGCGGAGCTTGAAACCACAACAAGCACGACAATTGATACGACGGTTTCATGTGCTCCAAAAAAACCGGCACGCTATTATTCACCGGCTTGAAAAGTACCATCCAGATATCACCATCGATAACTACAAGACATTACCGGGTATTTCGATAGCTTATAAGCAAAGCTTGGCCTTGTATAAACCAACCAAGACTTCGGATATAATTAAATTGGACGATAACGAGGCAGATTTGGTGGTGCAACTTTCACATATCGATGCGGAGATCGAGAAACGTGGAGGCATCGAGGCGTACCAGTCAGCATCGACACAGGGCCAGGATTCCAAGCGAGGAGGCGATTCATCCAAGAAACTTGTTGAATGGTTGAATCAGGATAAATACAAGCAAAGACTTGGCGGCTCCACTGCACTTGAAATCGGTTGTCTTCGTGTTGATAATTTAATTTCTACATGTGGACTCTTTGAATCAATAACGAGAATCGATTTGAACTCCCAGAATCCGCTCATTTTACAACAAAACTTCATGGAAAGACCGTTGCCCACTAATGAAGACGAACGGTTCAATTTAATTTCATGTTCGTTGGTGATAAACTTTGTGCCTTCTCCGCGTGAACGGGGAGAAATGTTGGTTCGCATCACAAAATTTTTAAAAAAACCAACCAACAACTCCGTGAGCAGTTTATTCTTAGTGTTGCCCTTGCCATGCATTACCAATTCGAGATATTTTGACCGCGAATCGTTGCAAAATATTCTTCAGCAATTAGGATTCCAACAAACGTTTTATCACGAGGCAAAAAAAGTAGCATATTGGCTTTTCGACTGGAACGGAACGTTACATCCATCCAGGGGATTTACCAAAAGAGAAATTTATCCGGGTTCTTCCCGTAACAACTTCTGTATAACATTGTAATATACATACTAGGTCTCTCTTTAATCTCGACAATGGTCTCCCGCCTAATTTATCCATAGATACAGAGGATGAAAGTAATGCCTCTTCAGGTCACTGATCCACATGAGAATATGCACTAAAAAAATTCTCGTCGCTAGACTCACCTGACACCGCTCCCCAGCCCGGAAACTTAAATTATTTAGCGACATAGAGTTTTCCATTAGAACACACTCACCATCTCCAGATGGTTCAATGGAATCACGAGATGGTGTCCGCCGCGCAGTCTCTAATTGCAAAATGGTCTCAACGTGTTTTTAGTCAAAGGGATAACATGTGGTGATTTTTTCCGAGCTCGTACCTAGAAAAATTGCCAAAATCGCTCTAGTTTCATGGTAGTCATTTTGAGCCCTGTAAATTATTTTTAACTGGAAAAACTTTTCAAGCAATTGTTCGCTGAATGTTTTTCCGAAACTATAAAATTGCCTCAAAACACACCCGACAATGTGGTAACTACACCTTATAATAGACTTTGAGATGTTGCACACACCACTTGTAATTGCTTATTCGAGTTGTATTGTACGAGTTACTGAAGTTGGTAGCATAAAAATTGATTTTATGATGGCCTAATCTATGTGTTAATTTCATAAGCAGAAAGCTTGATTTGTGCCAATTTCTTTTTTTTTTGTACCTTTCCCTTTCATTATTCCTTTTTTTGTATCTTTATGCAGATTTTTCAGTGAAGATTATATTCTTTGATTAATTTGGCATAATAAATCCGGAATAAAACGGATTGTGTTTATTTTTTTAGGTTTTTGTTAAAGGCCAGGTATGTCGGCATCACCTTAATGAACAGCCGAACTGAATCTATGTGCTGCTTAGCCAAGCATGAAATTTGCTATGCTCGATTGGTTTTGAGTACTTCACATCAAGTGATTGACTCGTTCTACTTTGGAGCTCAACTAGAGTCGAAAATTTGTAATTAATAATTTGGGCAGACAATAGATGACCAGAAACGTCCTAGAATGATGGCCTTTCTAATCTTAGTAAGGCTGACTACACAAGTTTTTTTCGTTATTAGTGAGATTCTAGTTGTATTGAAATCTTCTGGTCGCGTTTAACGTTGGGAACCATCATGTGGTGTGCACCAGGTGAGAACTAAAAACAACGCCATTTATTTCACTACTCGGTGGGGAGTAATTCGGAGAAACTGGAGGAATTTTGTGGGACCGCGGGGACTTTCTCTCCAAGCAGGAAAAACTTGTCACCTGTAGTTTTATTTTTTTATTTTTCCGAAATATTTTCTGCGTGATTTTTTTTTTATGTGTGACAATTTTTCCGGTAAGCATTGTAGGGTTTTGCAGTATAAATACTGGATCATCTCCAGCCCAAGTTCTAATTTCCTTTCTCCATTATCCATTCACATTTTAATCGAATAATAATGTCTCAAGAACAAACTTCTGGTACTCAAACACCAGTTGATAACAACTCTTTACTTGAAAAGGAAGATAAGCTCGATCAACTTGCACCAGAACATGATGCCTTGCCAGCTATTGCAGAAAAGAGTGCTAAAGAGTACGTTGCAGTCTCCATTTTTTGTCTTTTAGTTGCCTTTGGTGGTTTCGTCTTTGGATTCGATACCGGTACCATTTCTGGTTTTGTTAACATGACTGACTTTTTGGAAAGATTCGGTCAAGTACACCAAGACGGGACGTATTACTTATCCAACGTCAGAGTCGGTTTGCTTGTTTCCATCTTTAACATTGGTTGTTGCGTCGGCGGTGTCCTTCTCTCTAAGGTTGGTGACATGTATGGTAGAAGAATTGGTATTATGTTTGCCATGGTTATCTACGTCGTCGGAATTATCGTCCAGATCTCTTCTAGTGACAAATGGTACCAAGTTTGTGTTGGCCGTGCCATCACCGGATTGGCTGTTGGTATTGTTGTTGTCCTTTGTCCTTTGTTTATTTCCGAATCTGCTCCAAAGAAGTTGAGAGGTACTTTGGTTTGTTGTTTCCAATTATGTATCACTTTCGGTATCTTCCTTGGTTACTGTGTCACTTATGGTACTAAGAAGTTGCATAACTCTGCACAATGGAGAGTTCCTTTGGGATTGTGTTTCCTCTGGGCTATTTTCTTGGTTTGTGGTATGTTAGCTATGCCTGAATCACCAAGATACTTGGTTGAAAAGAACAAAATCGAAGAAGCCAAGAAGTCTCTTGCCAGAACTCACAAATTATCTCCAGAAGACCCAGGTATCTACACCGAAGTTCTTTTGATTCAAGCTGGTGTTGAAAGAGAAGCCTTGGCTGGCTCTGCCTCTTGGACTGAATTGATTACCGGTAAGCCTGCTATCTTTAGAAGAGTTATTATGGGTATCATGATGCAATCATTGCAACAATTAACCGGTGACAATTATTTCTTCTACTACGGTACTACTATTTTCCAAGCTGTCGGTTTGAAGGACTCTTTTGAAACCTCCATTATTTTGGGTGTCATTAACTTTGCTTCCACTTTCCTTGGTATCTACGTTATTGACAGATTCGGTAGAAGATTGTGTTTATTGACTGGTTCCGCAGCCATGTTTGTCTGTTTCATCATTTACTCTGTCATTGGTTCTGTCCACTTGTACAAAGATGGTGAATACGATAACAACAACACTTACAAGTCATCTGGTGATGCTATGATCTTCGTTACCTGTTTGTACATTTTCTTCTTTGCTTCTACTTGGGCTGGTGGTGTCTTTGCTATTGTTTCCGAATCATATCCATTGAGAATCAGATCCAAGGCTATGGGTATTGCTACTGGGGCTAACTGGATCTGGGGTTTCTTAATTTCCTTCTTCACTCCATTCATTACTGGTGCCATCCACTTCTACTACGGTTTCGTTTTCACTGGTTGTTTGATCTTCTCCTTCTTCTACGTATACTTCTTTGTTGCTGAAACTAAGGGTTTGAGTTTGGAAGAAGTGGATGAATTGTATGCTCAAGGTATTCCTGCGTGGAAGTCTGCTGGGTGGGTTCCACCATCAATTGAAGAGATGGCTCGTACCACTGGATACAGTCAACCAAAGCCAGAAGAAACTGAGGAACAAGTTTAAGTTTTTCTACAATTGAATCACTTTGTATTCTAGCTTTTTTTTCCACTCCATTCTTTTATGAATTAACGATAGATAATATTCTAATAGACAATTATTACATTAAGTTCTTAGACTTTCAAAGCCTAATAATTAAATTCAATTCCTAGTATACTCTATTAATCATATTTCATAAACCTATGCCCAAACCTGAAGCTGCTCAAAATAATCCACTCTTTTCCTTTCTTCATTCCCAATTACATTAACCACTGCCGCCCGAATGTCATCCACCATAACAGGATGTCCACAAGTAATAAAACAACACGATCCCATCGATTCCTTCACACTTTGTTTAACAATAGTGTTGATAGCCGGTCTTCCTTCTTCAAATCTAATATGCTCAAGATTTGCCCTGATATCATCCAATTCGTTTCCTTTACTGAACTTAGTCATACCCACACTTGGTAATTTCTTTTGAAGCAATGGGTCTTCTTCCGTAAACCGTAAATCCTCGGAAATAGTCCGCCTCCGTTGTGTGATATAAATTGTAGTTTCAATATCAGTATTCTTCAAATAAACCAACTCATCATAAAACCAAAGAATAGACCTATAATCCCGAATTGCCCATATTAGCTGCAAGCTCTTTCTAGAATGCTGGCATTTCTCGTACAAGTCCAAAACTTCGGCATATATTCCAGGTATACCATTTCCTCCGGCAATAAACACCGCAGAGTTGTAGTTTATTGCTGGAGTTTTTTCTCCGTATGACCCTTCAATTGCAACTCGGATGGTTGCAGCATTGTTTCCCCCAAACTTTAAATCATTGTATAATTTTAAAGTGACACCCTGTTTCACCTTCATGAACAATGTGATATCGTGCTCATTGATAGTGTACGTAAATGGATGTGATTGCCAGAAATATACTGGACTTAAGAAATGGATAAATGCATGTCCCCCAGGAATAGCCTCCCAGTCGTCAGGTTTGGGAACAACTACCTTGAGAGTTTGCTCCTCCAGCAAGTACACCTTGGCTTGGGGGAATCCAAAGGAGACAAGCCTTCCAATTCTGACAATCCGGTCAAAGAGCCAAATTGTAGCAGAAAAATAGTAAAACCAGATATAGTAAAGATCCAAAACATGATACCAGCCACCAAGGACAAATGCAAGAGCTAAAACAATGTGAATGATCAAAAAGGTTTCGTAGTACTTCCTTCTCAAAACTAACAACCCTTGTACAAGAATCACTATACCCGCAGCCAATGCAATTGCTCCAGCAATAACATACAGCTGGGTTAGTTCGGCTTTAGTTGTAAAGAGCAACGAATAACAGATTCCATGGATCAAAAACAATACAACGAGAACCCTTGATATCCATCTATGAAACATGATAAATGTTGAGTAATCCCATCTAGTTACCCATTGAAGGAAGTTGTTACGGCCTCCAAACAAGATCAAATATGGCATCATTGCCGAGGCTAGGATTCCGCTTCTGACAGCGTGGTATCTCAATAAGGCTTGTGTCCTGGAAGCAAATATGGGGTCTCCTTCGACATAGTGTAAATCATAAAAGAAGAAAGCTGTAGTGATGAGGAAGAACCCGCTAAGAATAACAGTTTCTATTCTGGTAGGAACAAGCATATCGAAAATGCCTCCACCCAAAGGTTTTTCATTGGTTTTATTTGACCCATATGTTGCTGGTAATGTGATGTTCTTGCGTACCCAGTTAGTAGCAGGATCCACGAGTTTTGTATTTATCTGTGGAAACAAGAGCTTACTCCAATTAAATATCGAGATTATTGTCAAAACAATAGCCCAGTAATAAATTAACAAGTGGCTGTACGCTGCCGATCTGTCATAGTTTCCCAAAAACTGGTTAAATGCATTCTTGGCGAGATAAATATCTGAATCGTTTAGTAGGACAGGGGCTGTGGTAATTGCAGTGCCTTCGGGTGTCTTTTGAACAGCGTTATCCAAGTAAAACTGGTGAGAAATATTAAACTTCTCTCTTGATATGGAAACATTGTAGTCGGTTTGACACTGTTCAAGGAAGTAGTTTATCTGATCCGGGAAAGCCAATGTATAACAATGGGCAATCGTGGCCAAGGCATTATAGTTTTTGCAGTTGCATCCAATGCTTTGTTCTTCACAGAAAGTGGCCAGTGTCGATACCTGGAAATTACAGGCAAATAGCGAGATCTTGTTCTGGCCAAATGTCTCGAATGGGGCCCCCTGCCATGCCTTTTCCGGGGTTAAAACCACACTTAGCGCTATGAGACAACCTATTGAGGCGTAAGTTGTGAGGTTTCGTACCACTCGATATTTCAGAGGTATGTAATAAAGTGCTAGAGCTGCCAAGATTAAGGAAATGCCCTTCATAACTGATTACAAGGTAGAACGGACATAACAGATCAAATAACAAGCCGGATCTGATAAGATTTTAATATTACATAGTTGTGACACAAATGCAAGTGCCAGGGCTCGCCGAGAAATGATGATAATTACCTTTTCCGAGTCGGATTTCACACGGCAACATGATGAAGATGATCCACAATTATTACCATAAAGCCTCACTGAGCCTCCTTTAACACAGACAGAATCGCTTCTCAGGGGCTATATTTCTTAGGTATGGAAAGGAGGCAAAAAGCGAACAAGGTAATTTTCTGATCAATTAGTAAATTCTTTCTAACGATAACGAAAAACCGTGGCTCCTGTTCACTCCCCTCCTTATCAAGGGTCTTCGATTTCGTATGATGATACGTTTCATTCTCCCATCTCGTTGATTCAATGAAATCCAAATACTGATTTTCATTCACAAAACGATGACTACTTCATGCTTGCTAATATGAACAATTATTTATTTGTAATCGTGTAGTCCAGATTCGCACTGGTAAAAGTACATATAAATTTCTGATGAATTCCGCGATTCCTCACCGTAGATTATTCATTACTGCGAAATGTCATTCCAAACGTCAAAGTTAAAAATTGATTATGTTCCTTTAAATCAAATCCAAAGACCAATTCCTCCGGTTCTTGACATGCAAAAAATCGATGCCATGGTATCGACGCTTGATGGCGTCCCTGTTGCTTCAGCCACATGTAAAATAGAAGACATCACTGCGGGTGAGTTGCCTCCAATAGACGTGTTCAAAGTCCGTGAATTTGGAAAAGATTACTACTTTGCCTTTGGTGGCTGCCATAGATTCCAGGCATATGATAGAAAAAATAAGGCAGGGGAAGAACCAATGGTTAAGTGCAGACTCTTGCCCGCTACTAGAAAAACCTTGCGAGTATATTTGGGCTCATCTGTAGATGAAATGTTCCCCGAAGCTGATAAGTCATAATTTTATATTTTTACGAATGTTACGAATAAAGAAATAAGAAGTACTACATAGAAATTGTAAGCCACTTTTGCTAATCTAAACACTAAGTCCACACTTGAATTTGTTCAAAATAGTCCAATCTTTTGCCTTCTTTGTTATCCAAGTATTTTGCAACCGAGTATCTTAAGTCATCTACCATAACTGCATGTCCACAGACAACAAACGCACTGGAACCAGTCGACTCTCTTGACTCTTGGTGTACAATTGCCTCGATATCTGGTCTACCCTCCTTGAATGTGATGTGCTCTAACTCAGATTTGATGGAGTCCACAATGCTAAGGTTGGAATCGTCATCATATTCATTTTCTTTGATCGAGACATTTTCTAAAGTATTGTCTAATTTTCTAATTTTTTCACTTGAATCATCCACAATATGAAGCCTCAGTCTAAGATCTCTGACATGAGTTCGTATGTTTGGTTGTGTAACGTAAATAGTCGTTTCGATTCGGGTATTTTTCAATTCCACTAATTCATCATAGAACCACAATAATGCTTTGTATTCTCTCACAACCCAAACAAGCTTTAAAGTTTGCTTGTCATTATCAGGAGATCTCTTGGCCAAATCGATAAGCTCCGAATAAATTCCGGGAATACCATTGCCCCCAGCAATAAATACAGAATTGTCGTATCCCTTGACCAGAGCCGTTTCTCCATATGGACCTTCTATACCAACTCTAATTTTCCCTGTTTTTCCTGGACGGTTCGTTAAGTGCTGATAAATCCCATGTGTCATTCCTCCCTTTACTTTACAGTATAAAACAATATGATTTGGCCCTTCGACGTATGTGAATGGATGAGATTGCCAGAAACAAGTAGGGCGCAAAAAATGAATAAACACATGTCCTCCTGGAATGGGTTTCCAGTAGGAAGGTTTGGGAATTGATACCTTCAATATTTCATCAGCAAGTAATGTGACATCTGCTTCAGGAAAACCAAAAGCAACAAGTCTCATAATTCTTATTAATACGTTAAATCCCCAAACCGCAGTAGTAGCATAGTAGAATGCAGCATACCCAAATTCTTTGACGTGTATCCAGGCACCTGCAACCCAGAGAACAGCAAGAACATAATGAACAAGTAAGAAAATCTCGTACCAACGTCTTCTCAAAAATAGCATTGCTTGAAACAAGATGATTCCACCGCCAACTGTTGCAACTAAACCCCAAATGACATAAGGTTCCTTCCATTCGAGAGCGAGAGAATGTCTTTCAACAAAAATCAGGGTATACGCGACAGCATGGATCAAAATTAATATAAAAATCACTCTAGCAATCCATTTATGATAAGTTATGAAAGTTGCAAAATTCCAACGGGTAAGCCACTGAAGTAAATTGTTACGACCACCAAATAAAATCATTAACGGCGTAAATACAGATGGGAAAATACCCGTTTTGTCCGCAAGATACTTTCTGGCCATGACTCTTTTAGAAGCAAATAACTGGTTATTTTGGTCGTAATCATAGCCGGAAGCACAGAATCCCAACACTAAACCTAGGAACCCAAGTAAAACGATAGTTTCAAATCTGGAAGGGATTAAATACTCAAAAAAGATTAGAAATTTCCGTTCTTGTGCCTTTCTTCTTCGCAAAGCAGGTAAGGTTACATATTTTCTCCAGTAGTTTGATATCCGACCGGTGAATTTCTTGGGTAACTTGGGTGCCAATACAAAGGACCAGTTGCAACATCCGGCAACAAGACATATTGCAGAAAAATACCCAATGACACCAAGACCATAGTAGTATGAGCGGTTAAAATTTCCAAAATAAGAATAATAGGATGCAACATACATGTCAATCTTAGTATCATTAAGACGAAGCGGAACCTTAATTGGTATTGTCTTATTAAATCCTTTAATATCCTTTGGAGTCTTTGCGTTATTTTTGTAGTCTTCGTAGGCATTTTTGAAATCATCATAGGTGAAGGTTGAGTTCTGGGTCTTGCAGCTATCGATAACACTTTCCACGACTTTTTCATTAAACATATGGGAATACCTTTTATTGTAGAAACATCCAGCCAAAGTTGCCAAGTAATCTTTATTTGTACAAGCACAAGTGGCTCTTTGACCTCTTCCCTTGCAAAAGGTGGCACTGGACGAGATTACCTGCTGACAAGAATATATCATAATATCCATGTCTTTATACACCTTGAAAGGCTCGCTGCTTGCATGCACCACAGCAAAGAAGAGATAAAACCATAGAAACTGCATACTTCTTACTTATGTAAGGTAATTCAAACAGGGATTGACCCTGATTTATACTCTCTAGAGAACCGTGGGCTAGTCAGAATTTTATTGGATACTCGATATAAATTCTGATAGTCATTGGCTAGATCCATACAGTTTCAATCGTATTTAGCTGAATTATTTTTTTACTTCAGTATATAGCATGTGAGCCTACACAATGTTTTGTTGAGACCGGTACCTTGTTAGAATTCCGGCTATTGTTGATATTTTTTTGCAGGGTTGCGTCTCTAATTAGTTCCATTGCACCAGATGAAGCAGATTAATGTTTGAGAGAGCAATTAATTCGTCCATATGTGTTTGTTGTAAGAACAAAACATTGATTGTGTTGGCTAGACAAATGGCTCACTTTTTTTGAAACTAGAACCTTGTTTCATGATTAATATACGGACGTTTTCAGGCTCAAATGGTCTGACATATCCTTTCGGTTTGTTACCCCGTAACAATCTAGTGCCTTAATTTGTATTCAATTTCCCAATTGGTAGCTGAGACAGCATTTATTTTGTGAGGAATGTAGAACTACTTTCTCAGCCCTACAACTAATCTGGAATTAATCTAAGCCACTGAGTCTGAGTAGGAACACTTTCTGGATCGGTTGGATATGAATGGTGTGATTTTCGACCTTGAAAAGAACACAGAAAGTGGATTTAGGGAACTACGACAATTGTTGCGAGGGAAAATAACTGTTGGTATCAACGATGGTTGCAATGGTCAACAAAGCAATAAATGGTACCCGCCTCGGAGATTGTTTCTGTGTTAGAGGTGATATATTTTAAATTTTTTAATGCTTTCGTAAATTACTTGGCACAACATTCTTTTAACTGATCCAATCAGATAATTTATGGTTGATCAGACAGGTGCGCAAGTCCGACTCGGTGTCATATTTACTATGTTTTAACTTTTGTTGTGTATTTTTGCTCAATGGTTAGTTCTGAAGGGGCGTCTGGGAATTAACCGAGTCAAGGCTGTTTCTACCCTGTGACTCTAACCGTTGGTACAATGCGGTGTTCTTTTTAATTCTTTTCATTTGCCATTTAATTGGAACAAATGGCAAGTATCCGTTTTTTTCTTCAAACATCAAAGCTGTGAAGCACAGAATCACTACAATCCAGTAGAGAATATAACTGATCACACTGCCGTAGGTTGCAGAATTAGTCCAGCCAAAAATCGCTGTCACCAACATCCAGAAGGCCCCGTCGTCTTGAAGTTCACCGTTGCAGCAGTTCACGTGCCAGACACTCGTGGTGATATCATACGAGCCAGGTCCATGTCCCGTTTCACTGACATCGAACCCGTCACACAAGTCAATAAAGCGTTGCAACTCAAAGTTCCAGACCCCCTTGGAAAACAACCCGGCTGCAACCAAGTATAAGAAACAGGTGGACGTGATCAAAAACCACTGCAATGAAAGTGTGTTGCCTGATCTGTACAACAAGACACCGATCAAACTGCCAATCACGAGGGCAAGTGCAAAGGAGTTGGAAATGGCCCACACTGATGTATTTTCGTTAATCCCAATGCCCCCAATGAATACTATGGCCTCCATACCTTCTCTTAAGGTAGTAACAAACGGCAAAACAAACATGGCGTACTTTTCGGACCAAATTGAAATTCTTTGCGATAATGTTCCTCTGGAATCGATACTCTGGCCCCGAACAACCTTGTTGATGACGTCAGATTCTCTGATTATGGTTGAAAGCTTATATTTCCATTTTTCTTGCATCTTATTCACGCGCAAGATCTTGATTCCCATCACTGAGATGATTATACTGGCGAGAATAGAAAATGTACCTTCCCAATAATGTTCGGTGACGGCCCATAAATCGTTTCCAAAAGTATAGAACACGGCCAATATCACTGAGCCAAAAAGAAGACATGCGACCAAGCCCAAGAGTCCTCCAAACCAGATCTGGAGCCGTAAGTATTCAAACAACGTTTCGTCTTTGGTATCTTCTGTGTTACTGCTTCCCTCATCCGTGCTACTGTAGTCTCTCTGGTTCTTTGATGAAGGTTTGAAACTCTGGTGCAAGAACGCAAGCAACACTGAAATAATGATCGCCAGCTCCAAGGTCTCTCTCAACACAATAAGAAATACCTGGATCGAGAAGTAGTCGTCGAATCCTGCCATTGTAAATGTATGATTTTTTTTCTGAGGTCGGCTCCGAACGACCTTTTTTATCTGATCGATCAGATATCCGTACGACGGCGCGGGGCAAATTCTTGACGCCATGCGCCTACAAACTCGGCCCCATTGCCGAACATGGAAATACACAATTGCGCTCGGTTGCTCGTCACCATTTCCCCTAATTATTAAGCTATACAGAATATGTAATATATTCCTATTCCTCGTTGGTCCGTGTTTTCTTTCTAGGTTCATCCGTATAGTCAAGCACATGCTTGGGCTTTTCCGGCGACGTCTGTTTTTTGGCGGGGATATACGTGTCGTGGACTCGCTTCACATAGTTGCTTCGATGAGGAGCCCGTTCATATCGTCTATCGTTGTAATTGTGGTACAGTCTATCCTGGTAAGTTCGGTATGGTCTTTCGTACCGACTTTCAAACAGTCGGTCGTACGTGCTGTCGTACAGCCTTTCGTGCTGTGGCCTTTCGTGCTGTGGCCTTTCGTGCTGTGGCCTTTCTTGCTGTGGCCTTTCGTGCTGCAGTCTTTCATGTTGAGGCCTTTCATGTTGAGGCCTTTCATGTTGTAGCCTTTCTGTAAATGGTTTCTCTTGGGGCACTTTGGGAATTGATGCAGGCAACGCTGCTTGTTCTTTAAGTTTCTTGAACCGTTCCTTATCGATCTCGTGGCTCTCCTCAAACTTGGGCAAATCACCTGGTTCTAACGGCTGGGGATCATTGGTGAAAAACTTGAAATCAAGTGCATCCAATGCATTGATTCGCTTATAGGGATCGAGCTGTAGTAGTCCACTTAGCAACTCGACTCCATCCTCAGGGATCACGTCCCGGAACCTCGATTCCAAGGTCCGTTTACATGTCAAACCAATATTAAAATCGTTCTTGTTCGGCAAGGTGGCCGCATGGGTCCATTCTGACGGTGCGCCCACCAACTCAAACACCAACTGGGCCTGATGAGCATCGGATTTCCCCACCAAAATCGGTTTACGGGTGAAAAGTTCAGCAAACACACACCCAATGCCCCAGAGATCAACAGCCGTGGTGTACTTGCGTTCTCCAAGCAAGATTTCTGGCGGACGGTACCATCTCGTCACCACCAAGCCGGTATATGGCCGTTCACCGCCGCCCGGCCCGCTGCCCAAACGCGGTGCGTGGCCGTGGTACGTCCGGGCCAACCCGAAATCCGCAATCTTCAACACTCCCTGCGCGTCGATCAAGATATTGGCCGCCTTGATGTCACGATGCAAGTACTTTTCCTCGTGGATGTACTGGATGCCATGAAAGAGTTGTTTCATAAAACACTTGATGTGGGACAACTCGAGCTTGATGTTGGGATTCTCAAGCAAGCCTACCAAGTCCGACAGCATGTATGGCAGCACGGTGTAGAAGCAACCACGCAGGGTCACGATCTCCGCCGATGTCTGTGTTTTGGGCTCCTCGTAGATCATCTCGGTGATTTTTAAGATATTGTGATGATGCAACTGTTTGAGGATGGTAATTTCACGCATGGCTGTTATAGGGAACCCATCTTTCGCTGAATGGTTGATCAACTGCTTGAGGGCCACCATATTGCCGGATTTCTTGTTAACAGCTTTCTGGACCACCCCAAACGTTCCTTGGCCCAACTTCTCTATTATTCTATAATCATGAAGCTTGGCCATATCACAGAACGATCTCGAGTCGACTCCTTGCAACTTACGTTCTCGCAAAGCTATTGATGCGCTGCTCGGCACAGTATCTGACATGGTTTGCTCACGTTGTAGTGTTGTGAAAGAACGCTTTTTGAGATGCTTACATGACGTGCGACATCGCGACAATGTCTCTTTACTAAATTAATTAATGGTAATGATGCTATATAGAAATAAAAAGAATGCTAGACGTTGACGTGGTGGTTAAACTTGGAGTTTCTCTTTCTGTCCTTGGACAACTGTATAGACGACCTCACATTGAACCCCGTGGTAAGCAATTCGGTGGTTTCCTCCAACTCCAAGCCGGCGACTTCCGGCAACAAAAAGTAGACAAACAAGAAAGACACGAAACATAACCCTCCGAAGAAGGAAAACGTTCCTGTAGGCGTGATGTTCTCCAACATAGTCAAGAATGTCGATGCAATCACCAATGAACCGGCCCAGTTGGTGGCAGCAGCGTACATGGCGCCGATAGATCTGACATTGACATCGGAGAACAACTCGACACCTGTCCAAGCCGAGTTACCGATTCCAATGGCGTAACTGGCCACAAACAACACCATCGACAAGATGACCAAGATACCCCAGCCAGAAATGCCCTTAGTAGCAACCTCGACGTTGCTACCCAGTGTGAACTTGATGCCCAAGAAATGGAACGCAATAGCACACAACACCATCGCCACCACCATCACAGGAATGGCAAACAACAATATTCTTCTTCTGCCGACCTTGTCGATAATGCAGAGTGCCACGATCGTGAACACAAAGTTGGTGGCAGCAACAATGATCGAAACTGCGGTGGCATTGTCAAAGCCAATTGTCTCAAAAATCGTGGCACTAAAGTACATCAATGAGTTGAAACCGGTAAACTGTTGGATCCCTTGTAAGCCACAGGCCAAAATAAGGGCTCTCAAGTTGGCTGGCGACGTGTGGATGAGTTTGATCGAGTTCCATGCCTGGTGCATGGGGTTGCTTCCCGGAACAGTGGAGTTGGAAGCCACCATATCGTCGATTGTAGCATTGACAAAGTCATCCGACGGGTTGTTGTGAACTCTTCTAAACACTTCCTTGGCCTTATCGATCTGGCCATTGATGACGTAGAATCTGGGAGTATCGGGAAGGAACCAGAATAATACAAACTGGATAACGGGAGGAACCATACACAAACCCACACTGACTCTCCAGCCGTGGTTGACACGCGTAAGACCCCAGTTGATGAAATAGGCAACCAACTGGCCACCGGTGATAAACATACAGTTGGTGACAATCAATCTGCCTCTGTATTTCGACGGAGCCAATTCACTCAACATCAAGGGAGAAATCATGGAAGCAATGCCCACACCGAAACCAAGCACAAATCTTCCAGCAATCATGGTCCACACGGTATGCGCAGCCAACTGGATAATCGTACCGACAACAAACACGACGTTGGAGCCCAACAACACAGATTTCCGGCCCAAGATATTGGCCAAAATACCACTGATGACCGCACCGAGCAACGCGCCCAACGACGTGGCGGAGGTGATGAATTCCTTTTCGCCCGACGTCAACAAACGATTGCTCAAGTCGGTCCCGATCTGGACGAGGGCTGAGGATATATAACCAGTATCATACCCAAACATGAACCCAGAGATAGAGGATGCAAGTGTCAAGATGATGACCAAGCGAGACGGCTTTGTTTGCGACTCGGAGTATGGTAATGACAGTATATCTGAGTCTACCGAGTTCTTGCTCAAGGACCCGCTCTTGACAAGAAGCGCATCGGTAGACGTGGCCACCGATTTTAGTTGGCTAGAACGTGGCGACACTGTACTCTGAACAGAATTAGCCATCGTGAATAAGATAAAACCTTTTTTGAAAGAATTTCGTAGCTGATCTTTTTATAAAAAAAAGGAGGAAAGGAACAAGATTATATAGTAAGATAATGGCAGAAAAAATTTCGCCGAAACCCCAAAGTTGCTGACCAATGACCGCACTGTCATCGCCGCAAGAATACGCGGAATTTCGCCGAATGGTGGTAAAAACACGCTGTTGTATTTGTTTTTTTTGTGCATGCGCGGCGTATTTACGGTTCTGATCAGGCTTTCGGCGAATGTATTAATATCTAATAACTTAGAATAAAACAATGTAAAGATGGGTGATGGTCATGTTTAAGAGACTTCAAACAACGACATGAGGTTCAAGGAGCAGCTTCAAATGTAATCAAAAATGTTATTCTTCTTTTCGTTTTTAGAGGATATTTCCTTATTCTCTATATTTACATATAACTTACTGCTTCTTAGGAGGGTCGAATCTGATCTTTCTGTTCTTGATAGGACTCCACTTGAACTTCTTGACCCACACAGACAACAAGTATAACGAGGAAACCACAATGAGGGCCTTCAAACCCCATTTCTTTCTGTCGTCATGTTCAGGTTCAGCAGTCCAGTTCAAGAAGGTGGTGACATCCTTGGCCATCTGTGAAGTAGTGGCTGGAGTACCGTCCTCATATTCAACCAAGTCATCAAACAAAACTCTACCCATGGCAATAGCACCACCTGGGAAGTAAGGGTTATAGTTGGAGCCTGGTGGCAAGGAAACACCGGCTGGTGGTTCGTCGGGGTAACCGGTCAAGAGAGAAAAGATATAGTCACAGGCACCGTGTCTGGCCTTGACAATAAGCGACAAGTCTGGAGGCAAAGCACCCTGGTTGGCAGCTCTGGCAGCCTGCTCGTTTTCGTATGGTGCTGGCATGTAGTCAGCCAACTTACCGGCTCTCTTTCTTGGCTTACCTTCGTCATCTGGTTCGTCGTCGTATTCCAACTCTTCAGCAAATGCCTTGGCTTCCGAAGCAGTGTGGGACACGGCAACAAGGTTTCTCCAAGCAATTCTGTCCAAGGAGTGACAAGCAGCACAGACTTCTCTGTACACTTGGTATCCTCTTCTGATAGAAGCATGGTCAAAGGTGTCAAACATCCCGTTGTGGGACCAGCCGTAGGCTGGAGGGTGCAAACCGTGCTCGGCAGCAGTCATGGCCTGGGCAGACATCGAGTCTTGGTACAACATGTACGAAGCAGTCAATCCAGTGAGACCTGCGGCACCGGTTAAGACCTTTTGCATCATTGGTGATGCCAATCTGGTGGTGTTTCTAAACATTGTGAAAATGGACTTTCAATTCAATTACAAAGTGTCAACGGCGTGAAGTGTACTGTGGTTGAAGACGGTTAAGTACGTAATGGACACTGTTGGGTCAGATGCAAGAGTTGGTGATGCTATTCTATAACGCTAATAACAACGATCCAATTGAACTTTTCATTCAATTTTTTTGTGATAATTTTTTTTTGGTAGTGTAAACTCTCATACTTATAAAAATGTGACTTTTCATTGGTTGGGGAATAAGTCGTGTGTTGCCGGAAACTTCTGGGCTCAATTTGGTTACCCGTTGACGACCGGGGACTGGGACTACGGTTCCGGAAACAGAATACTGATAGCTCAACCAATATATAAAATCTACTCAACGCAATTCTACCGCTCTTTTGGAAATATGACCCGGCAATATTTCCCATATTTATCTTCACTGCTGACTTTTACATTAATCTACTAATATCTCGCTTGGTATAGGCTTATTTCGGTACTGTACACAATTTTTTAGTTGATTGGTCGTGTACTGCAGATAGTAAAACACACTTACTTCTTCCTTCCTAGGTGTTTCCTCCTCCCTCCTCTTTCTTCCTTTCAATTTCGCTTAATATCTGTTGATATCTCTTTGATGCGTCAGGAATATCTCAATACCATCCAACACAAGATGATTTTTTACACAAATCTTTTTTACAACATTTTTTTTTAATTTTATAAATATTTCTTTAAATACTTCAATAAATTATTAATAATCCTCGATTATTCATTTCTTCATACCTACAACTCATACCCTGAGATATATCCATTCAGAAGCTCAATTATGCAACTATTGAATTTTTATTAATTTTGCAACAATTAACATTAAAATTATCATTGCAAAAGATTTCTAAAATCATCGTAAGTGTGAACATCAGCCACCGATTCATCGCCGCATGGAATGGAAAGAGCATAGCTGCTGGGCATAATGTATCCATCAGAACTATTGTCTTGGTAAATCTGAAGTCTAATAGTACTTCTCCATGTGCCTCCATGACTAAGATGGTAGCAGGTGGCATGAAACTGAGTTGTTTGAAGAATGACATCTACCATAGCATCTATTTCCCTCTTTTTGGAATCCATGCCACAACCCACTCTTTCTCTGTGCCATGTAGAAACACACACCAACCACCGGTTCCCCTTGGTGTCGCCCTTGGTCGTACAATAAGTTCCACAATTCTTTTTTCTTGAAACCTTGTTTCTCACGGCACTAAGAATGGTACTGGGCTTGGACCCGATCCAATAAAGCAACCCGTGCTGAGCCCGTTCTTGATCCAATTGAGCATAAAATGCGTTTGTAGATTCGATAATGCTGCTCAACAGCGGGAATATACTCTCAGCTGAAACGTCAACTGCAGCCACTGGCGACCTCTGGTCTTTTTCTTGAAGCACCACCTGTGGTTCTTCATGAGCATGGGCCAATCCTAATACAAGAATAAAAAATATAGAAAAAATGGATCTGTGCATCGTTCAATTTTTATTGAAAGAAATGACATATGTTCCAGTTAATGCATTACTTATAATACTACAGAAAAACCCCGCATTGTACGTTTTGAATAAGTATTTCCAGCCCTGTGATTTCTGGTAAAGGTGGTAACCCAATTTGGAGGTGGTGGACATTTTGCGACATGAACGTGAAAAGAAAAACAGACTATTTGCGACATTATCATTTCTGCACGACTTCCCATTCTAAATTTTTCACTTCCACCAACAAAACCCATAGTACCATACCAATCATGTTTGGAATAAGTAACTTTAAGGCTAAGGTATTGGGAAGTGTGACTGCCTTGAATCCTTTACGTCACATGTCCCATTTGGGGGCTCTTAAACCTGGCGAAGGTTCAGTTTTCAGCTACAAAAGACTCGGTAGAGGGCCTGCTTCGGGCAAAGGTAAGACATCGGGAAGAGGTCAAAAGGGTCAAAAAGCCAGAGGTAAAGTGCCTAGATGGTTAGAAGGTGGTCAGACACCATACTATAAGCGTTTCCCGATCATTGGATTCAAGAGACCACACAGAAGAATCTTTCATGATTTAAACTTGGAGAGAATCCAGGAGTTCTGGAATACGGGCAGAATCCCATTACAGGCTGGCGAAACTTTAACTATGAGAGTGATGCGTGAATGTGGATTACTTACTGGTACTATGAAGGATGGTGTCAAGGTTTTGGCTAATGGAAAGGAAGAATATAACGTTCCATTGAACATAGAGGCTTCGAAAGCCTCTGCCAATGCCATAGACGTGATCGAGGGCTTGGGCAAGTCGTTTACTGCTGTGTACTTTTCGAAATTGTCATTGAAGGCTCACATCAACCCCGAGCGTTTTCTTTTAAAGAAAGGGTACGTGCCCTTGCCTGCGAGACCTACCCACAGAAGAGACATTGAATATTACTCCAACGAGGCTAAGAGAGGATACTTGTTGAAGGACACGTCTTTGTTGTTAGACCATTTGTCCAAGAGTGAAACAGTGGCTACGTACACCAAGTCTTCGCGTAAGTCTGCATTGGAAAGACAATCAGAGGTTGCCAGTGGCAACAGACACGGTGAATTCACCGAGAACAAGGCCATTTCAGTTTCCCAGTTATAGATCCCACGTAACATGTACATAGTCAATTATTATTGTCGATATCGACGTAGATTTCCAACAACTTCTCCACAGTGTCCTGGAGATCAACAAGACGGATGCTCTGGTCCTTCTTTTTGGACGCAAAGGAGTAATTGAACTTTCTGAGGGAGAAGAGGGTTGATTTGTATGTCATCTGGTAGATTTCCTTGATGCTGAGTTTATCGTTTAGGGAACTGTTTAAGTTTGTAGAAAGACCACGGATGCGGAGTCCTGACAAGATCATCTTGTTAATCACTTGGTTAATCTGATCCTGGGAATTGAGCAGCGATTTTGATGCAGAAGAAGAAGAAGTAGAAGAAGGTGTTGGTTCTAGAGACGTAAACGAGTTGAGTTTCTTGCGTTCCAATACCTTATCAAACACAGAGATGTTATCGTGTGAAGAGATCAGCAGGGAAGCTATAAATGCAGTTGTGTCCGGCAAGGAATCGGATTCGATGCGTCGTATCAATTCATCGATGGAACTGAAGTCGATGATGATCAAACGGATATTTGTTGAGTCGTAGTAGAAGATGAGGTAGGTACTTTCGGCACAAAAGCATAGCGCTGCTGGTGCTTTATAATCGACAACGTTGTGCTTAAAGTAGAGTTCCGTATTGGTTGAAGACGAGTATACCACTGTGGGACGGTGAGGAACCATGTATGCCGGCAATAATGTGTGGTTTATGTAGAACGGAAGGCGTTGAAACCGAGACAGCTGGGAAAAAGCCACAGGTTCCGGGCTCCATATTTGAACATCGTCAAGCACCGCTTCTGCGTCGTGAAGCTGGAGCGTAGCAACCTGGATCATTAAAATGTAGAGGGCAAAAGGGCGGCGGCGGACAGCGCGCACAAAATGGACAGAGGCCGAAAAGAAACTGCACCTCAAAAAACATCATCACCAAAAAATCAAACACACAGAACCGCCCCGATGAGTGTTACTACGAAAGTGTATTCCGTGGCACGGGTGTATGCAGATGTTAACAGCAAGAAGCCCTCGGAGTACTGGGACTATGAGAACTACAAGATCAGTTGGGGTAAGATCAAGAACTACGAAATCATCTCCAAGATTGGACGCGGAAAGTACTCGGAGGTGTTCCAGGGAGTCAACGTGATAAACGACGAGCCATGTGTGATAAAGGTGTTGAAGCCCGTCAAATTGAAGAAGATCTATCGTGAAGTTAAGATCTTGCAGAACTTGACCGGCGGGCCCAACATCATTGGTTTATTGGACATTGTCCGCGACGAGCAGTCCAAGATCCCTGCCTTAATCTTTGAAAAAGTCAACAACGTCGACTTCAGAGTGTTGTACCCCAAGTTCACCATCTCCGATATCCAGTACTACTTCACCCAACTCTTGATTGCATTAGATTACTCCCATTCAATGGGAATAATCCATCGTGATGTCAAGCCCCAAAACATTATGATTGACCCCTTGAACAAGAAACTCCGCTTAATCGACTGGGGTTTGGCCGAGTTCTACCACATGGGAATGGACTACAACGTCCGTGTCGCCTCGCGCTACCACAAGGGCCCGGAATTGCTCATAAACTTACAACAGTACGATTACTCGTTGGATCTCTGGTCCGTGGGATGTATGCTTGCTGCCATCATTTTCAAAAAGGAACCGTTCTTTCGTGGCGACTCCAACAACGACCAATTGGTCCAAATAGCGAAGGTCTTGGGCACTGACGAATTGATGAAGTACGTCTCCAAATACGGCCTCAAACTAAGCTCCGACTACGACGATATCTTGGGCAAATACTCTAAGAAACCGTTCCGCAGCTTCGTCAACGCCGAAAACAAGCATTTGGTCTCGGATGAAGTGCTTGACTTGATTGAACGATTGTTGACGTTTGATCATCAACTTAGACCCACGGCTGTCGAGGCCATGGACCACCCTTTCTTCAAGCTCTAAACCAAACTTTTTTAGCATGGGTTCCTTTCTGTATATGTGGTTTATAGTTCTCTTCTACGCCCCCTTTTATTACTAATATTACTAAAAATCCTTGTGATAACCTTAAATACTAAACCCATTGCCCATTTTCTCAATAAACTCGTGAATATCATACACCTTGTCTCGCGTTCCCAGCAATTGCGACTCCAATCTCAGCTGAATCTCATCAAACATAAAATCCTCATCGTCCGTCTCGTCTCCAAAGGACAGCGTTGACGAAGATGGCGATATCAACTTAAACTCGTCGTTGCCGTCGTTGATTGACAGCGAACTGCACGAACTTACAAGCGACTTCGTCGATTTGGTGGGGATCAACTTTATAAATGAGTCGACAATACCAATATCAAGATCGGAAGTTACAATCTGGGATCGAATAAACTTCTTCAACTCAAAGCGATTCAACAAGTTCTCGTGGGCCAAGAGTGCGGCTTTAAAGTTTAGATAGTAATCGTTGCTCAAATGGAACGATTCGCGCGGCTCAATCTTAACGGGCACGGGCTCAATGGGATGAAATTTAACAGCAAATCCAGCCACTTCGTCTTCCGGAGATTGTTGGCTAATTTCAATGCATTTGGCTGTGAGTTGATTGTGTGTTTCCACCAACAACGATTGTTTTTCGGAAATATGGCTCATGTTTAATAGTTTGATCATGGGATGATACACCAAATTGAGTTCATCCAAATTGCCCTCGATATATACAAGCAAACGGTGTAGTTCATGAAAGTCCTGCTGGATCAACCCCTGAATTATCACGGTGTTTTTCGTCAATGTTTCAAACACATGGATCAAAGTCAGTGAGGATTCTGACTGGATCAAGAGTTCGAGTCCCTGATTCAATTGAGAGAGTAGGGAGTTGGTTTTATTGATGAACCGTAATGCCTTTGTTTCGTACTTGTTTTTGAGTTTATCGGTCAACGAAATCAACTCCACCAAATCATCAAAGCGGTCATTCTTCTTGTAAGTCTTCTCTATCTCGAACACCTTAAACCATTCAATCAAGTAGGTTACGATACACTTTTCGTCTGGAACCAAGAGATTAAAGTCGTCAACATCGATCAAGTGAGGGATTGCCAATTCCAGCTCGGCAAACAGGAGGATAGATGCTAGCGTGTTCAATTTCTTTTGCTTTGTACAGTGGGAAAAGTTATTGATATTGTAGTGTTGTAAAACTAACGAGAGAATGAGTTCTGGCCGGTTGATCTCAATGGACCAGTCCTGGTTGAAGTTGGAGATAGAGCGATGGTGTTTCATAAGAATGTCATTGACCCAGTTCATCAATATGGTCTTTATTTCAAAGTAAGACGTCGAACTCGAGTAGCTGCTAAATGAGTTGGTTGTGCTGAGCAAAAAGATGCTCCATACAAGGCCCAAAATGAGTTTAGCGTTGCCCTCAAAGATATTATCGGCCGAGATGGTGCTGACATTGACACTTAGGATGAGCTTGAGAAACTTGAGGAAATCGTTCAAATTTTCCACCTTTTGGAGCTTGAAGGTAGGTTTGGGATACAATGGAGTCAAGTAGTACAAGGAATCAGAGTTATGGGTCTGGGAACGTTCATAAATAATCTGGTTGACCAATCTGATAAGTACCAAGCCGTCCTGCAAATCGGTCGCCAAGTTCGTCACTGGCTGGCAGCTGATGGCTGGCGCTGCTTTGTCGGAAATGGGAGCCAGGATTTTCGTATTTATCCATCGTATCATAGTTTTCTGCTGAAGCTGGACCCATGATGGAGGAGGAGGTGGTGGAGCCATGGTGCAAAATAATGGAGTGAAACGTAAACGGTTTCAGGCTTCAAATGTGAACAAGAACAAGAACAAGAACAAGGAGGAGAACAAAAAGGACACCTGAATTTTGTTACAGAGAAGTGTAATTCTGTTTTCGAATAAATTAATAACAAAACACGCTTTCCGTAGACGACGTTTCTTGGGCGGGCAATGGACCGTAAATTCACGCGTCTTCCGATTGTTCCAGATTTATTTTAATTGCTGCGAAAGAAGCGGGTGGGCGGCTGGCTATACGCTGAAAGGGAATTAGTGCAGGCGAAACACCAAAACTTCCCCTTAAGAGACTACTGAAGGAAAAGAGAAAGAAATCACTTCTCTTTTTCTTTTATTTATATGGCCATGTGGATTCTGCTACGTTTATGTTACGCTTATGCCACTCCCTTTTCTCATTCTTATTTCCCTTTTCGTCTCGTCTGGCTGAAAAAAAAATTGTTTTATGAACTGTAGCCCTGCAACATTACACTTGCGGATTTGCATACACTATAGCTCCAAAAACATGCCACGCTTCTTGAGACGTTCATTTCCTTCTTCCACCAGAACGTACTTGTTTGTAACAATGTCTTTACAAATCCGGTGATAATTCTAATTCAGCTCTTATTCCTGCACATTATATATTTCTTTTATCAAAAATATGTAGTGCCCATCGCATCCTATCATCCACAATGGACTCACCATTAACGTCGCATGTGCGTCCTGCCACAGATGCATTGGTAACAATGAGAATTATCAAGTCGTTTCCGTACAGAAACGTCAAGAATCACGTTCTCAACAATCTCGATCTCAAAAATACCACACCAAAACTTTTATTGGAAAAGATCCGCGACGTCATCAACACCACAGGCGGCTTGAGACCGTACAGATCTGTTACGTACGACACCATCAAGATATACACAAAAGCTCATGGCTCCAAGTCTATGAATCTAGTCATCAACTTCGAGAAGGACGACGAATGGATCTTGATAAGTCCAAAGGTCGATCAGCAACAGTCGTTGTGGGATTTAGGAATTGAAAACGAAACTGAGTTGAGCTTGTTCAACTGGGACGACTATGTCGCCTATAAAGCCAATCCAGAGGAAAAATGGTAAATAGTAATATATAAGGAAGGATCATCGAATCGGGAATGATCCTTATATAAGAAACTATATCTACATAGTTCCCAACCAGCCCTTATGGCCAAGTGGTAAGGCACCTCACTTGTAATGAGGAGAGCGTTAGTTCGATCCTGACTGGGGGCATTTATTTTTTTTCCCTTATACTTTCTTATAGATCTTTTTACTTTTTCACTATTCAAAACTATCACCTTTTAGCCATGGATAAGGACGATGAACTTCAGCAGGTGTGGAAACTATTCCAGGATTCACCTCAAGAGATCCAGGAAAGAAGACAGATCATCACCAAAGCCATTCATCAGGACAAGAACGCCGAGTTCCCCACACAAATGCCGATAATAACGGCGTTGGATGAGCTTTTGGGCTGTTTTGCATTGGGGGGCCAAATCAAGCACTATTATCGTTACGGGACTTACGATGCGTGTGCTCGACAAAGAGAGAAGTTCTGGTTTGCGGTTCGGCACGGGGATATGTACGAGAAGAAAGCCGTTCCGTTGGACGAGATGACGACGAAAGAAATAGAGAAACGGAACAAGATCCATGATTTCTACAAGAAGCGGTTGATGGAAGACAAAGCACACGGCTCGTCTGAAGATATCTGGGATGTCAGAAAAGAGATGTTGAGTCGTCCATTCCAAGGTGAAAAGTAACAGACTATTTTGTATGATTATCTATTTCGTGCATTAAGGTAGGTAGGTAGAGTAGTTTCTTTTGTTCTTTCACATAATAATACATCCTTTACTCTCTGGTTCATTGTCGTTGGCACCCTTTGGTTTGGCATTGAGGGCACATCTGGCCGCTTCTGAAAACGCTTCGTTGACGCCTCTGTTCTTCTTCGCCGAACATTCCAAATAGCGCAATGCACCGACCTTCTTGGCCACTGTCAATCCTTCGTCGTACGATATCAATCTCTTTTGTTGCTGGTACGGGTTGGCCGAGTTCTGGGTCGAGTATGGGTTGTACGCATCTTCTTCCGGTGCTGGATGGTCGTGGTCAGCCTCCTCGTTGCTTCTCAAATCGCACTTCAAGGCGACCAACACCAACTTGACCCCTTCGCAGTGGTCTGCGATCTCTCCAACCCATTTCGACTGGACGTTTTCGAGCGAATCGGGCGAGTCTATGGAGAAACACAACATGATGCAATGCGTATCTGAATATGAGAGTGATCTGAGTCTATCGAATTCTTCCTGGCCAGCGGTGTCCCATAACGAAAGCTGGACCGATTGGCCGTCGATAAAGATATCATGGACGTAGTTTTCAAACACCGTTGGCTCGTAGACCTGGGGAAAGTAACCTCTGGTAAACACATTAAGGAGCGACGTCTTACCACAGGCACCGTCGCCTAGAATGACAATCTTACGTTGGACTGTGTGTTAGTTAGTATGGCTGTTGATTTGGATGGTGTAGAAGCACAAGAAATTGTCTGTTTCAGGCCGTTCAAACTTGTACATGAAGACACCAGCGAGGCCTTGCACCACTGTTATATACATACTGGTCTTAGGTCCACCACCGCAAAGAGGCATGATTGTTTTTTTTTTCTTAGTAAGGATTGATTGCGTTGTGTATGGTGATTTTGAACTTGGATGGTTTTTTTGCCTCGTCCGTTTTGGGAACAAAACAAACACGGAGCAACATCGTATTCTTACTACCAAAACCAAATTCGGGTATTTAATTTACACGAACAGAATCAACATATTTAACGTAGCTATTCTTTATCCATCAAGTCGTCAAAGTACACGGACGGAATCGTTTTTCTTGTAGACCGAGGACTTCCCACAGCAGCAGCTGCTGCAGAAGGAGCAGGAACAGGTGCCTGTGGCTTTATGCTGGGAGAATACTCAGAATCCAAGTATACGCTGCTGGCGTTGCGGTTGTGTGCAGCAGGCGACGTCAAGTTCGAAGACAGTGCGCCTATGTACAGTAGGTTGGACATGGAGCCGCCAAACTGCGCCGACCGCACGCGTTTGTGCTGCATGACCTCGGCGGTGGGCGAAATGAACATTCTCGTCAAATCGTGTTTCGATGTCGCCGCGCCGCTTTCCAGAGCGTAGATCGTCAGCGTGTCGCCCACCTGAGAACCGTTGAGGCCTGGGGCGTGTATGCCGCCGCCCAAGCCGCTCAACGTCTGTCTGCCGTGCAAAATCGGTAACCGCGCCAGAAACTCGTGGCCACTCACCCCGCCAAACACGGACGGCGTGGCACCGCCTCCGCCCCACGTATTGTTGTGGAACTTCTCGTACAAGCCCTTGTCGTCGCCGAACGAACGCTTGGCCACACGGGACGCACTGATCGACACAATCAAGTGGTACATGATGAAGCCCAACAAGATCGCCCCGACAATCGCACCCACCGCAATGAAGACCGTCCCGTTGATATTCAGCTGCTTGATCACAAACGGGTTGTTGTTAGCGGAAGGTATGGCCATCAGAGGCGTTGTGTATGTGATCGACGTACTCGTCGAACTCGTGGTCGACGGCAAACTGAGCTTCGGTAAGGCCATGGTGAAATGAGATGCTGTTTATTTTTGATCTGTTCTCAAAGGAGCCAAATGAAAATATATAAAAATAGTGCGCGGGAAAAAAGATTCAGTGCTTGTGGCCCAAGATCCATAACGGCTGCTGGTCAAATTGGGTGCGGATCTCGTTCCACACCAGGACCGCAGCACAGTCATCCGTCATTCGTGGTTTATAGTCACCGGGGAACAAGCGGTTGTAGGTTGCGGCATCGCGCTGTGCGTCACGGCGACAGTAGATCTTCATGGTATTGTAGTACTCGGTGTTGGTCTGGTACTCCCACGGCTTGGGCACGGGTGCGTCCGAAAAGTGCACGAGCTTGGCCCGCTCGTAGACAGCAGCAGCATCCCATTCCTCGTTCGAGTGCTTGTCGATAAAGGGAAGATACTGAGGCTCCACCACGAACCGTCTATGGAACCGTTCCTTGAACTCGCCCGTCAAGACCCCGTACACCTGGTGCGGCAAGATCCCGATGCGCACCGACGACTGCTGCAACCGGTCGTCCAAGTACTTGTTCAACACCTCCATGTCGTAGTCTGAACTCTTTCTCACGTTCTTGGAGTTGGTCAAGAACCAGTGCCACGGATTCTCGACGTACTGCATCACGTCCCGGAACACTTCGAGCGACGGACGAAGGACCATGACGTGGTTGGCAAAGAAATCGTCTCGGTTATCGAACTTGTGTGCTTCATACACCAACCTTGGTAGCTGCTCAAACACATCTCCGCCTCTACCACTTTGGAGTTCATGCACCAACTTCTGCCGTCTCAATTGACTCCGTTTTGCCGGAGGAACCTCTACCTTTTGGCGGTACAACTTAGTTTTAGCCTTCCCTTCCACCACATTGTTCAACCAGTACGCCTGGGGCAACGCAAACTCGATATCATCCGGAATCAGGAACAACTCGTCAAGGGTCAGACCATGCAACAACATCGAGTCGGCATCAAAGTATACCACGCGGTCGTACTCTTGTTGCGCCAAAACATGCAACTTGGTAAACGACGCCGACCACGCCGAGCTTTCGCTGTTGTGGAGCTGAATCATAGGCACCGGTTTCAACGTGACACCAACGTTTGTTCCAAGACGTGCGAGCTGGTGCCATGTCAGTGGATCTTCGGACTCCAACTCTTCGCTATAAAGTAGAACAAGGTGCTGGATCTTGGTTCCAGCCCGTTTCAAGCTGCCGAAATTCATGATGGCCAAGTTGACATAGTCGTAGCTCGTGGCGTACTGAATATACGCGTACCGCTTGCTTGTCTCAAGCGGCTGCTGGGCCCAGTACTCGATGACTTCATGCGGCAACACACGGAGCCGGTCGCTAAGCCCGTTGTCGCGATGGATATTGGTGCTCCCAAGAATATAGTGACTAATCACGTAGTACACCCCGATGAATACCGCTAGCTTATACTCCCAGTTCTTGCTCGACAACATGGCGATGGCAAAAAACAAATGTAAAGATGATACATATATATAAAAAAAGAATTGCGCAAACCCGGAATCGAACCGGGGGCCCAACGATGGCAACGTTGGATTTTACCACTAAACCATTTGCGCTTGAAGAGAAGCTCCGCGACGGGGAATTGAACCCCGGTCTACCACGCGACAAGCGGTAATTCTAGCCACTAAACTATCACGGATCTTGTTAGAAATTTGAATGTGGGTATAAATAAACCAAGTATTAGCTTGTTAACTTTTGCTTAAGCAATAAGCCTATCAAATATGTACGGCAAAGAAATGACCGTACTGATCGACAATCTTACCACATCAACACTTGTCTTCTTCTTAAGTTGTTGCGTCTATCATTCAACAATTTTGCAGCATTTTCACGTGACACAGGTAGGTCCGGAAAATTTGTTGATAACACCTCCATATACCAAGTATCGACATGAGCGAACCGTACCAGTACTTTACGCCCGAGGTCATTGGAGAGTTTAGTGGTCAAGGACAAGAATCCTTGATTCAAGTATTGGACGGACTTGATGACTCGAATCCCGAAAACGAGACGGTCGTTTCGCTGTTGTTCACCGAGCTTGTCTTGGTGTATGAAGAAAACCTCGTGGAACTCGATGCCATGGTCCTGTTCCTTACTACAGTCATAAGAAACGATATGCTTGCCCGTGTATTTTGTCAGGTCCTCAACGTGTTTCCTCCTAACGAAAAGATTCAGCAGTCATTGCTTCTTCTTAGCCGTAAGGAAAAGGTTATCAAACCAGAAACCATTGCATTATACATAAATCTGGATTTGTTAAAAGAACTGGGCGTGGTACCTAAAGATGTGCTTACCAAAACATTGAATGGTAAAATCAGAGACGTGTTTTACACCCAGAAAAAGTACAACTTGTTACACGAAGAAACAGAAGGTTATTCCAAGTTCACCATCGAGCTTTACTGTATATTCAAGAACGAAAACACCGATTATCAGTTGGAGTATGCCCTTCAAATCATAGAGAAACTAATTGGTCATTACAGTTTGGACCCTAACCGATGTCTCGACATTCTTTTGGAGATTATTTCCAGTACCTTTATTGCCAGATCAGGTTTTGCATTGCGTTTGTTAAAAGCTTCACGGTGGTGGCCGAAACTTCAAAGTGACTGCTCGTCTATACAAACATTATCTTCGGGAGGCAGTGAAACCGCAGCCAAGATTTTGGGTCTTAAATTCTTAAAATATCCCACAGACAAGGAGTTGCCTGAATCTTTTAAGGCAAGTGTCGCTGTCTTTGTCAAGGAAGGGTTCATTAGCTTTGGCTCGATCTGGAACTACTTACGGCCCGACGTCTCCGACATGGAACTACTTGAACAGGAATACAAAAAGAGATTGGACGACGAAGTATCGAAGGCCAGTGCCAGTGCTTTATCATTGGCTGCACCATTGGCTGATGACGAAGAAGAGAATGATGGCTCTGCTGACAAACCAGCTGTTAATACACCCAAGGACAAGGAACTGTTGATATCCAAACTCCATTGTAACTTTAAGCTCCAGTTACTCAAAGCTTTCTTAGGCAATGGTCTTTACTGGCCGTCCATTTACATTTTGACTGCATACCCATTTCTTGCCCACATCGATGAAGAGGTTCATCCGTTGATCAACAGGTTATTTGACTCAATGCTCACCCCATTGTACGACACGGTAAAACCATTTGAAGATATTGAGTTGAAGGAGTTACAAACTCCAAAGCAAGTTGCATTATCCAGACCCCATAATCAAGTAGCCTTCGAGGACTATCCATGTACGGAAATACTCACTTTTAAGCCAACGATTCGAAACTATGGTCTGAAGAAATACGTATATTTCTACCCAGCATGGAAGGATAAACTACCACAAATTGCCGATGTGCCGAAACTCTTTGAACTATCCAAGGAATTTTTAAAGTTTAATGAAGTCAAACTTGCAGAGAATATCGAACTCTTTATCAAGATTTGCCGTATCAGTCAATGGGACTTGGAACACAACCAGGATCCCACTAGAAAGGAGGAATGGTTCCATTACTTTAGGAACTTTATTTTCCCTGCCATGTGTACTATAGAAGAGAACTCAATTGCCGTCGATGAGGCATACGCAATTCTCGCCCAATACCCAATTGAAGACCGGTTCAGTGTTTATGGTGAGCTTTACCAGGTATTGTCCAAGAATAAACCATATATCAAGATGGCTTACGGTAAAGCTGAAAAGGCTACCAAGAATGTTTTGAAAAGATTATCCAAAGAAAATGTCCGCCCAATGATGCGACGTCTTGCCAAGATCAGTTTCTCCAACCCTTTACCTTGTTTGCTTACCATATTACAGCAAATTGAAAGTTACGATAACTTGAATTCGTTGGTTGTTGAAACTGCGAGATATTTCAACAAATACGGATGGGATACGTTGACAGCTGCTATTCTAATGCGTTTGACTGCTGCTGGAAGATCGTCCATACAAGATGATGGTATCAACGAACGTCAATGGGTGCAATCGTTATCTTCGTTTATTGGTAAGATCTGTCAACGGTATCCCAATGCCATTGATATTTCAACCATCTTTTCTTTCTTTTTGAAATCATTCCACAGCGGGGAGACAATGGGCTTGATCGTGTTAAAGGAGATATTTATCTCGATGGGAGGTATCCAGACCATTTCCAACTTGACTTCACAACAAATTGATATGATAAATTGTGGAAGTTCCATGGGAAAGATTGTGTTTAGAACCATTGCTGATCTTAGATACGAAAGATTGGAATCTGGCACTGTTCTTGTGAAAAACCTTTTGAAATTGGATGCTGTCAATGAATTGTTGGTCCTTCTTTGTCATGCCACAAACAAACTTGTTTCTAACACTGAGCTTTCACATTTGAAGGTATTGGCAAGTAGAAATGATGATTTCGATACAGTTGTCCACTTGTACCTTACTCTTGTTGCGTTCTTTGGTGACGAAGAGGAATTCAACAGTGCGTTGTTATCCATTTCTGACTTGGTACAGAAATATGGAGTGTTTGTACCGTGGGCATTCGAATTATGGAGACCTTTTTTGGCCAAGAAACTTAGTATTGAATACGACGGTACCTGGAATCCTACATTGGAACCAATCATGGCCGATTATCATTACTTGGTACCGGAAGAAGCGACTCAACATCTTAGTGCTGGTCTTTTCGTTACATTCTGGCAATTATCATTGCACGACATCAATTACTCGGAAGAGTTGTACGATAATGAATTGGAAAAGCTCAAATCTACCTTGAAGAGATTAAAGGGAACGATCACGATCAATATGAAAGATAAAGATATTCCTAGATCTGCCATTGAGAAATCAAAGAAAGATCTTGCTCATACCGAGGACTTTATTGCAGCTATTCCTGATGACAAGCAAACTCATTCCAAGCACAACGATATTGTGGCTTCCAGATTAACAAAGGAATCTTCTCATTGGTTCTCTGAGACCAAAGATGCCGCTGGAATCAAGACATTCTTGCAATACTGTGTGCTTCCACGGGCTATCCACTCTTCTTTTGATGCTGTATTTACCTCCAGATTTTTGTTTAAGTTGCATGATTTGGAGAGTGCCAACTTTTCTCTCTTTGAACTTTTGAATGAGTTGATTGAAAGTAAGATCTTGTTTGGTACCTTATTCACATTGACTCCCTCTGAAGCGGAAAACTTTGGGTTATTTTTTGCTGATTTGTTAAAGACATTACATCTGTGGACAACCCAGGAAATATTTGATAAACAGAAGGTTTTGTACGATGACAACAATGAACCGGTTACGTATGATTCTTTCAGAACTAAGCTTTATGGTTATCACTCTACCATTTTGGAAGATGTTGCGGTTGCATTACGCGTGAAAGAATACATGGCCCGTCGGAATGCCATTACATTTATGAAGAATCTTCTTGGTGTATATCCAAACGTTGAAGATCATTGTGAACAGGTGGTGGAACTAATCGAAGATATCACCAAAACAGAAACCAGAGAAGACTTGAAGTTATCGTCCAGCGCATTAATTGGTCATGTCAAGTCTCGTACCAAGGATTGGGTGCATTTATGGGACTTTGTTCCGTTAACCGAGGAAGAAAAAGAAGCACAGCAGAAGAAGAGACAAGCAATGAAGGACGAGGCTGAAAGAAAGGTCAAAGAAGCAAAGGAAAAAGCTGAAAAGAAAAGGCAAGATGAGTTGAAACTTGCCAAGGAAGAGGAAGATAAACTCAAGAGACAGAATTTGATCAACTATGATTCACAAAAGGTTGGGGCTCCACGTAATGATACTCGTGGATTTACTAGTTCTACTTCCAGAGGAAGGTACGATAATTATTCCAAGTACACACCTCGAACCGAGAAGGAAGAGAAGAAGGAAGAGAAGAAGGAAGAGAAGAAGGAAGAGAAGAAGGA